>VZQC01013424.1:2243601-2276789 GCA_009823505.1 Rhizomys pruinosus
GCTCAGGAGATCTCAAATCTCAAGAGTCACACAAGCGTGCCTTTAATACCGGCTGGGAGGATAACTCCGCCCCCACAGCCACTAGATCTAATCAAGCCAAAGACCACACCTTTAATCCCAGCTGGGAGGATAACTCCAACCTCACAGCCACAGAGGCCAATCAAACCAAAGACAGCAGGACCAAAGGATCAACAATCAGCTCGCCAAGACACCCAGTTCCTACCTGTCTCCCCCTCTTCCTGCCGCTGGGCTCAGGAGATCTCAAATCTCATCCTGGGAGCATTTCTGGTTTGTTGTCTGACTGGCCCTCAGGGATGTGATAACTGTGGGTACTGCAGCACCTGACCTCTGTGCTTGAACATTGTTAATCCCCTAGCCAGGCACAAGGCCCAAGGCCAATAGTAGGTGCTCAGCTAACACCTTGATGCATTGGGGTGGAAAGGGACCATGACTGTTGGCCATTGTGATTTCCTTGGTAAGTTCCTTGGTGATGTGGGCAGCCTTGGGCTCATGCATGTTCAAGAAAAGCACATGGCTGAGGAGAAATAGGAGGAGAAGAAACTGGTTCTGTTTTCACATCTTGGAAGACGCAATGTCTCCAAGAGGCAGCCAGTACTCAGTACTGCCAAGAACTCAGGACACACATCCTAAAGGTCTTTGGGATGGGACCATAGTCAGGAATACTACCTGGTGCCACAGAACAAGCTATGACTAAAAACGCGGGAATGGGGCCAGACAGGAGTCAGTGTTGGCAGATGGCCATCTGATGAACTGGTGAAAGAGAGCTGCACCATCCTGAGGTCGAGACAGATAGGATGGGGTGTCTGGCCTGCCCACAGTAGGGGATAGGTGGAGAGGAGATGGACAGCAGGTGGTTAGGGCTTACTTTACTGTTGCTGTGATAAAACACTATGACCAAAAGTGTCTTATGGAAGAATGACTTTATTTTACCTTAGAGGTCCAGAGAGCCTATAATGGCCAGGAGGCATGGCCTGGCTTGGAGGTGAGGGGTCATATTTCCGTCCACACACAGGAAGCAGAGAACAAACTTGAAGTGAGGTGAGGCTCATGAAGTCCCACTCCAGGCTGAAGAGCTACTGGCAGTTGATGGCCGTTGGGTAAAGAACAGTCAGTCTTCAGAGATGCAGGACATGAGAGGCCACCCATGCTCCAATAGATGGTCCTGTACCCATGCACATACAGACATACTAAGTGGACTCACACACATAGAGTTGAGAGGAGGAGGAATTGGAGGAGAGGGAATGGGAATGGATTTGATCAAAGCACATTATGTACATGCATGACATTCTCAAACACTGTTTTAAAAAGGTAGATTGAAGGAAATGCCCAACATCAACCTCTGGCTTCCACACATTTGCACATGTGCACATACACAATTTTTTTTTTACTGAACGTGGATCTAGAGGAACAGATTTATAGAGAGGAGGAAGGCGAGCGGGCGGGCAGGCGGGCGGGAGGGAGGGAACGGCAGGTGCAAAGATCAGGAACATAAGTCTGCTCCTGCAGTGTCATCTGTCATGGTGTGCAGAAGAGTGGGAGAGAATGGGACACCTGACAGACTGCCCCAGCCAGGTGGTCTAGGCCCATCAGCAGTGATGAAGTCTTATTTGGAGTAGATGCCCCTGACCCTTGAAAGGATGTGGTAGGAAAGGTACTTTGTGTCTGTGGCCTTCCTCCCCTAAACTGATCACTATAGTAAACACAAAATACCAGATAGACCCAAATACGGAACAGTTCGGGAAACACCAACCAGGCCTCCAAATTGTGAAGGTCATCAAAAGCAAGGATAGTCTAAGGTGACATCACACCTAGAGAAGCGTGAGGAGAAGGGTACTAAAGGTAGTATTCAGTTCTGGGCAGAAAAAAAGCCTTGAAAGGGGAAAAGTAAAGACATGAGAATCAAGTGGCTGTTCCGTTAACATTGAACCAGCTTAGGCTTAGTTACTGAAGCAAACATGCCATGCTAATGAAGATGTTTCTAATAGGGGGTACTTGGAACAGGGAAGAACGCTTCTTTTTTTTTAATTTTGTCATTTTTGTGTGTATGAGTGCGTGTATATAGGTGCACTCATGTTGTAAACGCTGTGGCAGTCAGAAGAGGGTGCCTGATCCCCTGGAGTTGGAGATACTGACAGTTGTTTATCTACCATGTGGGTGCTGGGAACTGAACTCAGTTCCTCTGCAAGAGCAGCCAGTACTCTTAACTACTGAGCCATCTTTAGGGTGGGAATGCTTAATCTGTCATTTTCCTATAAATCTAAAACGATAATAAAAATATAGTATTTGAGGGCTGGAGAGATGGCCTAGCAGTTAAGAGCGCCAACTGCTCTTGCAGAGGACCTGGGTTCGATCCCCAGCACCCACATGGCAGCTGAGAACCATCTGTAACTCCAATTCCAGGAGAACTCCAGTTCCAGGGGAATCCGACACCTTCCTCTGAACTCTGCGGCATTGCATGACACGGGTGCACAAACCTAATGCAGACAGTACATTCATACACATAAAAAATAAATAAAATTTAAAAAATAATTTTTTAAAAATACAGTATTTGAGAGTGGGTGAGATGGCTCAGTGGGTAAAGGCACTTGCCACCAAACCCAACTATCTTAGTTCTATCCCTGGGTCCCATGTGATAGAAAGAGAACTGACTCCGCCAACCTGTTTCCTAATGTACACATGCCTGCTCTTGATGTGTATGTGTGTATCTACATATATACACAGTGTAATACAATAATTTAAAAAAAAAAAGTATTTGAAAGACTAAGAGATGAAAAGCATGTTTGGCAGAATGCATGAGCTCTGGCGGGGTAGGGGAATGGGTGGGAACATGGGTCTAGATTTGTTAAAAATAAATTAAATAAATAAATAAATAAATAAATAAATAAATAAATAAATAAATAAATTTATGTGAAAAAAAAAGTATTCGAAAAGTGCTGGTAAGAGGAAAAGAAAATGGAAAGCAGGCATTAGGCTCCCTAGTTGGTTCAAGTCTTGTTATCAGCAAAAGGGGTTCTGATTGCAGTCAGCTCAGCTACCTCTTTGTGTATGTCCAGATGCCTCACCATTGTTCTTGGGTACCCAGAAGAGAATGAAGCAGGTCCTGACTAGCATTGCAGGTGCTTGCATGAGCTGGGTAGGTGTGAATGGAGCTGAAGGCTCCTTCAGAAAGATGCCATGCCATCCTTCCCCAGGTAGCCAGTAGTTGGTTGTTCCTGCCTGTCTTGAGTGTTTCACAGTAAGGACCAGGAGACCCTATGCCTGCCATCCCAGTTTCCCTCTCACCTCTCTGAAGTTGAGCTGATGCATTGTTAACAGTGGAGTCTGCAGCCAGAAGAAGCCTGGAAGGGTTGATCAGGGCTATGAGCCAATGGCCTGGGTCACTTGGCAGGCTTAAGATTCTCTCACCTCTGGCCCCCCTCAGGTCCCCAACTCAGTCCCGCCTTGCCTCAGGCTCAGGCAAGGAAAGGTAATCAGTGCTAGATGGTGCCCGGTGATACAGGTGATGGAGAAATAGTAGGGACTCCAGCAGACAGCCTATCATCCATCAGGCTCTGCCTACTGACCTGGCCTGTTAGGCCCCTCTCATCCTCACCCAGCAGGGCCTCACAGTGTGGCCAGCATCTATGGGGCTAGTGGGCAGCATTTGTAGGATGCAGGCAGTAACACATTACTCGTGTGTGCGTGTGTGTGTGCAAGTATGCAAGTGTGCACATGCATGCATTATCATATATGCACCATAGCACATGTGTAAAGGTCAGGACACCACGTGAGTCCCCAGAATTGAACTCAGGTCATCAGCTTTGGCAGCAATGACTTAGCCCTGCTGAACAAGCTCACCAACCCAGTTTCTAAGTAACTTTTAATTACAAATTACCTTTGTTTATTGTAAAAATACACAACTTGGCCCAAGAAAGAAAATTTGGCATTATTTCTGTTGTTGTTCTTAAGAAGTACCTTGATGTTTTGGAATGTTAACTGTGTCTTCTTTTTCTGGCTTTGCCCTTGACCCTGTCATCTGCCTGCTCACTGGCAGCCAGTTTACCAGTGTCATATTCTCCTACACAGGACACAGCTTGGGCTATGGTTTTGTGAACTATGTGACCGCAAAGGATGCAGAGAGAGCAATCAGCACCCTCAACGGCCTGAGGCTCCAGTCCAAAACCATAAAGGTAAAGAGATGTGAACCCACTTCATCCATTCCTGCCCCAAGTAGGGGTCATGCTTTGGCCTGGTGTTTCCAGAACATCTGACGGAATCACATACGCTTGGTTATCACCACAGAGTGGCTGAAAGCCTCCTCAGCCGCACCATAAAGCATTGTAGTAAAGGAATGTATATCTAATCAGTCCTCACTGCTTCCCATCCTGGGTCATCCTTGGGGTAATGTTGAAAGCAGTCTTCCGTAAGCCTACCCTGCCTGTCTTTTCTTCCTGCCTTGCCATGTTCCCATCCCTACAGCTCCTGGCTCTAGCAGTTAACAGCACTGTCCAACCTGCCCAGCCTTCTCTTCCTGCTTTTTCATAGGCAGTCACAACCTTTCTCTCTAGTTCATCCATTGAGCACTTGTTTACTGAGCAGCTATTCTCTAAACCCACTGTCCAGACAGTGACCAGTGCAGATTCATTATTCTCATAGGGCCAAAGGGCCAGGTGTGCAGACAATAAAAACAAAATTGGAAAGCCATCTGTGATGTGGTTAGGCAGGTTAGAGTGACAGATGTGTGAATCAGACATACAGCATTCTGTTGTTAGAGCCTCAGCCCTCCTGGGACTGTGAACCTGTTCCTGACCAGTTCCTCATCCCACTGCCCAGGACCAGCCAGTGGGCCTACTGTCCATATCCAAGATGTTTACCAGGGAAACTCATCTCTCTTGTTCCCCTTACTGCAAGAGCAAGATTGACGTGTATGAAATTCCTTTGTTACTCCACACTTCCTCTTGCTCAGAGTAGGTCTGCAGAGGGTCCCTTTGGGACCTGCATCCAGGTAGTGCTTCCTGGGCTTACCTGATCATCAGCAACATCTGAGGTGTTTGACAAAACAGGTATCCTGACTATACACTTCATTTCCAAGTGACTCTGGAGGGTGACCCTGGGAAGATAATTTTTGCCAATCCACTAGGAAAGTTGGCTCACATGCTCGGCGCAGGATGTATACATTCAGCCTTCAGGATAGACTTCTGTCCCTCAGTCTCTGTCATTAAACTGCCTTGTGATCTTAGTGTCTGAACCCTCTTTGGAACTATGAATTATTGAGCAAATTTTATACACACATTTTTTGAGACTAGTTCATGTAACTTGGGCTGCCCTTGAACTTACCGTGTAACTGAGGATGTTGTTGAAATCTTGATCCTCCTGCCTCTACTTCCTAGAGCCAGGATGACAGGCATGTGCCACTACACCCTTCTGTTGCAGTGCTGAGGGTCAAACCCCAGGCCTCGTACATGCTAGGCGAGTGCTCTACCAACTAAGCTGTAGTCTCAGCCTCCATGGACAGATTTCTTTCACCTGCCTGCCTTTGCTTATAGATACAGAGTATGCAATGGGTTTCCCAGGTCAGGAGCATGGCACATGAATAGTCATTTTATCTGGCACAGGCTTCTGAAGGATCTTCCAACAGCAAAAGCAGCCATATGTTCCAACGTGTCCACCTGGACAGGCAGTCTGGTTCCTTAGCTCCATCTCACTGTGTTCTTCCCACTTCCTAGAGGTTATCTAACAGTTCTCTAGAAGTGTGGAGTTGTAGTTACTGGTACAGAAAACACCCCTATATGAATCCTATCATTTACCTGTTTGGGGTGGATACCTTCCTGAGGGCCAAACTAGGCATTCATAGTACTACAGGGGACCAACCCTGTGCAGATACAGCTCTTCCCGGTCGCCCTAGTTGAGAGTATGTGGAAAGCTGCTTTACAGTTGGCCACTGAACACTCTGCCTTTAGCTAACCAAGATAGGCTCTCAGTGATTTCCCACCACTATTCTGGTTCTGTGGAAACAGCAACCACCCCACCTCCACCCCCCCAGTTGTACTAGATATGGTGGCCCTCAGTTGTCATTTTTCCTTGATCAAAGACTGTGCTGCCTGGCTCTTTTAGCAGTTCCTGATGTTCTCTGGGGTCCTTTGTCTTCTGAGGATTCCACTTCATTAAGCAACCTTTTCCAAGCCCCCAGCCAGGATCAGATGCCACGGATTGAGATACTAGAGCTAAAGAGACTTCACAACCCTGCCCTCCCCTGTCCTTGTGAGCCCCAGGTTCAAGGATGGTGTGTCTATGTAGCCTAAAGGCCATCACAGTCATGGATTTATCTCATGCACAGAGGTATTCAGGGTTAGCCTGACACCATCTGACATCAGGCCCTTCCATACTTCATGTCAGGGTCCTCACTACAGCCCTATAGAGTGAGTCCCGGTGTAGGATGGGAAGCTGATTTTTTTTTTCTTTTTTTTTTTTTTTTTTTCCTGACAGGGTCTCATTAGTCACAGCCTGCCCGGGTCAGTGTAGCCCAGGCTGGCCTCCATCTCTCAGGGATCCGCCTGCCTCTGCCTCCCACAGCCCAGATCAAAGGTGACTGCCACCATGCCCGGCTGTTTTATTTATTTTTTATTTATTTTTTTTTTTTTATTTTATGTGCATGAGTGTGTTGCCTACATGTTAATGTTAGTGCACCCGTGTTGTCCAGTGCCCACAGAGGTCAGAAGAGGGTGTTGGATCCCCTGGAACTGGACTTACTGACAGTTGTTACTTGCCATGTGGGTGCTGGGATCAGCAGCCAGTGCTCTTAACCACTGAGCCATCTCTGCAACCCAAGGGAAGTTGATTTTTTTTCAAATAGTAAAGTAGCTTTCTCAAGATTGTGCAGAGGGATGAAAGCCAGGGCTTGAAACTAGAATGCTTTAGCATCGGGCACGGAGTGTCAACTAATGCCTGGCAACTTCCAAACACAAGGTGAAAAATAAGCACTGAGAATTTCAGTTACATTATAGAACTCTGGGCAAATAGTGACAGGCAGTGTTCTTTATGGTTGTTTATTATTTAATTTTCTGTATATGAATGTATTGTCTGCATGTATGTCAGTGCAGCTGTGTCATACAAAGGCCATGGAGGTCAAAAGCGAGTATTGGAGCCCCTGGAACTGGAGTTAGGGACAATTGTTGGCTGCTATATGGGTGCTGGGAATCAAACCCCAGTCCTCTGCAAGAGCAACCACTGCCTTAGCTGAGCCATCTCCCCAGCTCAAAAAACAAAAACCAGGCTGGCCTTGAACTCACAGAGAGACCTGCCTGCCTGCTTGCCTCTGCCTCCCAAGTGCTGTCATTAAAAGTGTGTGCCACCATGCCCTACAGAACTTTATTTTTGTTTTCATGTGTATTAGTGTTTTATTTCATGTATGTAAGTGCCTACGGAGGCCAGAGTAGGGTGTCGTCCTCTGGATCTGGAGTTATGGACTCTTGTTAGCCACCATGTGGGTATTGGGAACCAGGTCCTCTGCAAGAGCAGGCAGTGCTCTTAACTGCTGAGCCATCTCTCCAGTTTTGGGGGGTTGGGTTTGTTTTGTTTTGTCTTTTTGAGACAGTCTCCCTATAACCCCAGCTGTCCTGGAACTCACTCTATAGACCAGGCTGGCCTTGATTCACAAAGATCCCCCTAACTCTGCCTCCTGAGTGCTAGGATTAAAGGCATGTGCCACTACGCCCAGCATTTTGGGGGGGGGGTTTGGTTTGGGGGGGGTTTGGTTTGGGGGTTTTTTGTTTTTTTTAAAGACGAGATCTCACTTGTGTGACTATGCTGTCTTTGAACTCTGTATCCTCTTGCTGGGATTCATTACAGTTATGTACTACTATACCCCACCAGATGGGATTATCACCAATGACTGGTTTTGAGTCATTTAGCAGGAATCTACTAAATGCCAGCATTCCCCTTGTAAACTACATTACGTGAGAGTGAGGGTACAGTGGAGCTGAGTAAGTAGGGACAAAGGGGCTGCACATTAGGTGCAAGGGTCCATGTCAGCCAATGCCCAGGAAAGTTACAAGCTTGCTAGGGCTGCCCCAATACAGCACCTCACACTGGGAATCTCAAGGACTAGAAACCATCTCACAGCTCTGAAGGGTGGAAGTCTATGGTCAAGGGATCAACAGAGTTAAGTAGTGTCTTTCATATGTGTATGCCTGGACCCAGATTTCTCCCTTTTTTTTTGGTCTTTTTGAGACAGGGTCTCCCTGTAGTCCTAGCTGTCCTGGAACTCACTCTGTAGACCAGGCTGGTCTTTGAACTCACAAAGATCCGCCTGCCTCTGCCTCTGCCTCTGCCTCTGCCTCTGCCTCTGCCTCTGCCTCTGCCTCTGCCTCTGCCTCCCAAGTGCTAGGATTAAAGGCATGTGCCACCACGTCCGGCACAGATTTCTCCTTTCTTTAAGGATGCAATCCCACTAGACTAAGGGCCCTAGGTCACATTCTGTGATCCTGTGAGGTTATTTAAACATGTGAATTTGAATTGGGCAAAGGGACAAATAGTTGAGCCCCTCAGAGATTTCCTAAGAACAGACCTGGAAAGGAATCAATTGGTACCAAAGAAAAGGTATTGCTGGGAACTTAAGAGGAGGTTCCTTGTGGTGCTGTAAGCAGCACCGAGGGACAACCCCCCCCCCCCCGGGGTCCATACACACCTAGCAGTGTCACCTACTCTATTGCAGCCCCATTGCCTAGTCAAGCTTGACTTTGAACTTGGCTATTCCTGAAGAGAAGAGACAGATCTCGAAGTCCTTCAAGACACTGTGTGGAAATTTGGCCCAGTATTTGGCTCAGAAAGGTGTTTCCTTTCTGCCGCTTTGTCCAGGGCCCTGTCCTACTGGTGCCGCTCGGTCACAGTTGGGGATCCCAGACACCCTGTGTTTTTTGTTAGAGGCTAAGTGCTCTTGCTGCAGCCTAGTCAGGGAGGGTAGTCTTGGGTTGGTAGCTCCCTGCTGGCCCAGCATGATTTGGGAAAGGTCAGAATAGTTGGTATCCCTGGAAATGTGAAGGGCACCTTCCTCTTTTAGCTGTCCTGCCTGAAATTCAGTGTTTTCCCCAAGGCTTTTGGTAAAGTGGCAGTTATCTGGTTGGGGGTACGGGGAGGGGGTCCCTTGGCAAGTGAATGGATGTTCTGCAAGGCTGCTGATGTTGGACCTGGTCACTTTGGGCCTTGGCGAAGAGGGTCGCTGGGCAGGCTGTGGGCGGAACAGTCCATCCAAATGTGTGGTAGGTAACTCCAACCTAATTCACAATGTAGTTGTGTGTCTCTAGAGCATTTGAATGATGCTTGCAGGACCCATCTGAGCTTCTGAGGCATTACTTGTTGCCCCTCAAAGGGATTCCTATTTCTGCCATTACACAGGTTCCTTGCAGATGGGAACAAACCTAGGTCCTGTTCCCAGCCTGGGCTTGGATCCCAGCTTGTTGAGGATGCTGAGGACCAACTGAGAAAACACTACAAGGTGTCTCAGCTCCCTGCCTGGCCCATAATGAGCTGCCAGGACAATGCCTTGCAGGTCACCAGCATCCATGAAAAGTGTCCTGCGTACAGTTTCTTGCCACAGCATTGGCTTTTCATAACACCAAATTGTGGTGCCCACCTAAGGTATTTGGGCCATATACCAACCCTAATCTTAAGAAGTGGTTTTGTTTTTAAGGTGTCATATGCTCGCCCAAGTTCAGAGGTCATCAAAGATGCCAACTTATACATCAGTGGGCTCCCGAGGACCATGACCCAGAAAGATGTGGAAGACATGTTCTCTCGGTTCGGGCGAATCATCAACTCCAGGGTCCTTGTGGATCAGACCACAGGTATGGACAGCAGCTGGAACAAGCAACAAGAGCTTCTATCTGAGCCTAAGACCAGGTGTTCTAGGGAAGATCTAGAGAATGGTATCATTGCTTATCCTCTGACAGAGGGCAGTCTGGAAATGACAAGACAGTGGTTTTCATTTGATGAGACTGTGGAGTAAGGTGGCATTAAAAGAAGCCTGTCATTAGGCCATCATTTTATAGGAAAATCATTGGGTTTCTGGCTCCTCTAGGTAACCAAATGTCCTTGATCAGCTTAGGAGAAAAGCCTGTTGCTCACCTGCCCCTTGTAGTTCTTGCTGCAAACCTCTGGAGTCTCAAAGTCCCACTTTTTGTAGTGCCCCGAAGCAGTGCCATGGGATGCCCTTCTCCAATGAAGATGTCAAAAGCTCAGTGCACAGAATGTATGAATTCCTGTCTCTGGCCATCTTGGCTACTTAGCCGTCCCTCCCTGGCCATTTCAGTATAGGACTTGGGCCCTAAATTATATGTGGCACCATCAAGCACAGATGAGCTGAAGACTGGCACATATATGCCCATAGCTGTGTCATAACCTGACTGGTCCCTGGAACCAAAACATTCCCAGCCAAGTGACATGCATGGCCTCACCTGGGGACAGAGGTCTCAAGCCACTGGAATTTTGCTCCATTAATCTCTACAGTAGGAATGGGAATTTATTGATAAACCAGAAAGGAAGCATCTCTTTACAGGCTTATGGAAGCCCATAGTTGTTTTTCACAGACCTTGTACTCTGTTGCACAGCTGTGGGTGGCTGGGACATGGAAGTTCCAGTTATTGGGGTGGGGGGACTTTTTAAGATTTATTTTTATTTTTGTGTGTGAATGTTTTGCTTGCATGAACTCTGTGTGTGCCTGCTGCTTGTGGAGGCCAGAAGACAGCATCAGGTTCCCTGGAACTGGGGTGGGTTCCAGACAGTTGTAAACTGCCATGTGGATGCTAAGAGCAGCAAGTGCTTTTAACAGCTGAGCCATCTCTCCAACCCTTTTTGAAAACCCATGATGTTCCTTAAGGGCAGCTGTATAGGTAGACCCATCTGTAGGGTGCAGAGGGATTTTCAGCCTTAATGGTGGTATGGGCTGGAGTTATACTCCATTAAGTCTTGCCCTTCCCTGCCTGCCTCATATGCTCAGCTGCTGGACCACAGTCCTAAGTTGGAACCTGAGGATAGGAAGGGGCCACTGCACTATTGCATGGAGACTTGCTGCTGTAAACACCTGCTTTGAGTAACCTGTTCCTGAAAAACCTAGGTTCCCTCACACTGTCATTGTGCTCCTTGGTCTGGACGAGCAGCAGGAATACAATGTTATCATCAGGAAGCCCTCAGTGTGCACTGGGAGTTACAGTGGTTCCCTGAAGCGTGACTGGAGAGAGACAATCACTGGCCAGTATGTGGCTTCATTCCTACTCCATCCCACCCCATATGAGAGCATCTGAGAAGTGACCAAGCAGATATAGGTTCATCTCCCAGAGCCTCCTTGTAGATCCCTTATGCCAGCCATGGTCCAGCATTGCTGAGTGTGGGAAACTCAAGGGTGCAACCCCCATTCCCAAGAACATACCTCTTTTTCTAGGGATTCCTCTCAGCTTCTTTGACACACTTGGCCCCACAGTGTGGAGGTGTCATTTCTGCAGGCACCCCCCTCATCTGTTTGCTGGGGACTTGGTCTCCTTCCCCTTGCCCAGGGATTTGGGGACACCGCAGTATCAACTCTTTTCCGCAATTGTCCTTGAACTTGGAGTGATTCCATGGGACCCCCCACTCCTCTTGGCCTCCACTGCCAATCTTGGGCACTTTAGCAAAGGAGAATGGATACGACATCTAAGAAAGGAAGATATGTCAGGAGCCCCTTTCCTCCTTATCCCCTTTCTGTAGGATGAGGACATGTAGGGAAGTACTCTACTCATTTGGGGCTTCTTAAGGCCAAGGAGGTGTTGCAGTACTTAATCCTAGCATTCAAGGGAAGCAGAGGCAGACAAGCTCTGAGTTTTAGGCCAGCCAAAGTTACATAATGACACCCTGTAGCCAAGATAACTTAGTTTTTATTTTTTCGTTTCTTTGCTTTACCTGTGATTGTTAGTTGGATTAGTTCACTTATCTGGAAATTGTGCCATTTCTTGGTCTCTGGTGTTAGTCCTCAAAACACTAGCAAAAATAAAACCAAAACACAAAGCCATCTTCAGAAGTATGAATTCATCAGATGATGAGTTTCTGCCCCTGTGTTAGATATCATTCTTGTTTTCTCTCCCAGGTTTTCTTTCTTTTCTTTTTTTTTCTATCAGGTAGTTTTCATTTGAAAGCCATTACAGAAAAGGAACTGTACTCGGACCCCTCCCTGGCTTTCCCTCTTCTCGGTCATAGGTCTTAGAAGTAGAATGACAACTTTGAGTCATACTAGCTTAAGGTTAGATTGGTGTGCAGCTTTCCAAGGCCAACCAAGCTGTCAGTCATACCTAAGAGTAAGCACAGACAGCATCTGCTAAGGATGGGTCTTAAGGTCTCCTTCAGGCTTGAGATTTATACATGAACCTAAAATCTTGCTAGCACATGGTGTGTTGCTAGGTCTGACCTTACTAAACCAGTAAGTGCCTCTAGTCTGATGAGTTTTAAATATGTAGATTTGGGTGTGGTTTTTGTTCGTTGAAGTATTGGGCATGGAACCCAGGCCCTCACACATGCTAGAGGAAATAGCCAAACAGACATGATGCTTGGCAAGAGGATGGCCCTGGAATAATTGGAGAGATAGAACGTAACTTTGAAAACCCAAGTCCCTGGGCCATTGGGGCCCTGGCTGCTATGTGCACACAGGAAACTTACAGTGTTGTGATCTTGTAGCATTTGGAGATCCTCTAGAAAGTGTTTTGGGTAAGTGCCAAGACATGGGAGGGAACTTGAGAAGAACTGACAGCATGCTCACTCAGTAGTCACTCAAGACCCTGGGCTGTTGTAATCACTGACTTTCACTGTGTGCCAAAAGGCCTTTGCCTTAGCCAGGGATAAAGCTCAGTAGGTAGAGTACTTACCTTGCATGCATAAGGTTCTGGGTTCAATCCCCAGTAACTTGGGTGGTAGAAACAGGAAAATTAAGGAGTTCATGGTCACCTTCAACCACATGGTGAATGGGTGAAACCCTGTCTCAAAAAAGCCAAAAATGCCTTTACCTAGAGGACCACCTTGGGCACCTTTTGTTCATATCTCAAATGAGAGTACTTAGCCAAGTTAGCCTTTCTTCCCAAACCACTTTCATAATTCCAGACCAGAGATGTTATTGAGAAGACCCTTACACTGCCTTTCCCCTTGCCCTTCCCCTCAGAAGTTGGTCCATCTATTCCACCCCTTTGGTGCGTACTGCCCATTCCTTGAATTCTTGAAGACACAGAGTCTACCACTTTTCTCCAGGCTGAGAATGACGGATGGCTGGGTCCCCCCTCTGACTCACAGTTGGGCCAGTCTGACCAAAGGCCAGGATTCAGGTCTCAGGCAGCTCAGTCTAGTGATAGGATTCCAGTGGGAAACTAGGGTATTGCTTCAGGTAGCAGGTTGTGCCAGTTAGGCCGTGGCTCCTCCCATGCAGGAGCCTGACAGGTGCAGAGGGTTTCCCCTCATGGGTTCATGACACTCCTGACATGGTTCTGCTCTGTTATCTGTGCCTGGGTGATTTTTGTAAAGGGGGTGAATGGTCTTATTTGTTTCTGAAGTCAACTGGACCATGGGAGGTTCCAAGGCCTCAGAGGGGAGTTTACAAGAGATCTGATCGGGCAAGAAAGAGGTGGGAGGAGGGCTGGCTCTAGGATACCACACTTTTCTTGGGTAAGTGAAAATAGAGGTTGTATAGGCTGAAGCAGGCAAACCAGGAAGGGCTAGTGTAGAGAGCCATTCCACCACTCTGTACCCAGCCATTACTCCTTAAACGGGCCACAGGAGAAACAAAGGCCCAGAGCCGAGGGAGGCATTCTGACTCAGCCTTGCCCTAAGAGCTATGTATCTTCTGTCACCCATGAGGTGCGTGCAGGGCACTCAACCACCAGATATCAGCAGAAGACTGTTGCTTTTTTTTTAATAGATAGGTTCATGGGCTGGAGAGATGGCCCAGCAGTTCACAGCACTGGCTGCTCTTGCAGAAGACCCCAGTTCAGTTCCCAGCACCCACAGGGCAGCTAGCAACTATCCTTAACTCCAGTTCTAGAAGATCTTTTCTTTTTTTTTTCTTTATGAGACAGGGTCTCCCTTTAGTCCCAGCTGGCCTGGAGCTTACGATGTAGACCAGGCGGGCCTTGAACTCAGAAAGATCCATCTGCCTCTGTCTCCCAGCTGCTAGGATTAAAGGCGTGCACCACCACCCCCAGCCCAGAAGATCTAATAAATACCCTCTTCTGGCCTCTGTGGGCATTGAATGCATACGGTGCACTTCCGTACATCCAGGCACAGCACTCATACCCACTAAATAAAAAAAAACCTTGTGCTGGCATGGTGGTGCACACCTTTAATCCCAGCACTCGGGAGAAAGAGGCAGGTGGATCTCTGTAAGTTCAAGGCCAGCCTGATCTATGTAGTGAGTTCCAGGACAGCTGGGGCTACTGTCTCAAAAAAGAACAAATAATAAATATAAGTAAATAAATGAATGAGTGAATGAATGAATAAAACCTTGTAAAAATCTATAAATAAGTTCGGGGTGTATATTTGAGTCTGTTGAAAACCTTAATTTTTCATTAGCCATCCTTTTCTTTAATCCATTCATTTGTTTTCATGTTTAGGTTTGATTTCAGTTTTTTTCATTAACCAGGTGCCCACTTTGAACACAGCTGACTAACTTAATTTTTGCTTTTTAGTCATGTTTTCTATTTTGTTTTATTGTCCTTATGCTTTTTCCCCCTAACTCCATTTTTGTTGATTTTGTTAAAAAGGTTTGTCCAGAGGGGTTGCATTTATCCGGTTTGACAAGCGATCAGAAGCAGAAGAGGCAATTACCAGTTTCAATGGTCATAAACCCCCAGGTTCTTCGGAGCCAATCACAGTGAAGTTCGCAGCCAATCCTAACCAGAACAAAAACATGGCGCTCCTTTCGCAGCTGTACCACTCTCCTGCAAGACGGTTCGGAGGCCCAGTGCACCACCAGGCACAGAGATTCAGGTGGGTCCAGAGGTTGGTGTCATATGGGCTACTCTTGGCTTGCCACATTCCTTCAAACTGCATGTGGACCTTTGTGTCAAGAGGAAGGCAAAGAGAAAACCCTGGGGACGCCAGGCTGATGCAGGAGACTAGCTTCTGGCTTTATTCTAATCTCCAATAGAAATGTATCTGTCAAGAGCCTGTAATTCCAGTACTAGAGAAGCAGAGGCAGAAAGACCAAGAGTTGAAGGTTAGCCTGGGCTACAAAGTAGAACCCTTTCTAAAGGAAAAAGAGAATGTATTGCAGTGGTCCCTCAGTATCTGGTGTGGGGGATGGGCTTGAGGACCTCCACCGCCTCACATACACCAAATAGAATGTAACAACTCAGGTCTCTTCTGTAACCCATTGTACTGTTTGCATGTGACGTACACATACCTTCTTGTAGACTGTAAGTCACCTCTGGGTGACTTCTAACATCTAATGTGGTCTAGTGCTGCATAAATGATTGCTGCATTGTCTAGGGGATAATGACAGTGGGGAAGTCTGTACACAGACAATACAGGTGGTTTTTCCCAGAACCATTCATCCTGTGGTGGGTCACATCCACAGATAGAGAACCCAAATAATGTAGTATTGGCTGGAGAGATGGCCTAGAGGTTTAGAGCCCTGGGCTGTTCTTGCAGAGGACCTGAGTTCAATTCCCAGCACCCACAGGCAGCTAACAACCTTCTATAACTCCAGTTTCAGGGGATCCAATATTTTGACCACCTCAGACTTTGCACAACATGGGTACACTTACATGCGTGCAGGCAATACACATATAAAATAAAAATAGCTGGGCGTGGTGGCGCATGCCTTTAATCCCAGCACTCAGGAGGCAGAGTCAGGCAGATCTCTGTGAATTCAAGGCCAGCTTGGTCCTACATAGTGAGCTCCAGGCCAGCTGGGACTAAAGGGAAACCCTATCTCAAAAAGACTTAATTAATTGATTGATTGATTGATTGATTAATTGGAAACCCTGTCTCAAAAAGACATAATAAATAAATAAATAAGTAAATAAGTAAGTAAATAGTGTGGCATTTACATTGATTCTATCTACTTCCTTCCTGTAGGCTTCAGTTCATCTCCAGATGACTTACCACTGCCACCCTGTAAATGCCATGAAAACATGTTACAATGTACTATTTAGGGAATAGTCTACACATTCAGGAGAGGTAGAAGGTTTTAGGGGTTGTGTCGTGTTGGTTTTGTTTTATTTTGTTTTTGCAGATACTTTCCTTGATCCAGAGTCAGCTGAATTGCAGCTGTGAGGGCTAAGGCTATGTTGGTAGAGTGCTTGCCCAGCGTTCCATCCCAACACTGCATAACGCAAACTGGGTGTGGTGGTTGCACACCTCTTGTCCCAGCACTTGGAAGGTAGAGGCAGGAAGATAGTTGTTCAAGGTCATACTTGGCTACAAAGAGAATCAGAGGCCAGCCAGGGCTACATAAGACGCTGACTAAAAACTGAACACAGAAGCAGAGACTGTAGATAGTGGGCTAACTGCCAGTGGCTGGGTCACCTAGGTGACTTGAGACCACAGAGTCAGCACCTCTGTCTGATTCTCATTGAAGAGCAGCTCCACCTAATGTCTCACAGACGTAGATACCATTCCTCCATTCGTGTCAACAGTACAGTATAGTCTTCCTATACTGGACTCTTTTAATCCACCTACATCCTGCTACTGTCTGTTAAAGGTGTTTTTTGTAGCTTTAAAAACCATGACAAGTCGGGCGTAGTGGCACACGCCTTTAATCCTAGCACTTGGGAGGCAGAGGTAGGTGGATCTTTGTGAGTTCAAGGCCAGCTGGTTTACATAGCGAATTCCAGGACAGCTGGGGCTGCAGGGAGACCCTATCTGGAAAAAGAAAAGAAAAAACAAAAACACATGACCAATACTGTATCTTGGTTCCTCTTCACCACATTGAAAGTAAAGTAGCCAAGGGGGTCCCATGGACCCCCAAGCCCAGTCACCTTTTGGAGTAGGTAATGCTACCTGTACTTTGGCTTCACTAATGCTATTCATGTCTCCCTCAAACATTCTTAAATATGCCCTAAGACCATTAGTTTCTCTCACAGAACACTTAGAGGGCAGCAAAGCTTAACTAACAGCTTTATTCCCTTAATCCTTAGTACCTCATCTATGTTAAGTTGATATTTTAGGCTGAAAAAAAAAAAAAAAACAGTTCTGTGGCCAGCCATGATGACACATGCTTCTTACTCTAGCCCTTAGGAGGCTGGGCCAGGAAGACCATGAGTTTTAGGCCAACCTGGGCTTCAGAGTGAGGCCTCCTGTTGCCCAAAAAGAAGGGAGGGGGGCAGAAGAAGGGAGGTAAGTGGTTGGATGGATGTCACTGTAGAAGACACTCCCGTATTGGTCAAGTTGCTAGTGTCCCTCCAGCCATGTACCTATCCTCTGAGATCACAGACCTCGATGGCTTGGCCCTGGCCTTTGTCGGGTGGTTTGAGCCAACCCAAAGCTGGAGAAGACTTCTTGTGCCTTATGGTAGCCCTGTGCATTGGTTATGGCCCCTTGGAGTGGGGATATCGTGATGGAGAAGTCTAAACGTGGGAGAGGCACTCTCTACTTCCCTGTACACAGACACACATAGAATATGAACAAATTGCAGGCCCTGCAGAGTACTTTCACCTGCAGGGAAGGGCAAGGATCCCTGAATTTCAGATGTGGGATACTAGATGGGCGTGTATGGCTTGGTGCTAGGCCTTCAGTTCCATCCCTAGGACCACCACAAATGAAGTAAAATTTTGGAAGCTGCTGAACCAATTAACTAGACCCCATGCATACACACATACAGAAAGAGAGGTGCTACTGTCAAGGGGTACCAGCTGGGCATTTTGGAGTCAGTTCCCTACAGAGCTGGGGTCCCACCCCTCCACATTGCCATGTCAGATTTTTTTTCAAGTCATTTTTTTTTATTCAAAAAAGATAAAACAGCACATTACTTTTTCTCATGCACAATTGTTTTTTGTTTGGGTTTTTTGTCTTGTTTCTGTTTTTGTTTTGAGTACATGAAAGTAGAACTATACAGCAAGTAAAAAAGGTGTGGTGGGGCTGGAGAGATGGCCTAGCGGTTAAGAGTGCCGACTGCTCTTGCTGAGGACCCGGGTTTGATCCCCAGCACCCACATGGTGGCTGAGAACCATCCGTAACTCCAATTCCAGGAGAACTCCAGTTCTAGGGGAATCCGACACCCTCTTCTGACCTCTGCGGCATTGCATGACACGGGTGCACAAACCTACATGCAGACAGTACATTCATACAAATACATACGTACGTACGTACGTACATACATACATACATACATACATAAATAGAAAGGTTTAAAAGAATTTTTTAAAAAAGGTATGGTGGAAAGTGGAACAAGAGGGTAATTATGGCAAATACAATCAAGAGTACATTCTGTGTATTATGAAAATGTCACAGCAATACTATTTTGTGCAGTTAATATGTACTTTTATGAAAAATATTAAAGCCATTTTGCCCTAACCATGTGGGTAAGCCAGCCTTGAGCAACTCTAGCTTAGAGGACTGGCTATGTCAAGCAAAAAGGGGTCCTGTGTCCTAGTTGTGTCACCATGCCAGAGCTGTCTCCTGTCCCTGCTTCCTGTTCTCCTGCCTGTGTGACCTTGACCTGAACATGTGCTCTCTGTTTGCTAGGTTCTCCCCTATGGGTGTAGATCACATGAGTGGGATTTCTGGTGTCAATGTCCCCGGAAATGCTTCCTCGGGCTGGTGCATCTTCATCTACAACCTTGGGCAAGACGCTGATGAGGGGATCCTCTGGCAGATGTTTGGCCCCTTTGGCGCAGTCACCAATGTGAAAGTGATTCGTGATTTCAACACCAACAAGTGCAAAGGGTTTGGATTTGTGACCATGACAAACTATGAAGAAGCTGCCATGGCCATAGCAAGTCTGAACGGCTACCGCCTGGGGGACAAAATCTTACAGGTTTCCTTCAAGACCAACAAGTCCCACAAATAACTCGCATATGCTTTTTTTCTTTCTTTTCTTTTTTCCTTTTTTTCTTTTTCTTTTTTTTTTTTTTCTTTTTGTACGGAATAGATAATTAAGAGTGAAGAGGTTGAAACTTTTTTTGTTAGTGTACAACTCATTTGCGCCAATTTTCACAAGTGTTGTCTTAGTCTAAATGAGAAGTGCAAAAGGTTTTTATACTCTGGGATGCAACCAACATGTTCAAATGTTTGAAATCCCACAAACGTTAGACCAATTTTAAGTTTCTTAAGTTATTTCCTTTAAGATATATATTAAACCGAAACCTAAGTAGACTGCATTGACTAACCAGTCTCTCTGGATGGTGGTGGAACTGAAGCATGCTTTAACTTCTAAGACTGTCTAACACCTGTTTCATTCAATGTCTCCACAACTGGATTTAAAACAAACAAGAAACAAAAAGCTTTTAGTTTTAGTTTTTAACCTAAAATGTTAGACAGATGCCGAGTGTGCGTTTTCTCAACCGCTTCACCATTTTAAGCGATTTCTGCTTTGGTTGACAGGAAATTTGCTTTCCCTAGAGGGTCCCACTGCCACCTTCTGCCCAGTCGGTCCCAACTCTGTGGTCATGGGAGCGGCAAGTGGGGCCCATCTCCATGGGCCACCACTGGGGGAGGGATCCTCACGCCAGGTTGTGTCAGGCCTCTAGAGGACAAAGGTGCTTTGTAAGCCCAGGCACCAATGGGAACGGACCAAAGAGTTTCAGGGCAGCTCCAGTATATTCCAGAGTCAGACCTGAGCTCCAGGCACGCCAGAAGATGTATCACTCCTCTGACATCCTGAGTGTCTGTCCACACATTGCATGCACGGTGCCCTGTACATCAGATACTGTTGTTCACAGTGATGGCTTCTCAAGTTTCCAAGAGCATTTACCTAGCTTGAATGCCTAACGATAGCTCTATTTTTTAATGACACATAAACATTTGAGCATTGTATTTCTCGCATCCCTCCTTGTCAGCGCTGGACTTTTTCCTATTTTAGTCAGATTTTTGTTTGGGAATTTTGCTTTCATATGGACACTCAGCAGAAAAGTACTACTTCTTGCCCGTTATCTATTAACACAAACCTTTGATTTGTAGTTTAAAAGATTAACCCTCAAAGTTCTCTTCATAACTGCCTTGACATTTGGTTTGTTCTGTTCTGTTAATTTTCTTTTGCTTTTTTGTGTTTTTTGTTTGTTTTTACTTTTGCATTTAAGACCATTAAATTTGATTTTGTTTTGCTCGAGTTTTGTTTTGTTTTTTGTTTTACATTTTCTTTCTTTTTGGCTAGGGAAGGCACAGACAGCCCAGCATTCAGGGAGGAGCCTATAAGACCTTAAGTAAACATTTGCCTCCAAGTTTCTAAAGCATTTCTGGATCCATGGTGGTGTGGAAGCCCAGCCGTGGATGAGTGGTTCTTATTCAGGAGCCGGTAGGAAGGGTCAGGGAGAAGGCCATCAGGAAACGAAGCCAGGCCCTGCAGCCCTTCAGGACGGAGATCCATATGATTTATAAATAGTGTACAAAGATGGTGAGAATCAGCTACTGGCAGCTCTCAGCTCTGACGGGAGACTGAAACGTATGATGACAGGCTAGTTTTTCTGTGGATATCATGGTATGACCGAATTATTGATCTATTTATTTATATATTTATTTATCTAGCTATTTATTTCATTTAATTTATTTAAGTGGAAAACTGAGCAACAAGCACAGCCATCTCCAAAGCAGGTCAGTGTCAAGAAGCCCTTCCTTGGACAATGTGAGGCTGCCTTCCCTTTCCCTGCTCCCTTTTCCCTGGCCTTCCTGGAGGGGCTCTTTGTACTGTTCACCACACAATGAAGAGGTTGCCTCATGCACCCAGGGCTTTGTCTTGCCCAGAGGGAGCCAAAGTGCTGCACTGGACCTCAATTCTCCCCAGAAGTCTCAAGTCCTCGCTGAGCCAGCCCATGGCGCCTCTCCTTGAAATCCACAACTAAAGGCCCATTTGCCCAGATCTGACCAAAAGGTGGATGGAGGTATCCCCTGCTCTGTTGCTGCAGATTCTTCCTCCCTGTGGGACCATAATGTTCTGGGGAAATAGGCATTTCCAGCTCCTGAGGCCAACATTCTTCTAAGTAGGGATGAGATCCTTGATCTTGATCCCTCTCCCTTGCCTTTCCTGCAGCCTTAGCTAGTGTCCTGTGCCCAAACCGGGACTCTTGTCTTAAAAGAACCAGTTGCTCCCAGGCAGCACCTCACTACTCCCCACCTCAATCCTGTGTACTCATCGTGATCATTCTGATGGAGGTGTGAAAAACTGGGAGGGGGTTCTTACCAAGCTCTGGAGGTTACCTCAGGTTCAATGAAATCCTCAATTCATGTGCTCTCCACTGTCTGAACAGCCTTCTGGGGAAGGAAGAGGGCGGGGTGGGCTTACTTTTGCCAATGTCTAGAAGAATTGATTTAGCTTTCAAAAGTGACATTCTAGAACCTAGTTTTCATTCCCATCAAGGGCTCCTGACAGCTTACAGAGGCCTGTTTGAAACAGCCCCGTCTCAGAACCATAGGGGCTTGAGTACATGTGGTCAGTGGCCAAAGTGCCTGCCAAGTGTGAGAGAGGCCTTGAGTTCCATCTTAGTTGTGGGGGGTGGGGGGTGGGGGTGGGAGGAAAGGAAAGGAAAATTTAAGAACTAAAGGAAACTATTTCTTACCCCCCATAATTTCATTCTGTTTGTGTTGAGCAAATTAAGTGCATTCCTTTTGTTTGGGACAATAAGAGAATCCAGAGTAGGTAATGCTCATTCTTTAGAAATTGAGTTCTTTGACCTGCATGATTTCCCTATTTGTGGTTACGTGTTGAACCACCTCCACATTCTCCAACCTAATTCTAGTTGAGTTACCCATTTCTTCCCTGTGTGCCTCTCTGCCCCCATTGAAACTTTCCAGGTAATGTGCCAGGCCATGCTGGCTGTGCCTCATCGAACTACTGTACTTTGTCACCCTTCTTAGCCACCATTTTGCTTGACTGTCTGAGAAGCAGCCTTCCCAGGGACCCAGTGCCAGTGTACTGGGTAGGCTCTGCCTCCTGCCGAGTAAGTTCCCTCGCTAAGGGGAGTCTGCTTGATTCAGCCTGTAAGGAGTCAAGATTGGAGTCCCCCAGCTGGCAGTTGGGGTCCCTAGGGTCAGAAAAGAACTAAGAATAGGCTGACTGAGACTCAGTCCCTTCCGTCCTGGCACCTCTCCGAGTTCCTTCCCATCTTCCCAGGATCTCCCTTGCCTGCTGGGACCCAAGGTGGCTCCTGAGGAGGGACCCCAGGAGTTTGTTCCACTCCTGTCTCCACATCTCCTTAGACCACACCAAAGTCACAAATGCTTACTGTTGAGTAGCATCAGTGATTGGCATTCTTAGTGGAGCAGTGGAGCATGAATCTCAGTCCTGGACAGGGACACCCCCCCCCCATGCACACACACCTTCAACCTTTAATAATGATTGTATACATTCTTCCACAGCCCTTTGCTGATACAGTTGTTTTTGTGTTTGTTTGTTTTCTTAGTCATAAAATATTATTGTAAGTCACCAACCGCCAAGTATCTGTTTTAGGCCAATGGAGACTTTGAGAGGACTGTGTTTCTGTTTGGTCCTGCCCTTGGAAGAGAAGGCTTGTCGGTTGGTGGGGCCCCCCTACTCTTCCCACATGCCATTTTTCCTTCACAGTGGCTTGCTTGGGTGGGACTGGGGGCTTCTGCCAGCTGATTCCCATGTTGTACACTAGGTGGTAGACACTTCTGTATATGAGTGTGTTTTCAGTTGCCAGTTTGTTTTATATGAAATAATTTATTTTTCAGGTACCTTTTTTTTTTTTCATTTTAACTTTGTTTTTACATGGGTTTGTTTTCAATAAAGTCTGACACTGCTGTCCAAAAGTCAACAATAAAGTGAATCCCATTGTGTTCTTTGAAGGATGCTTATGGAACTGGCCTTTTCAAAGTCATTTTCAGAGAGAGACAGCGGGGGACAGAAGCCCTCACCCATTTCCCACCTCCCCTTTGCCTTTATTATTTTTCCTTCTTTAAATCCTTGTGAATAAATGTTCTTCAGTGTTTTAGGAGGAAAAAGCAAACCTAGATTTTGATAATCCAGAAGATTTCAGATTAATGAAGCTTTGAAAGACCATTTTTCAAAATTTTAGTGACGTGTGAATATTTTTTGTCAATGGCTTTCTCAAAGAGAATGAAACTTTTGCACCATTTTCAGAGTTTTTATAGAGATGCCAAATTGATATATTTACATGTAATGGAAACATGAAAAAAGTTTTATTAAACAATTGTTCATAGCTGTGTAGACATTTTAATTCAGTTTCCAAAGCTCTTCAAAAGCGTATTTTGGAAATAATGGGGCGTTGACTGATGATTCTAAACAAGTCAGTTGTCCAAATACTCAGTTCCTTTCCACAGGTATCAGGTTTGTGTTAAAACGCTGTATGTTACCAGTGACTGGAATTCTGTGATATTTTGGTAATAAATGAAGTGGGATCATTGAGACATGACGTTGTAGGGTGGTCATGTGTGACTTGTCAGCAGCCCGAACCCAAATAAAGTGCCAGGTGATTTCTTCAGTGAGCCAGAGTCCTGACCTAGCAGAGAGGGAGCCTATGGTCAGCCCAGGTATGCTGTGTAGACATCTTCCTCGTGGCCCTCCTCCCCTTGAGGAGCCCCTGAGTTCCTGCTGATAGACACCTCTTCCCCAGGTTGGACCGTAACATGGCCACATGAGCCATAGGGATGAGGGGATCTGGCCCTATTGATAGTGATTCTGTTATGCATAAAGCCACAGGCCTGGTGGCCTATGCCTGCAATCCAAGCACTTGGGAGGATCAGGTTTTCAAGGCCTCTTTCCACACTACACATAGTCAAGACCAGTCTCAGCTACATGAGAGCCTACCTCAAAAAAAAAAGATTCCAAGGTCAGGTGTGTCTGTTACCTGGATCTCCTTGGGACTTCCAAAATCGGCTCCATCTACTCTAATGTTTTTCTGAAGTTGAGTTTTGAGTTAAAAGGTTTTGCTGTGGGGCCCTAAGAGTCATCAGAAAATTAGTAGGAGGGCTAGGAATGGGGCTCAGGTGGTAGAGGAGCGAATGAAGCTTTGGGTTCCATCCCAGCAGTCTACAGATGGGGTGTGGAGGCACATGCCAATAAACCTTGCACCAGGGAGGTAGAAGTAGGAGGATCAGCGTTAACTACATAGCAGGGGTAAGAACAGCCAGGGATATACAAAACCCCTGTCTCAGCTCCCAGGAGAAAAAGAGAACTGCAAGGAAGACATGGGAGTGGCTGCTGAAGGTTGAACAAGCCCAAGTACAGAGGTTGGCTGGAGTGGTGGGGTGAGAATGAGTTGTTGACCGGGAACTGGTTTGTGGAATTGCACATGGAGGCCATGTTTACTCTTGTCCAGCCTACTGGAGAGAGGCCTCAGATCAGGGTGTGAACTGTATACTTCATCCTAGCAAAGTGGCCATACACAGGTGGCCCAGAAGTCATCTGGATCCCCCTAAGGGAAATCCCACAACCACCAAGGGATTGACAGGTATCCAGGAACTTGGGAGATCCAAGTGGGAGCATAGATTTTACCTTCACGTAAACACAATGACGGGACTGTCTGGTTAGATAACACAGGATGCATGGCGACAGAGGCAACAGCTCAGTACCGTGTGGGGCTGCAAGGCCATGAACTGTAAGTACAGGAGGCCATATACACAAAGAGTGACCTTCTGGGCCAGTGAGATAGTTCAGAGGCCAAAGGTGCTTGTGACCAAGCCTGATGACCTGAGCTCCAGCCCCAGGATTCACATGGTGGAAGGACAACAGACACCTACCACAAGTTGTCCTTGGATCATAGTCATTCTGTGGTGTGTGTGCAAACTAGGTTATTTAATTGACTTTGAGACAGGTATGTGAGAGTGGGGGGTGCCTTTAATCCCAGCATTTGGGAGACAGAGACAGGTAGATCTCTGAGTAAGAACCAACTCTCACAAGTTGTCCTCTGACGCCACACAATGTGAAATGCACATGTACACAGTTTTTTACTTAAAAAGGGGGGAGGGCATGTTGGTACACACCCGTAAGCCTAGCCCGCAGGAGGATCAAGTTCAAGGTCAGTTTCAACATGGCATTTAGGGCCAACCTGAGCTACATGAGACTCTCAGAAGAAAAGCCCTACCTGATTCAGGTGCAGTGACAGAAATTAGTAATCTGAGCCGGGCGTAATGGTGCACGCCTTTAATCCTAGCACTTGAGAGGCAGAGGCAGGCGGATCTCTGAGTTCAAGGCCAGCCTGGTCTACAGAGCGAGCTTCAGGCCAGCTGGGACTAAAGGGAGAACCTGTCTCCAAAATATCCCCCCCCCAAAAAAATAAGAAATTAATAATCTGCAACATTCATGGGGGAAAATGGTTTCTCACAAGTTCCAGGCCAGCCGTCTTCAAAATGAAATGAAAAGGTCCTCCCTCAGGTGCAGGCAGGGTGGATTCTCAATCAGCTTGGCTCTGGTCAGTCATGAGGAGCCACATGCTACCCTGCCATGAGCCAGGGATAACAGGAAATTGAAGCTGAAGAAGCCAAGAAAGGTGAAAAAATCAACAGATTCTCCAGAATGTCTGGCCATAGAACTGATGGCATGGGCACTTCAGATTCCTGAAACTAGTTCAGAATTACTTAAGGGTTTGTGGGATTTTCTTACTATTATTGCAGTTGTGTTTGAGGCTGGGTCTGGATATGTAACTCTGACTGGCCTGAAACTTGAAGTGTAGACCAGGCTGGCCATGAACTCAGATCCACCTGCCTTATGCCTCTCAAGTGCAGGGATTCAAGATATGTGCCACTAGACCTGACTTATTGAGTCTTTATGTTGAGACAGAGACAGAGAACATGTATGTACACCACTTGTGTGCACTACTATGTGGATCCTGGGAACCAAACCCCAGCTCCTCTGGAAAAGCAGCAGAATGCTATTAATTGCTGAGCTATCTCTCTACAACTCCCCCTTTTTTGCTTTATTTTTATTCTATATGTCTTGCTTGTACGTATATAAATGTACCCATGTGGGGAAGCCAGAAGGTATCAGATCCTTGAACTGGATTTAGGATTGTTAATTACCATGTGAGTGCTGGGAACTGAAACCCTCTTAACTCCTGAGCCATCTCTCTAGGCCCCTTTGTTTTGTTTTTTGAGACAGTGTCTCACTATGTAGTCCTGGCTGGCCTGGAACTTGGTATATAGGCCAGGCTGGTATCAAACTCACAGAGGACTACCTACCTTTACCCCTGGAATGCTAGAGTTAAAGGCATGCGCTATCACACCTAGCTTTAAAAAGTTATTTTGGCCGGGCGTGGTGGCGCACGCCTTTAATCCTAGCACTCGGGAGGCAGAGGCAGGCGGATCTTTGTGAGTTCAAGGACAGCCTGGTCTACAGAGCGAGTTCCAGGACAGCTGGGGCTACAGGGAGACCCGGACTCAAAAAAGACCAAAAAAAAAAAGTTATTTTGGGGGCTGGAGAGATGGTTCAGCAGTTAAGAGCACCCACTGCTCTTGCAAAGGACCTGGGTTCAATTCCCAGCACCCACATGGCAGCTAAGAACTTTAACTCCAGTTCCAGGGAAATCCAACACCCTATTCTGATCTCCACAGCATTGCAAGACATAGGTGCACCTACCTACATGCAGACAGTATAAAAAAAAAATGATTAAGCCGGGCGTGGTGGCACACGCCTTTAATCCTAGCACTCTGGAGGCAGAAGCAGGTGGATCTTTGTGAGTTCAGGGCCAGCCTGATCTACAGAGTGAGTTCCAGGACACCTGGGGCTGCAGGGAGACCCTGTCTGGAAAAGACCATTAAAAATTTTTTTTAATTAAAAAAATGATTAAAAAAAATTTAAAAAAATTTTAAAGGCATTTAGAGCACTCTCTGGGAACAAGAGGTGTAAACTGTAAATGTAAAAGAGGTGGCCAGGAAAAGCCAAATGGAAGGGGGGAGGGATATAAGAGGGTCAAAATATAAAGGTTTGATGGAAGGGCAGGCCAGCAGGGATGTGCTAAAAAATGTTCGGTCATCAGCCATCTGTATGTGACTCCCACTGGTACCAGGGGTGAAGGCTNCTGGGCATGGTGTCTCACACCTTTAATCCCAGCCCAGGCAGGCAAATCTCTGTGAGTTAAGGCCTACATAGTGAGTAGTTCCAGGACAACTGGAGCTACAGGGAGACCCTGTGTCAAAAAGACAAAAAAAAAAATTTTTTGTTTTTTTTTTTTTAATGAGATAATTACTAGCTACCTCATAGAACTATTGGAAAAACCAGAAGGGTCAACCATCTGAGGCAACATCAGAGTTGGTATTGAACAACCTTATACACCACAACATCTGGGCCTTCGTGATGGCTCAGTGGGTAAGGGCACTGCCCCCAAGCCCGATGACCGGAATTCCCCAGGGTATCTGAAATACCCAGAACCCAGATGGTGGAACCAATTCCACAAAGTTGTCCTTTGACCTTGACACTCCTATAACCCCAGTATTCACATATCAAGACAGTTTTGTGTGTAGTCATTATACTTTTTAAAATTTTCGGGTTTTTTATTTTATGTGTATGAGTGTTTTGCCTGTATGGATGTAAGCACACTTATTTGCTTACAGAAGCCAGAGGAGGATATTGAATTCACTTGGGACTGCAGTTACAGATGTTTGTTGTTAGCTGCCATGTTGGTGCTGGGAAATGAACCCAGGTCATCTGCAGGAGCAGCTATTACCATCTCTCCAGTCCCCATTACACTATTAACATTTTTGCACCTTTGAAGTCCTGCAAAGTCAGTATGCTGGCTCACACCTATAATCTCAGTACTTGTGAGGCTGAGGCAGGAGGATTGATATGAGTTCAAAGCCAGCCTGGGCTACTTAGCAAGACCATCCAAGAAAAAAAAAAAAAATGGGGTGGAGGTGGAGTGCCTGACCTAGCATTCATGAAGCCCTGGGTTCCACTTCTAACACCACTGAACTGGGCATGGTGGTGCATGCCTGTAATCCCAGCACTCAGGAGAAGGAGGCAAGTGGATGAGATGTTCAAGATTATCTTCAGTTATAGTGTGAATTCAAGGCCAGCTTGGCTATGTGAGAGCCAAAAGGAGAGAGAATGAAGGAGCAAAAAATTTCAGCAAAATTAAAAGTTGAGAGCGAAGTATCCACCCATTCCCTGTTCATATTTCTCCCAGCTGTCACCATCTCACCTTCTTTGCACAGGGAATATTCCTTGGAAGAATATGTATTCACTATTTCCCTGTTCCCAGCCACTACTGAGCTGGTTAAATGTTCAGTAAGTGGCTCTTCAAATAAGCCCCAAAGCACCTTACTTCTAGTGTTGCTAATTCCTCTGGTGAAAATACCCCCAGCAGAGCCCATGTCACTGTAACAAAGCATCGGAAGCATCATTGGTGGGAAATGGGTGGTCCGTACACAGAATAGAGCATTCCCATATAGAACCAGATGTGGTGGCACATGCCTGCCATCCCAGCACTGTAGAGGTGGAGACAGAAGGAGCAGGAGTTCAAGGCCAACCTGGACTACATGAGGTCTTGTCTCAAAAATGAGGACAAAAGAAAATGATACAGCTGGGTTTGGTGGCACACGCCTTTAATCCTAGCGCTTGGGTGGCAGAGGCAGGCGGATCTTCGTGAGTTCAAGGCCAGCCTGGTCTACAGAGCGAGTTCCAGGACAGCTGGGGCTACAGGGAGACCCTGTCTCGAAAAGACAGACAAAAAAAAAAATGATACAATGAATTTATGCGTCATTCAGTGCTGTAGACTACACAGTTAAGTTCAAGACCAACCTGGGATACATGAGGTCTTGCCTCAAAACAAAAATGAGGACAAAAGAAAATAATAAAATGAAGTCATACATCACTCAATGCTGTAGACTTATCTTGCATTGATAGATATCCTCATCGCTATGAACATCATACTGTTCTGGAGAAACTGGAGAGATGATTGGGGAGTTAAGAGCACTTGCAGCAGACCTGAGTCCAGTTTCCAGCACCCATGTTAGGCAGCTCATAACCACCTGTAACTTCACCTCCAGGGGATCTAGCACCCCTCCTTCTGGCCACCATGAATTCTCATCTGTATATAGGATATACTCACACTCACACACATAAATTTTGTGAAAATAGAGTAGGGGCAAGGGGGGATGCTGGGTGATACACTTGGGAACAGAGGCCAGCAGATCTCTGTGACTTTGAGTCCGGCTTGGTTTACAGGGCGAGTTCTAGGCCAGACAGGGCTACAGGGAAACCCTTTCTGAGAAAAGAGGAAAATTAGAGTGTACTTTTGAACAAACATGTTATCAGCCAAGTTCATTCTACTTGACCACTCAAAGCAAGAAGCTGGTGTGGGGGCTGGAGAGATGGCTCAGTGGTTAAGAGCACTGGCTGCTCTTGCAGAGAACCCAAGTTTGGTTCTCGGTACCCATACAGTGGCTAGCAGCTGTCCTTAACTCCAGTTCCAGAGGATCCAACACCCTCTTCTGGCCTCTGAGGACATTGTAGAACATGGGTACACTTACATACGTGGAGGCCAAACACATATAAAAAAATAAAAACATGGCGCACGCCTTTAATCCTAGCACTTGGGAGGCAGAGACAGGTGGATTTTTGTGAGTTCAAGGCTAGCCTGGTCTACAAAGTGAGTTTCAGGACAGCTGGGGCTACAGGGAGACCCTGTCTCGAAAAGACCAAAATAATAAATAAATAAATAAATAAATAAATAAATAAATAAATAAATAAATACAATTTTTATTTCTTTTGTGTATGAATTTATTGCCTGCATGTGTGTAAGTGCACCCATGTCTTGCAGTGCCCTTGGAGTCAGAAAAGGGCATTGAATTCCCGTGGAACTGGAGTTACAGATGGTGGTTAGCCAACATGTAGATGCTGGGAATCAAACCTGGGTCTTCTGCAAGAGCAGCCAGTGCTCTTAATCACTGAGCAATCTCTCCAGTCCCCAAGGAATTTTTTTGAGACAGCTGTAGCCCCAGCTGTCCTAGAACTCTGTAGAACAGGCTGCCCTTGAACTCACAGAGACCCACATGCCTTCACTGGGATTGAAGGCATGCACCACCATGCCCAGCACTAAAGATGGTTCTTAGCCACCATGTGGGTGCTGGGAATCTAACCCAGGACCTCTGCAAGAGCAGTCGGCACTCTTAACCACTGAGCCATCTCCAGCCCCTAAAACAATTTTTTAAAAAAGTGCCAGGTGTGGCCAGGCTCGGTGGCACACACCTTTAATCCCAGCACCTGGAAGGCAGAGACAAGTCCATCTCTATGAGTTCACAGCCAAGTCTGGTCTACATAGTGAGTTCCAGGACACCTGGAGTTACAGGAAGACCCTCTCTCAAGAAGAACAACAAAAAAGGTGCCAGATGTGCTGGTGCACACCTTAAAAAAGACTCAAAAGACCAAAAGAAAAAAAAAAAAAAAAAAAGCTGGTGTGGTGGTGCAATCCCAATTTGGATGCTGAAACAATATCATAACCCTATTTAAAAACACACAAAACAACAGGAAGAGGAAAACAAAGTATATGAAGTCCCGTGAACCTTTGGAGCAAAGGATTGAAATCTATTTCTTTGGATTCTTTTTGGGTTTTTTTTTTTTTTTTTTTTGTTGGTCTTTTCAAGACAGGGTCTCCCTATAGCCCCAGCTGGCCTGGAACTCACTCCGTAGACCAGGCTGGCCTTGAACTCACAAAGATCTGCCTGCCTCTGCCTCCCAAGTGCTAGGATTAAAGGCGTGCGCCATCACACCCGGCCTTTTTTGATCTTTTTGAGACAGGGTCTCCCTGTGGCTCTGGCTGTCCTGGAACTCACTCGGTAGACCAGGCTGATCTTGAACTCACAGAGATCTGCCTGCCTCTGCCTCCCAAGTGCTAGGATTAAAGGCGTGCGCCACCACACCTGGCTGGATTAATTTATTTTTATTTTTTATGTGTATGAGTGCTTTGCCAGGATGTAAGTGCACCTGTGTATACAGTGCCACAGAGGCTAGAAGAGAGTATCCCATCCCTAGAACTAGAGTCAAGGGTGGTTGTTAGCTGCCATGTGGGTGCTAGAAACCAAACCCAGGTCTTTTGCAAGAACAGCAGTCAGTGGTCTTAACTGCTGAGCCAGCTGCAAGGACAGAATCAGTCATATGTGGTCTGTTGTGGCATTTTGTAGCCCATGACTGTAAATAACCTCAAAGACACAGATAATAGTAACATGTAATGAGAGAATCAGGAAATGATGTATTGGGAGTATTGCCTTTGTATTAATGTAAATTTTTTTGTCATTTTGAGACATTTAGCTCTGGGTGTCCTGGAACTCACTCTGTAGACCAAGCTGTCCTTGAACTCAGAGATCTGCCTGCCTCAGCCTCCCAAGTGCAAGGATTAAAGGCATGTGCCACCATGCTCGGCCCTAATGTAATCTTAATCCTATAACTCAGTATTAAATATCACTGTGTTTAAAGCTATCTCTCCAGGGCCAATAGGTGCTTCCCCCAAAGTGCTTAAAATAACAGGCCTGGTCCTTCCCTTGCTCACTAACCTGTCAGTTGGGCCTGGTCAGGTAGAGGCAGAGGCACTCTTGGTCAGTTAGAAACCAGCTGAAGCCATCGTTGAAGTTCGCCCACCCATGTGCAACTCTGACACTGAGCTGTCTCTAGGCTGGGTGCTCAACTAGCATGCAAGAGGCGCTGGGTTAGCTCCCCAGCACTACATGCACCCCGTGTGGTGGTGCAGGCATCCTCCTAACATTCAGCAGGTAGAGACGGGAGAAGCAGAAACTCAAATGTATCTCCAACTACATAGAGGTTTTGAGGCCATCCTGGGCTACAGGATAACACAATCATTGAGCTGTCTCTAGGAGAATCAGTCCCTGCTCTTAGTCTTGCCTAACCACCAAGCCTGTCCCCTTCCAGCCTGGAGGACTAGGAATTCCCCGCCCCCTCTCAGCCCCACCCCTGTCTTACTCGCTCTCTCTACCCAATCAGGAGACATCTCCTAGCCGTCAGGCTCCGGCCCTATCACAGAGCTCAGGCCGACGCCTGAACCTATTCTAAACACCCCCCCTTCCCAGGCTCCACCCGGATCACAGAGCTCGCTTTCTTCATTGCCGAGCTCGCTCTCCCCTACCCTATCAGATGCTTCTTCATATCTAAGCTCCGCCCCCGCTCAGATCCCACCCCTTTCGCCGACCTCCCTCTCTGAGGTCTCAGACTTGTACTATTATTCTGAACACCATTTCCGTCACAGAGTCTGTCATTCCCATCCAAACAGTCTTGTGACTCCCTAAGCCACGCCCTGTGCTTTCTCAGCCCCGCGCTGCTCGTGGTCGTCGCAGATGATGACTCCATTGAGGCGCGACGCGGGAAGGTCACACGGGCTCGTCCAACATGGCTGCTGCGGCGCTGTGGGGTGTCAGGTGCTTCTGTCCGCGGGTGAGCACACGCGTGGGGCTCGCGGGGCAGAATGAAGGGTTGGGATACTCCGCCTTCCTGGGCTCATTCTCCTCAGCCTCTGGGCTCTCACAGCCTTTACGATGGGATCCACGGCTGGCTAGGGGCCGGTAGATGGGTCAGCAGACGCCAGGCAGGAGCACGTAGCCAGGCCTGGGGGCGGGAACCCTGTGCACTAGGCCGCGGGCGACTGTGCAGAGCCTGTTGGGGAGCTGGTCACTCCTCACCCGGCGAGTACATCCCACGTGCACCGGAGTGGCGGTGCCCGGAGAAGAAAAAAGTAGCCAGAGATGAAGGTTAAAAAAAAAAATGACATTCACAGCTTGCGTTTAAAAGTCAAGTTCTCTGCCCAGGACATTCTCTGCATTGCCTCTTAATACGCAGCGAGGAAGTGCGCTAGGTAATTCTGTCAAAGAGCTAGGACTGTTGGCTTAGGTCAGTAGGAACCAGGGCTTGTCATGCACATTAAGAATACAGTTCTGCCGGACATGGTGGGGCATGCCTTTAATCCTAGCACTGGGGAGGCAGAGGCAGGCGGATCTTTGGCAGGCGGATCTTTGTGAGTTCAAGGCCAACATGGTCTACAGAGTGAGTTCCAGGACAACTGGGACTACAGGGAGACCCTGTCTCGAAAAGACCAAAAAAAAAAAAAAAA
>VZQC01013424.1:2280940-2327065 GCA_009823505.1 Rhizomys pruinosus
CTGGGGTTAGTCTGTGACTTGTGGTCCTGGAGAATTGTCTTTATAAAGTTTGGTGCACCAGAATTTGGGGCATATATATTCATAATTGTGAAATCTTCTTGGTGAATTGTTCCTTTGATAAAAATGTAATGGCCTTCTTTGTCTCTTCTGATTTCTTTTACTTTGAAGTCTATTTTGTCTGATATTAAAATAGCAACACCTGCTTTCTTTTTGGTACCATTTGCTTGGAATATTTTTTTCCATCCTTTCACTTTAAGGTGGTGCCTGTCCTTGAAGGTAAGATGTGTTTCTTGTAGACTGCATATCGATGGATTCTGTTTCCTAATCCAATCTCCCAGTCTATGTCTTTTGATTGGGGAATTTAGTCCATTAATATTTAAGGTTATGACTGATAGGTTTGTGTTTCTTTCTTTTACCTTGTTATCCATTTGTGGTTTGGGTTTAGGTAAAATATATATATTTTAAAGAATACAGTTCTTGGGGCTGGAGAGATGGCTCGGCGGTTAAGAGCACTGACTGCTCTTGCAGAGGACCCTAGTTCAATTCCCACTACTCACATGGTGGCTAAAAACCATCTTTAGTGCCGGGCGTGGTGGTAAACGCCTTTAATCCCAGCACTCAGGAGGCAGAGGCAGGCAGATCTCTGTGAGTTCAAGGCCAGCCTGTTCTTCAGAGTGAGCTCCAGGCCAGCTGGGACTAAAGGCAGACTTTAGTGCTGGGTGTGGTGGCGCATGCCTTTAATCCCAGCACTCAGGAGGCAGAGGCAAGTGGATCTCTGTGAGTTTAAGGCCAGCTTCATCTACAGAGCGAGCTCCAGGCCAGCTGGGACTAAAGGGAGACCCTTTAGTCTCAAAAATACCAAAAGGAAAAAAAAAAAAATACAGCTCTTTATATTGCTGCTGTCTGACCCTATTTAGCTAGGTCAAGGGCCCTGAAACACAAGAAAGGCTAATCAACCTGTGCACAGACTCAGAAATAGTAAGTAGGGGATCTATAGGACCCAAAGCCTAGATCAGTCTGATGCCAGATTCGAAGTGTTAAGAAAATGTGCTAAGAATTGAATGTAAAGCGATAGAAGGAGTCTTTCATCAGGACTGACTGAAAGACACTCTGTCCTTTGAATCAGGGTGTAAGGATTTGGATTTGGGACAAGACAAAGGTAGAATCCACCTCAGGTTTCACTCTGCTCTCAGATTTCTCTCCTAGACTACACAGCATATGAGTTCTTTTATTTATTTATTTTTCTAATTTTATTTATTTTTGTATGTGTATGAGTGTACTATCTGCGTGTAGGTTTGTGCACCCGTGTCGTGCAATGCCATGGAGGTCAGAAGAGGGTCTTGGATTCCCCTGGAACTGGAGTTCTCCTGGAATTGGAGTTACAGACGATTTTCAGCCGCCATGTGGGTGCTGGAGATCGAACCCGGGTCCTCTGCAAGAGCATTCAGTGCTCTTAACCGCTAAGCTATCTCCAGCCCAAAGCATATGAGTTCTTGAGGTAGCTACTGATGTTACTTCTTCTAGAATTAGTGGCTGTAGGTATATGCCAAGGAAAGTAAAGCAGGTTATTACACTCCCAATGATTTACCTGTCTTTCCGTAACCATGGGCATAATGTTACCTATTTAAGTTTGGACCTCGAGATTTGTTTTTTATGTGCATAAATGTTTTGCGTGCATATATGTAAATGTATCATGTGGAGAAGAGAGTGTTTGGTCCCCTAGAATTGTAGTTGGGGATGGTTGCTAGCCACCATGTAGGTGCTGGGAACCAAATGGGGTCCTCTGCAAGGTCAGGTCAGCTACTGCCTCTTAAGTGCTAAGCCATCTCTCTGACCTTGAGACCTTGTTTGGATGTTCTAGCAGGGAGGTTCTCTTGTATCCTCTTGATGGAAAGAGCAGTTCTCTGAAGGAAAAGGTCATTCTTTTAGAGCTATGAGGGAGGAAGCGGACACGTCCCTAGCCAGACACATCAGGCACATCAACCCTGCCAGTTGGTGGGGTGACACACACATCTGAATCTGTATAATTGTGGGATATTTTTTGTGGTTACAAAGCTCAGAGACGGGATAGAGAGACAGAAATCCAGAAAATGAAAAGTGGTTTTGGTATGTCATTCGATCTCAGTACACCAAGTTCCCATGCTGTCTGCAGCTTCAAGTTCATCATTTGGTTCTGTGCTGCTTTATTTAGCCTTCTCCCTCAGGGTGGTATCTCCTGTCCACACCTGTCCATCTCCTCTGGTTTCAGAGGCACAGCACGATCTGGAGGTGAAGGTGCAGCATCTCCTGTCCACACCCGTCCATCTCCTCTGGTTTCAGAGGCAGAGCAGGTTCTGGAGGTGAAGGTGCAGCATCTCCTGTCCACACCCATCCATCTCCTCTCGTTTCAAAGGCAGAGCAGGTTCTGGAGGTGAAGGTGCAGCATCTCCTGTCCACACCCGTCCATCTCCTCTGGTTTCAGAGGCGGAGCAGGTTCTGGAGGTGAAGGTGCAGCATCTCCTGTCCACACCTGTCCATCTCCTCTGGTTTCAGGGGCAGAGCAAGTCCTGGAGGTGAAGGTGCAGCATCTCGTGGTACACAGTAGGTCCTGAAGGTGAAGGTGCAGCCCTGTCTCTTCCTACCAAATTCCAGGATCTTCTCAGACCTTATAAAGATCTCAAATTGTATAGCATACAACAGGCATGGATTCAAAATCAGATCAGGTGACCTTCACACTTACTGTCTTGTTTGACTGGGTTGTTCTCTTTTCTCAACCATTTAGAAATGCCTGGGCAGTGGAGTCCAGTTTCTATCCAGTCACAACCTACCCAGTGGTTCGAGCTACCAGATATGCTGGCCAGGTGGAGAGCTGCCACTGGTGAGTGATCCCAGATGCTACATGCAAGCAGATACCACAGAGATCTGAAAAATCATGCTGGGAGGGTCATTTCAGGGGTGGGTGTTTCAGAGGCACAGAGACCAGTGGGCCTTGTCTTCTGGGCATCTCAAGATGTACTTGGTCAGCCTCCTGCTTGATATTGTTAGCAGCAAAGCTCCCTGAGCAGCACCTCAGCAACTGGCTAGAAAAAGTACCTCTGTTTCCGGGCGTGGTGGCGCATGCCTTTAATCCTAGCACTTGGGAGGCAGAGGCAGGTGGATCTTTGTGAGTTCAAGGCCAGCCTGGACTACAGAGTGAGTTCCAGGACAGCTGGGACTACAGGGAGACCCTGTCTCGAAAAGACCAAAAAAAAAAGAAAAAAAAGAAAAAGTACCTCTGTTTCCGGGCGTGGTGGCGCATGCCTTTAATCCTAGCACTTGGGAGGCAGAGGCAGGTGGATCTTTGTGAGTTCAAGGCCAGCCTGGACTACAGAGTGAGTTCCAGGACAGCTGGGACTACAGGGAGACCCTGTCTCGAAAAGACCAAAAAAAAAAGAAAAAAAAGAAAAAGTACCTCTGTATCAAACCACCATCTCCCTCCCTATGCCTTCTGCCCATGGGTAACTCACCAAGGATGGCCCTTTAAGTCACAAGGTGGGACAGAGTCACTCCGTGATTCCCTGGCTCTCACCGTGTCCTAGACTCTCCTCACCACACTTCTGTTAATGTGTCTCCTCTAGTCAGAGCACCAACTCATCTATTTCCTTGTCTTACCCTGGGGCCATCTGAGGCTGCCACTCTCCCTTGTGGCTTGACGGGGGCTAAGGAGACACTTGACCTTGGTGCTGGCCAGGTGGTCCCTTGGCCATTGTGACATGCTTAATATGGATCAGCCATACATGGCTACTCCCTTTAACTTCCTCATTGCTCTTTACACCAAGGATGACCTTAAACTCCTGATCTTCCTGCTTCCACAAATATTTTAAATAATTTGCTTTTTTTTAAATATTTATTTATTTATTTATTTATTTATTTATTTTTAAATGTGTATCAATGTACTGTCTGCATGCAGGTTTGTGCACCCGTGTCGTGCAATGCTGCGGAGGTCAGAAGAGGGTGTCGGATTCCCCTGGAACTGGAGTTCTCCTTGAACTGGAGTTTCAGACGGTTCTCGGCCGCCATGTGGGTGCTGAGGATCGATCCCAGGTCCTCTGTAAGAGTGGTCGGTGCTCTTAACCGCTAGGCCATCTCTCCAGCCCTAAATAATTTGCTTTTATTTATGTGTGCATGTGTGTATTTATACCACATGTATACAAGTGCCCACTGAGGCCAGAAAGGGCATTGGATTAGTTGGAGTTATAGGTAGTCTTGAGTCACCCAGCTTGGGTACTAGGAATCATACTCAGGTTCCCTGGAAGAACAGTAAGTGGTTTTGACCACTGACTACTGAGCCTTCTCTTCAGCTCCAAGTTTTACTTTTTTTTTTTTCTCAACTGGCCTGGAACTTGATATATAGACCAGGCTGGCCTCTATCTCAGAGATCTGCTTGCTTATGCGTCCTGAGTGCTAGGATTAAAAGGCTTGTACCACCACACCTGGCCCAAGTTTTACTTTTGATACATTTTATCCTTCAGAGCAGTTTTAGCTTTACAGAAAAGTTAAACTGGCTGGGAATGCCTCCTTTCACTTGGTAGAATGTCCTAGAATCAGAAGTTCATAGTCATCCTTGCCTTCAGAGCAAGTTGAAGGCTAGTCTGGGCTCTGTCTTAAAAATAAATGAATTAGGGGGCTGGAGAGATGGCTTAGCCGTTAAGACTGCTGACTGCTCTTTCAGAGGATCTGAGTTTGATTCCCAGGACCCACATAGCATCTAAGAACTGCCTTTAAGCCAGGCGTGGTGGCACATGCCTTTAATCCCAGCACTCAGAAGGCAGAGGCAGGCAGATCTAGCCTGGTCTACAGAGTGAGTTCCAGGTCAGCTGGGGCTATAGGGAGACCCTGTCTCATCAAAAAGACCAAAAATAAATAAATAAATAAAATTTAAAAGTACAGAGGGCTCTCCCTGACCACCTCTTTCCTCACTGGTACTCACAGGTCCCTGTTAGTTGTATCTCCCATGGTGGATGGCATTGTTACAGTTGATGAGCCGGTTTGTATATATTAAGATCTGGAATCTTGCCATGCCTTTCATCCTAGCACTTGGGAGGCAGAGGCAGGTGGGTCTCTGTGAGTTCAAGGCCAGCCTGGTCTACAGAGTTCCAGGACAACTGGGGGGCTACAGGGAGACCCTGTCTCAAAAAAGTCCAAAAAAAAAAAAAAAAAAAAAGCTGGACTCTGTGCTTACTGTCCAGTTCATTTCTGCTTTGTACATTGTGTGAGTTTCTGAAAGTAAAGACTTGCCTTTATTATTATAGAGAAAATTAGACTACACAGAACAGTTTCACTAGCCAGGCATAGCCGAGGTGCCCAGTGTATGGAAGGAGGAAGATCAGGAGCTTACATGTATAGCACATTCAAGGCTGGCGGCTCCTATACTTTATCAAAACAAAAAAAAACACGTCAACAAGAACAGGGGCTATTGCAATGGCTCATGGGTGAAGGTGCTCCTTGGGGAAACCTGGAACCCACTCCATAAGGTTTTCATCTGACCTCCACATACAAGCTGTGGCATGCATGCTCACCTATCTTCTTCCTCTGGACTTCACCTGTTCATCTCTCCCTCTGGACCTTTGACAGCCACCCATCTTTTTACCGTCTCCACAGTTGCCTTTCCAGAATGTCTCATAGCTGGTCAGAGTGGCACATCCCTTTAGAGACAGACAAGTGGATCTCTGTGAGAGTCCCCCAAAAGGACTCTCTCAGTTTGGGGTCTTTTCATAAGGCCACCTATCTATCTGTTGGATATATTTGCAATTTCACCATCTTTTTTTTTGTTGTTTTATTTTTAAATTTTTTTTATGTGTATGAGGGTTTTGCTTGCATGTATGTATGTACACTATGGGTTGTGAAATGCCCTTGAAGGCCAGGCCAGAAGATGGTGTTGGATCACCTGGAACAGTTGGTTGTTAGCTGCCTTGTGAGTGCTGGGAGCTGAACCATGTTTATCTGCAGGAGCAGCCAGGGCTCCTAACATTTAAGCCATCTCTCTAGCCCCCAATTTCACCATTTCTTTTTCTTTTCTTTTTTTTTTTAATTATTTTTGTGTGTGTGTGTGAGTTTATTGCCTGCATGTGTACAATGCCCACGGATATCAGAAAAGGGTGTCAGATTCCCTCTGGAACTGGAGTTACAAACTGTTGTTAGCCACCATGTGAGTATCGGGAATAGAGCCCAGATCCTCTGCAAGAGCAGCCTGTGCTCCTAACCACTGAGTTATCTCTCCAGCCCAAATTTCACCATCTCTTGAGAGCTGGTTTCTCCTTACTGTGGAATGAAGCTCCCTAGGCAGGATGCCATCCCAGGTGGCCACTGGGATTGGCTCCACGACTCCCCTTAGGATCCTCCAGTCCCTGAGTACAGTGCAGTAGTGTTGGTGTGTAGCACCCATGTGCATCTACCTATGTAGTTTAAGTCACCTCCCATAAACTCTCATTTAGTTTCCTTTTTGTTGTTATAAAACACTAATCAAAAGCAACTTAGGAGAGGAAATGACATATTTCATCTTACACTTCCTGGTCACAGTTCCTCATTGAGGGAAGTCAAGGCAGGAACCCAGAGTCAAGACTCCTCGCTATTCCATACAGATTCACCTCCAACCAGGGAAAGTGCTCATAGACAAGGGAAAGGAAGTACAGCAGAAACGGAGGAACACTGCACACTACTTGCAGGCTCGCTCAGGCCCACGCTTAGGCTAACTAGGCTTAGGGCAGGGCCGGGGTGGGGGGGTGCCAGACATGCCCACAGACCAATCTGATCTAGGAAGCCCCTCAGTTGAGACTTCCGCCCAAGGTAACTAACTCTAGGCCGTGTCAGGTCAACTAAAGCTGTCTACAATAACAATAATGTAGTAACTTCCACATCATCCTTTTTTTTTTTTTTGGCAGGATCTCACAGTATAGACCTGGCTTGCCTCAAACTGGGAGATCTGTCTGCTTCTGTCTTCCTAGTGCTAGGATTAAAGATGCATGCCACTGGGCACTTAATGCTGCAGCAGTAAACATTAATGCAGTGTGTGTGTGTGCGTGTGTGTGCGTGTGTGTGTGTGTGTGTGTGTGGTAACATCAGCAGATATGGAACCTGTGAACATAGAGAGTTGGCTGCATTAGTTTATCATAGGACATTGCTGTAAGTCATCTTCTGTTATAATGCAAAGAGATGTCCCTTCATTGCTAACAGAAAGGATGAGATTTTAGAGTCCCTTGTGGGGATTACCCTGTGCACCTTTCCAGTCTTTAATTTTAACTTAATTTTATCTTATTTTACATTCTTTTCTAGACTAGATCCTATTCCTCTGGGAACAGAAAAGGTTTCTTATCTGGCTTGTTAGATAACATCAAACAAGAACTAGCCAAAAACAAAGAGATGAAAGAAAGTATAAAAAAATTTCGAGATGAGGCCAAGAAACTGGAAGAGTCAGACGCCCTCCAGGAAGCCAGGAGGAAATACGTGAGTCCCTTCCCCAAATCCCTCTTCCCAAAGGAGGCCTATCCTGAGCCACGGCAACTGGGAAAGTCAGCTTGCTTTTCCTGAAGCAAGATCGCAGCACGAATTTGAAGGAGTCAGGGGACAGGGACTGCCTGGGCTCCCTGGCCTTGCATGGTTCTCTGGCTCTAAGGTGAGCCAGGCCTGTAGTGAGTGCCCAGTTGGCAGAGCCTGTGCTCATCATGTCAGAGACCCTGCATCCATCACCAGCACTGCCTATAACACAGTGTAGGCATAGACCAGCAGCATCACTTTTCCTGGGGGCTCTGAGATACACAGCTTCTATCTTGCCAGGTGACATCTATTGTTAGGTGACCTGTGGAATAAAATCTTGGAGCCATGGTGCTCCTGATATGCTCCTGGTTGTTGTGGTAGAAACCGAGTCTCAGCACGTGCGTGCGTGCGTGCGTGTGTGTGTGTGTGTGTGTGTGTGCGTGTGTGTGTGTAGGCCAGAGGTCAGTGTCAGTGTCAGGTGTCTTCCTCGATTGGTCTCCATCCTGTTTTTGAGATGCTGTCTCACTGTGTAGCTCTGGCTGGCCTGAAACTTGCTATGTAGACCATGCTGGCCTTGAACTCACAGAGATATACTTTCCTCTGCCTCTGGGGCTAGAGTCAAAAGTGTGGGTCACCATGCCCAGCCTCCAGTTGAGCTTCTCTGGATTGTCCTGTTGACAAAGTGAAGCTATCCAGTATAGCAGACAAGGGCCCTGGAGGGGGAGGCACAGTGCCCTGTCGATCAATGAGCAGCTAAGCCTCAGAGAACACTGCCCTTGCCTCAGCTCCCTCTACATTCTGGTCTGTTGGTCCCCACCGGGCCACCAGCAAGGCCTTTTCCTTCTGGGTATTCTCCAAGCTGTTTGGAGACACTCCTTGTGTGGTTTTAGTCCAATAGAAGATGGGCTTGTGTTGTCACTAAGGAATGAGTTATCTGGAGGAGAGCAGGATGGGGGACCCAAGGTTACGCTGTGCGAGTGAGGGGACTGCTGAGGAGTGGATGGCAGGGAACCCTCCTCCACCCAGAGAAAGGCCCATGCTCTGGAGGCAGCTGCCAGCTGGGCCTAGACTGCTGTTATTTGCCCAGCCTTGTAGGCCAAAAGGAATGCTCAGGGTGGGCGGAATGGGGTAATAGGGTGGGAACTCTTACAGGGTTTCAGCTGCCAAGAAAATGCACCTGGGCACCTTAGGTCATATGGTCAACCTCACTGTAGTATCCAAATAAAAGAAATAATATCCTTTGACACTAGAAAACCATTGAGTCGGAGACTGTGCGAACCAGTGAGGCGATAAAGAAGAAGCTGGGAGAGCTGACAGGGACAGTGAAGGAGGTAATGGGCAGGCCTGGGGCGGCCCTGGCAGCTGGGTGGGTGGGGTTGGGGCTTCAGGAAGCATTGGCGACACAAATGCACAGGGCTGTGAAGCCATGCTGGTCCTCTTTGAGGATGTAAGCATTTAAGTCTTGTGACAGCAAGAATAAAGGTAAAGTGGGATTTTTTTTTTATATATATAAATGTTTTGCCTACATGTATGTAAGTGTACCCGTGTTGTGCAGTGCCCAGGGAGGCCAGAAAAGGGTGTTTGAGCTTCTGAATCTGGAGTTACACCTGATTGGTGGCACCTGTATGGGTCCTAGGACTTGAACCCTGGTCCTCTCTGAGAGCAGATACTGTTCTCTACTGCTAAACTTCCTCTCCAGCCCTTGGGGAATTTTGTTTTTCCTAGATGGAAATGGAAGGGGGTACAGCACCCCATCCTTGGAGGTTGGGCACCCTCCCCTCACTCTTCCCAGTCACTTCCTGGGAAGTCCTGTTTCTAAGAATCCCATTCCCGTCCTCTCCATCTGCAAGTTCACCCCAGGCATAATGGCTTGGTCTCATTTTCCTTCCCCAGGCTGTGCTGCAGGCCTGTGTGAGATCCCTCCTCTGTGTTTGTCTCAGTAGAGTCTTGATGAAGTCAGTAAGAGCGACTTGGGCCGGAAGATCAAGGAGGGGGTGGAGGAGGCTGCCAGGACAGCCAAGCAGTCTGCGGAGTCGGTGTCCAAGGGTGGAGAGAAGCTGGGCAAGACTGCAGCCTTCAAAGCCATCTCGCAGGTGAGCCAAGCTCAGGCGAGTGGGTGGAGGGGCAGGGACCCCCTTCCCCAGGCTGCTGGCCCCCAGCAGCCATGTGCCTGCTCTTGTCCTGCAGGGCGTAGAGTCAGTGAAGAAGGAGATTGATGAGAGTGTGCTGGGACAGACAGGGCCCTACCGCCGACCTGAAAGGCTACGGAAAAGGACAGAGTTTGCCGGAGAGAAGTTAAAAGAAAACAGAGTGTTCGAGGCCAACGAGTAGGTCTCAGACCAGAGCCACCCCTGGCCACCTCCCCTGGTGTCTGTTGCCTGAGCTCCAGAGGAGGCGCCTATCCAAGTCATTTGCTCTCTGTGGGGCTTCCTGGCTTCTTTCGGAGGAGTGGGGGATGGGAGAAGAAAGAGGGCCAGAGATGGGGGCATGTCTTAGATAGCCTAAACATGGAGCCTTCCTCTTCCTGGGAGCTGCCCTCCCAGGGGTGGCAGAAGGCGGCAGGGCCTTGGGGTGGCAGTCCTGGGACCACAACCTATGGCAGCTGCCTGGCTTCTTTCCCAGGGAGGCACTGGGGGTCGTGCTGCATAAGGACTCCAAATGGTACCAGCAGTGGAAGGACTTCAAAGACAACAACGTGGTTTTCAACCGTGAGTGTGGGCAGCCTGCTGGCTCCTGGGCAGGGCAATAGCTGTAGAACACTGGCTAGGCCTTGGACAGAGCCCTGCTTTACAGAGTGGAAGACAGGGTGAAAGGGCTGAATGCCTCTCTGGGGGGGGTCCACACACCCATCTGGCTAAGATACTAGGTGTTAGGATGCAGGGAGCCCTGGGATTGACAGGCTGTACAAGGCCCTGGGGCAAGCTCTGGAGTTGCTGTTGGCTTTCAGTGGGACACAGGATTTCTGCAGGGACTGAGCAGACTGGCCCTAACCCTCGCCCCTTTTCCAGAGGTTGTGTTTCCTTTGTAGGGGCAACAGCCAGTGGGGGTGACATCTCAAAGGTAGGTAGGTAGAGAGTCCGTGTGCTGAGATGATGCAGGCTCAGAGATCCCACAACTACTTGACTTGTGTCAAGGAGGAGGTCTCATAGGGCATTCCCAGAAGCTGTGGAGTCAGAGCATCTTACCAGAAGGTGCCCCCTGCTCGAGCCCCTGCACTTGTCCTCTGCAGGGTTCTTCGAGATGAAGATGAAGTATGATGAGAGCGACAACGTGCTCATCCGAGCATCCCGGGCCTTGACAGATAAAGTTACTGACTTATTGGGTGAGTGTGAGAAGCCCCCAGGACTGTCTCGTCCACCCTAGCTATCAGTAGGGGTGGAGGATAGGTCCTGAATTTAGGGTTCCTCTTCCTACAGGGGGCCTGTTCTCCAAGACAGAAATGTCAGAGGTGCTCACGGAGATCCTGAGGGTGGACCCAACCTTCGACAAGGACCGCTTTTTGCGACAATGTGAGAATGATATCATCCCCAATATCCTGGAGGTATGCCCTAAGCCCAGATGGAGCCGTGGTCTGCCGCATTAGCTCATTTCTGAGAGGGACCCTGGGACCAGGTCTAGAGTTACCCCAGGAGAATCTGGCTGCTGCGACTGAGCAGAATCATCACTACCAGCCTCTTACATGAGTGCAGCTGCCCCATGGGCTGTGCCCATGACCCTTTGTTGCCTACAGATACCTGTCCATGCCCCACCCAGGACACTTAGGGGTCTCAGAAGAGGGCAAGGGCCCATGGGGCATGATAGCTACAGGAATGGGTGTCCCTTCCTCCCTGTGGTCAGGCATTCACGCCTACCTCCTCTTCACCCTGAGCCTTTCAGGTATTAGGGACAAGCAGACAGAGACTATACTGTTGCACAAAGTGACCTTGCCGGTCTGGGGTCACAGTATCAATGGGGGGGGGTCATTGTCTCTGGCTGTCCCACGTCCATGCTCAAGTCCCCTTACCTCCTTGGCTTGTTCAACTCTCATTCAAGTCACAGTGCAGCCCACCTGCCCTGAAGCTGGGTGTTTGCCTTTCTGAAGCCCCCAGGAGTGGCAGGATCCTGGGCAGCCCCAGCCAGGGCAGGGCAGGGCAGGCCTTCACACCCTTCACAGAACCCCTAAGCCTTCCTCCTGCCACCTGTCTGCACACTTGCCGCCTCCATAGGGTCCCTTTTCCAATTTCTCAGCTCCTTCTGACACTTTGGGCAAGGCCGGGAGGAGGTGGGAGGGAGCAGTTTCCAAGCTGGCAGCTGGCACCAGGCAGCCTCTCCCAGGCTACAGAGATTTTTTTTTTTTTGCCCCAGCTTGCCCATGGTTTTCCCTGCAAACACCTGGCTGATTCTGCTTTCTCTTCGGACATCTTCCTTACACTCCTCACCAGACCTAGCTCTGTCCCAATGTTGAACCCCACTATCCAAAGACTGGTTCCCAGGGAAGCAGACTGGCAGATTCCTCAGGTCTGAGAGCTGGACTGGCAGGCCCTCAGGGACTCTGTGGGGTCTTCGTTCTCCCTGTCTTTCCTTGTCCTGTACCCATAAGACCAGAGCTGCATGCACACATGTGCCAGGCTCTGCCTCTGCGGCTACCACCTGACCCACCCTCCCAAGACCCATGCCTACAGGCCTGAGTGCAGGGCTCTTCAAGAAAGACTGACCCCAGAGAATGTTCTCAAGAATCCTCCTGCAGAAGAAACCATCCTCATGCTTGCTGTTTTCCTTTCCCTTTTTAGGCTATGATTTCTGGAGAGCTTGACATTCTCAAAGACTGGTGCTATGAAGCTGTGAGTACTGTTTTTTTCAGTTTCTCTTTTCAGCCACACACACAAAAAAAGACACACCAGAAGCCCTGGGGACATGTTAGAAACGATCCCCCTGCTTGGTGCCTAAGGATGTGGCCTTTAACTTCCATGCAGCTGCCAGTTTCCTGGCCCCTCCTTCCCGACCTCCCATCATCATAAACTGATACTGGTTGTGGTTGTGGTTGTGGTTTTCTTTTTGTTTTTTGGATTCAGTACTGGAGCTCCATGCCTGCTAGGCCAGAGTCTACTGTTAAACTGCATTGCCAACCCTATGAACATGTGTATGTGTGTAGTGTATGCATGGTCACCGTGTGTGCATGGAGAGGCCTAGGTTGGTCTCGAGTGTCTTCCTCATCCACCCTCCACCTTACACTCTGACCCGGAGCTCTACCAGGGCTGTGCTGACTGCTGCCCACTTTGTTCCAGGGATTCCTGTCTCCACTTCCTGGCTTCCATCTTTTTTTTTTTTTTTTTTTTTTTTTTTTTTTTTTTTTTTTTTTTTTTTTTTGGGGTCTTTTTGAGACAGGGTCTCCCTTTAGTCTCAGCTGTCCTGGAACTCGCTCTGTAGACCAGGCTGGCCTTGAACTCAAGAGATCCACCTGCCTCTGCCTCCCAAGTGCTAGGATTAAAGGCATGTGCCACCATGCCCAGCAAGGGCTCCATCTTTTATGTGGGTTCTAGGGATCCAAACTCCAGTCCTAACACTTGCATCACAAGTGCTTTACCAGCCATGCCAGCTCTCCAGTCCCAGTACACTAATTTTGGTTAAGGAAGTTCCAGAAGTTCACTCATGCCACAGATCAAAATGGGGTTTTGGGGGTGGTCTCTTGTGTCTCTTTTCTGCCCTAATTCAGGTGGCCTCAAAGAGGACCACCTCACCCAAGGTATCTTAGGGTGTGTGCAGGCTGAAGTTCTGGGGTCAGGAAAAGATTGGTAGAGGTCACTTGAATGTATAGCATTCCCTGAGCCCCACACCCTCATACTCTTCTGTCCCTTGAACCCCATCAGTTGTGAATACAGAAGGACAAGGTGCCCAGCACGGCAAGCCCTCCTAAGATCCTATAACACAGATTAAAATAAAAGTGTGGATAGACTTCTCGCCTGTGGAGAAATCGTGTGTCCCAAGAAGGCCCCAGCCACTTCCTGGACTCTGGGCTGGGGTCCCGGGGCCACTGTAGAGCAGGCTGTGGCAAGAGCAGCAGCACCCAGGAGCAAGCCCGGGCTGTCGGCCCTGCTCCTGGCAGTGCCCTGTCCCTGAGAGACTCTAGCTGCTGTCTGCTCAGGCCACCTCACCTCATCCTGCTGGCTTCTGTGTATCTCCAGGCAGTGCTGTGTGTAGTGTGTGTGTGTGTGTGTGTGTATGTGTGTGTGTGTGTGTGTGTCCCTGTCCAACCATCCGTCCATCCACCTTCCAGCTTCATATGAAGCAATCCAGTCTTTTTCTTTCTTGGCTCACCCTGTTCTGTGTGTGTGTCCATCTGTCTGTCTGTCCATCCGCCTTCCAGCTTCTTTGTGTGAAGCAATCCAGTCTTTCTTGGCTCACCCTGTTCTACACCCAGCTAGCTCACAAGCAACTTGGGAAAAGCAGAGGAGAAGATTGTGTCAGGTTTTCTTTTTTAAGTACTCCTCTACATGGGTGACTAAGCCAGTCGGCATTTATGAAGGTTTTTTTTTCTCCTCTTCTTACCTTGGACACAAAGCTGTGGCTATTCTGCCCTGCCCTAGAGTGATCTAGTATACCCTGGAAACACTTCACTTCAGTGAAGTGCTTTTAAAATGCTATCTCTCTGCCGGGCATGGTGGCACACGCCTTTAATCCTAGCACTTGGGAGGCAGAGGCAGGTGGATGTTTGTGAGTTCAAGGCCAGCCTGGTCTACAGAGCGAGTTCCAGGACAGCTGGGGCTACAAGGAGACCCAGTCTTGAAAAGACCAAAATAAAGAAATAAATAAAAAATAAAATGCTATCTCTCATGTAGCTCAGCTTTTAGGACTCTTGCCTAACATGCATGAAGCCTGGGTTTGGCCCTCAGTATTAAACACCCTGGGTGTGGAGGCCCCTGCCAGCCCTGGGAAGTGAAAGTCCCAGGACCAGGAGTCCAGTCATCCTTGTTTGCTACAGGAGACCCTATGTGTAAAGCAGCAAACAACAGGAACGCACCAAGTAGGGTTGGCACTGCTTTGTGTATGTCTGATATGTGCGTGCTGGTGAGGTGATGGTGTATGTATGATGTGTGGGGTGCTGAGAAGACAGTCTGAGGTGCTGGTCCTTGCTAGTTGGCATCAGCTTCCAAAGCGCCTCTTGTATCCACCTCCAACCTTACTACAGGAGGTCTAGGATTGCAGACATGCACTACTGCTCTCAGCCTTACATGGGATCCGGGGATTTGAACTCAGGTCCTCACACTGGCAAGACAAGTGACCCCCCACCTCCACTCCCAGTTTATCAGCTGTGTCTATAAAAGTCGTGCCTTCAGAGCACCTTCATCCTAGTTGCCACCAGTCCTGGTGAAGCTGCCTCTGGTGACATATACCCCTATTCCTGGGCCTTTCTGTGAGGGAAGCCGCCCAGGCAGCGAGTTCAGGGCAGCTTCACGGGTTAGGATGAATCCTAGAAAAGCTGCTGACTCCAGGCCAAGACTCCCAAGTGAGGTCAATCTAGGCGCTTTATAGACCAGCCAAGGATCCAGCCTTTACCCTGGGAGTGTACTTTGGATGGTGCTCTGGAATACCCACTTGATTAATACCTCTTGCTGGGGAGTCTGGCTCTTTCCATAATGAGAGGCGGATGCAGCCCTAGCCAGCAGAGTGGCAACCTCTTCTCATGTGGACTGTGTTCCGGGTGTCTGCTGCTCCTGCTGTCGGTCAGCACAGTCCAAGGTGCTGGAGTGCAGGAATGTCAGCTCCAAAGTGCAATCTAGCCTCAAACCCACCCCACCCCACCCCCACCAAACACACACATACAAGGCTGACCGCATGGACCTGTTGGCTTCTTATTGCAGACCTACAGCCAACTGGCCCACCCTATCCAGCAGGGCAAGGCCCTGGGCCTCCAGTTCCACTCCCGAATTCTGGATGTCAGCAATGTGGACGTAAGTACTTCTGAGGTTCCATTGCCCTCAAGAGGAAGGAATGGATAGGTATGGGAGGTTAAATAAACCAGGCCTGGTGGTTCCCATCACTGGAGGCCAAGGCAGGAAGATCCTGAGTCTTCAAGGTCTGCCTGGGTAACTCAATGGGACAATTTCAGAAAAAATAAAAATAAAAAGAGCCAGTGCTATGGCTTGGTGGTAAAAGAGTTGTGGCCTAGCATGTTCAAGCCTGAGCTGAAGTCCCAGGGCAAGCTACAGAAACCAGAATGTATGACATCCTGCACAAAGCTTCCGTGTTCTTGTAGTTGGGATACAGGTGGTCCCCAAGTTAGTGGTTTGGTGCCAGTAGTTCTGTGGTGGTGGGGCTGAGCAGGCCTTGCACGTGGACAGATGTGTTCTACCATTCAGCTTCACTTGCAACCTCCCCCCCCCTTTTTTTTTTCTTTTTCTTTGAGACATGGTCTTACTGTGCAGCCTCAGCTGGTGCCTTTAGTCCCAGCACTCGGGAGGCAGAGGCAGGTGGATCTCTGTGAGTTCAAGGCCAGCCTGGTCTACATAGCAAACTCCAGGCCAGCTGGGACTAAAGGGAGACCCTGTCTCAAAAAGAAGACCAAAAAAAAAAAAAGAAAAGGATAAGAGCTCTATTATCTATGAAAAGTCTGAAATTTATAAAATATGGAAGAACAGAAAACAGTTACAAGTAAAGTAAAACTACAGTATAGGAACAAGCCATGGTGGCTCACATCCATAGCGCTAGTACAAAAGACTAAAGCAGGAGGACTGCGGAGTTTCAAACCAGTCTGGGCTACACAGTGAGTGCCCTGACTCTAAACAGTAAAAAATAAATAACTTAAAATAATAAGTTGGAGAATTTCAGGCATGGTGGTGCATGTCTTTAATCTCAGCATTACATAGTGAGTTTGAGGGCAGCCTGGGCTTTTCTTTACTTTTTGTCCTTTTTTTTCTTTTTTTTCTTTTTTGTTCTTTTTGAGACACATCCAGCTGGCCTGGAACTCGAGGCTAGGTTGGCCTTGAACTCACAGAGACCCACCTGCTGCTGCCAGCTTTTTAAGTATTTTCAGCTGAATTTATCAGTGAGTCATTCACCCTTCCTCCAAGACAACTGTGTATTGGGCCTTACAGAGCCCTCCAGAGCCCAAGGGCCCCATAGGCGGTAATGTACCTGCGACTTTGTAGGGCGGGCCCGTAACAGGCTCCTAGGGCCTTTTTCCTCTGATTGTGTCCGTAGTGGGGGCTATAGGCAGGTCACCCCTGCCACCATATGCACTACATGGCTGCAGTCTGGGAACAGAGATCCCTTGTTAAAGGCCTGGAGTTTTCTGTGTGAAGGGTCCTGTTGAAAACCACTCCCAAAGTGGGTCGGTCCTGGACCAGGGGAAGGCATCTATGAAGCATGCGGACTTTTCTCCACTAGGGGTGGTAGAAGGTTATCCTGTTTGAGACCCATACCTGTCTATTTCCTGCAGCTGGCCATGGGAAAAATGATGGAGCAGGGTCCGGTGCTGATCATCACCTTCCAGGCCCAGCTGGTGATGGTGATCAAAAACCCCAAAGGCCAAGTGGTTGAAGGTGACCCGGTGAGTGAGGGAGCAGGGAAATGGTGGTGGGGACGGCCTCCCACACGCAGGGCCCTGTGTGTGCCAGGTTGCAAACAGCAGGGTTCTGTGCCCGGGTGGGGCTGGGGAAAATTACCCCAGCTGAACGCAGGGCCAGGAGCCAGCAGCCAGACCCCCTCCCTGACACCTCCCCCAGCAGCCAACTGCCCTGGGCATGCTCGGCCCCTCACCAGGACTCAATTCTGCTGGGTCTCCACAGGACAAGGTGCTGCGTATGCTGTATGTGTGGGCACTGTGCAGAGACCAGGACGAGCTCAACCCCTATGCCGCCTGGCGCCTCCTGGACATCTCAGCCTCCAGCACAGAGCAGATCCTCTGAGAGCATCTGTAGAGACCAAGGAGCTCCAGGGCTGGACCATCGCGGCGCAGACACAGAGGCGCCTCTGTCCCTTACTCTGTAAGGCAGCTGTGAAACCAGCTAGATGAGGAAAGGGCTGCAGGGTGCTGAGGGTGCCTAGCAGGGAGATGCTCCCGGAGTGCCATGAGGGGCTGCTGGCAGCCAGTCACCAGGGTCATGCAGCCACAGTCTCCTGAGAGTCCCCACCCAGGGGCTCTGCTGTGGGCCGGAAAGCAAGGCCCCACCCGCTGCTCCAGGTGGTCAGCTGGCCACTTTAGGTCTTTTTCTCTTTTTTTTTTTTTAAATCAGTGCTCTTCTTCCTGTACATAGCCTGAAATTTGGACATAATAAAGCAACCAAAGTACAGAAGAGCAGCTTGCCTTGTCTGAGGTGTGAGTGCTGGGAGAGGCTGGGACTCAGGGCTGTGGAGCAGGCCAGCTGGTCTTGGGAGAGGCCGCCAAGGTCGGTGAAGGAGCTGCAGCCAAAAGGGTGCCGCTGTCAGGCCAGCACCCTCCCTGCCCTGTGCGGAGGGCAGAGTCAAGACAGCCTAGAGGCAGCTACCCACACCGGCGGTCTGCGGTCCCTTGGGACGCGGAGACTCCTAAGTTGGGGGGGGGGGGGTTGTCAGTCCTAGAGGCTGTGGGGAGGGGTTGTGAAGCGGATGATGGAGACGCAGGGTCCGAGGTCAGCAGGGCGTCCGAGGTGGAGACGGGCAACCCGCGTCCTGGTGCCCATCTTGGGTCCTCGGGCAGCTCCTGGGATCCAGTCTCCCCGCGAGCCTGGGCGGAGTCAACGAGCCCTCCCGCAGCTCCCTACGCCACCTTCCTGCCCCGCCCCCCGGCGGCCCCGCCCCCGTCGCTATGGGAACAGTCGCGGCGGCGGGTCTGGAGCGCGGCTTTCCTGCCTCGGTCTCCGCCGCTCCCGCGGCGAGTGGGGTGGACTGAGCCGGGGCCGCCGCTGTCAGAGAGCCCGGAACAGAGCCAACACGCGAGCCTGGAGACGTCGGGGCCGCCGCCACCCGTCCTGGTCCGCGCCCAGGCCGAGGGTGAGGGTGAGGGGCGCTGGCCGGGCGGCGGCGGTGGGGGAGGGGTCCCGGGCGCGGAGAACAAAGGCGCGGCGGGCAGCGGTACGTGCGTGCTCCAGGCGCCCTCGCCGCGCGCTCGCACCTGTTGTGCGCGGACTCAGCGACCCGCTTGCGCGCTGCCGGACTTGGGCTCCTGCTGGCGGCGGAGCGCGGGCAGGGCACGGGCGTAGCCGGGCGGGGACGGCCGCATGGGCGCGGATGCCACTGCGGACGCCCTGGGAGGGTGACGACCAAAGGGGCACGCGGGAGCGCCGGGCACGGCCTCACCTGGAGTCCCCACCCGGGCACAGCCCCCGCCCGGGCGTCCCTCCCTCCGCAGGGCGCGGGGCGATGTGAGCCATGAGTGCGGCGTGGACGCTGTCGCCCGAGCCGCCGCCGCCTTCGACGGGGCCCCCAGTGGGCGCGGGCCTGGACGTGGAGCAGCGCACTGTGTTCGCCTTCGTGCTGTGCCTGCTGGTGGTGCTGGTCCTGCTGATGGTGCGCTGCGTGCGCATCCTCCTCGACCCCTACAGCCGCATGCCCGCCTCGTCCTGGACGGACCACAAGGAGGCGCTCGAGCGCGGGCAGTTCGACTACGCGCTGGTGTGAAGGGCCGAGCAGGGCTGACAGGCGCCCCGTTCCTGGCTGCGCTCCGGATGGCGTTCCCGGCCCCCGAGTCCAGGGCTGAGGGCGCGGGGACAAGTCCAGCCCCTCCCCCAGGCCCCGCCCACCTCCCCTCCTGGCCCGGCTGAGCCCCACCTGGTGCCTTCATCTGTCCTGTGCCCTCTGCCCTGTGCACTCCTCCCGCCGTCCCTCTACTCTGCTACCCCACCCAGTACTGGACGCACACCCGCCCCAGCCTCGGCCCCCGCCCCAGCGTGTAGTGTCTGCTGCCGTCCTTCTGGCACGGGTGTCACACCCTCTCCCCTTCTCATCCTCTGAGCATCCCCAATCTCAACGTGCTCCGGGAGCCCAGCTCTCTCCAGCTCACAGTGGACGCTCTAGTGCATGGCACAGCCTGCCCCAGAGACATCCCTTTCCGCGGTGGAGGAACCCAAGCAGGCTCATCTCCTCCCCAGCACAGGTCAGCTTGCCCTCCATCGTCCCCACCTCTCCCTACTCCTGCGTCACCCACACCCCTCCCATACCTTTTTGTTCGGCTTTTGAGCAATGGAGATGATAATAAAAGCTATTATTGAGCGCTTACTGCATGTAAGCAGCACGCTGAGTGGCAGGTCCTGTTCTTAGTCCTTTTGCTCTTGGGAATTTGTGAGACTTAGCACTCCTATTCTACGGGTCAGGGGACTGAGGTCCAACCACATAGAATGACTTGCTCTGAGTCACGTGGCTAGTTAAGGGTTCTGTTGTGCTGGAAATGCAGACCTAATGTTTGCATGAATACAACTGCTGCCCAGTCCTGCAAAGACCCAAATTCACAATACCTTTCACTAGATTTGGGGGTGGGGGGCCAACATAGCCATTTCTATCTCCCAGTCCCAGGCATAGCTAAGACACACATATACATCTGCTCTTTCCCTCTGATGGAGTACCCCCAGCCAACCTTGGAGGTGGTCCCCAAAACTCCTGAGCCAGGCCTGTTATCCTGTGTCTCTGTATGTTCAGCTTCGTGGGTTTGGCTGTGACCGGGAGTGGGTTGGCTCAGCTCCATAGTCAGCCTGGGAGACGTGATGGGTGCTTTGGAAGAGCCGTGTGCAATGTGTGTGGGGAGAGTCGAGCCTTTCTATAAAAGGAAAGCCGTGTGAAGGCACAGCTCAGTGAACAGAAAATTTACCCACTCAGACAACTGTGAGGCTTGGGGGAGGGTGTGCATGGGAGGACACTTAGATCCTGAGGAGAGCACGGATCACTCCCACACTCCTATTCCATACTCCCCTGCTGTCTACAGGAAGCCCAACAGCAAGCACTCTTGGAGCAGTGTGGAGTCTTTGGGGTTAAAGCCATACCCACCCCATCTCCCTGAGCTCTGCGCTGCTCTCTAACCTATTGCCCCACCAGCTCTGCTCTTATCTCCAAGGGTTGTTGAGACTCCATGGACATCCCCTTTTCCCTGTCACTTGGGGTGCCCACCTCGTAGCCTCGGTGGAGCCAGGCCCTTCCTCCTTCCATCCTGGCCACACTGGCTGCTAGCCCCAGCCTGTCTGCTCTGCTCTGCAAACCTGTCCTGACACCTGTCCCTGGGAGTCCTGCCCAGCTTTCCTCTTCCACCCACACTTGTCAAAGGGCCACTTCCACATGGTCACTAAGGGTCTCACTATGGCCAAACTGAGGTCACTCCAAGTATCAGCTTTTTTTTTTTTTCTTTTCGACTCAAGCATCAGCTTTTTAAAAAATATTGTGCTGGGAAGGGTGGCACAGGCCTTTAATCCCAGCACTCTCCAGGAGGCAGAGGCAGGTGGATCTCTGAGTTCAAGGCCAGCCTGGCGTACAGGGAATTCCAGGACAGCTGGAGCTGCAGAGAGACCATGTCTCGAAAAGACCCAAAAAAAAAAAAAAATTACTGTGTGGGGGTGGGTGGGCATGGATGTGTATGTGTGGACAGAAAACAACTTTGAAAGTAAGTTTCCTCCACCTTTATGGAGGTCCTGACCAGACTTGCATGGCGAGCTCCTTAGGGGCTCAGCCGTCAGTGCTGTTGTTGAAGACAGTACCTTCTCCTGTATTTCCCTCCCCTCCCAAGCTGGGTCTTTTCAGGGCCCCACTTCCATCTTTGTCACTGGAAAAAGGGGCTGGAGAACTGGTTCAACAGTATAGAGCCACATAGGCTGCGCTTGCAGAGGACCTGGGTTCAGTTCCCAGCATCTACATGGCAGCACACAAGGGTCTGTAGCTCTGGTTCTAGGGGATCTGATGCTCTCTTCTGTCCTTCACAGGCATTGCATACAAGGGTGTACTTACATACGTGCAGGCCCAAAACTCATACACTAAAAGTCACCGGAAAAAGAAAGTAAAGGCAATTAAGTGAGAACTTTATTTGAGGTCACAGGACAGCCCAGAAAGACAAAGAGCAGGCAGCAAGGAGAACTAGACAGTGGGCAGTTGAGGCCTGGAGGAGTGATGGCCCCAGGCTGTGGAAATTTGAATGCAAACCCAGACACGGGAAGGACGTGTGTGAAAAGGGGCGATGTGATGGTGTTGGGGACTGCTCTGTAATCCATCCCTGGCAGGGAATAAGGCACAGCCGGGAGCCCCGCCTGTCTGTCCAGGAATTCCACCTATGCACTGAGTCCCAGTGTTCCCATTCTCTGTTGGGGCCCCTGGTGTGCACAGCCCCTGAAGGCTTGGTCTAAGGCGGTACTGTGTCAGAAACCTTCCAGAACAATCCTCCAAGCCTCAGTGCACACTGAGGCTCCAGACAAAAGTCAGTATGCCTGCTGTCCACTCAGCAACTCATCTTGCAGGAGTGTTTGCCCGCCCTAGGAGCTCTAGGGGCACCAGAAACGGGTTCAGGGGGCATATCCCAGCTGCCTGCCAGGCTGATCTCAGTTCTCTGGGCTCAGGGGCTTGAGCAGTGGCCTGCCCAGGCTCCTCTGGCCCCTTGGAGCTACTCTCACCGTCTTCAGCCCCAGGCCTGGGACTCTTCCCTTCAGGGGGTGTCAGCTGGGGGGACATCAGGCGAGCATAAGTTTCAGTCATATGTTCTGCCAGCACCTTGCAAGGCAGGTGAGACAGCTCTTTTGGAAGCGACATGAGCAGGTCAAGGACCACAGCTGACTCTAATGGAAGGAAAGGAAGGAGTGAGGGACAGCTGACTCTGAGCCTGGGAAACCCCCTCCACACACAGAAAGACACACCCTAACCTCCCCAACTCCTCTCACCAGCTGCTGAGAGCTCAGGGCCATGGGCACTTCGGAAGGACGAGGAAAGGTACTTGTAGATTTTCTCAAAGTCCACAGCGAAGTCGCCCTCTACTGAGGGAGCAGCCAGAGATTCAGTTGGGGCATGAGACGTTGGGCCAGTGACCTTGGATGCAGGGTCAGCAGCTTCAGGGGTGGGGCCAGAGGCCTCAGGAGCAAGGTGCTTCTGCCCTTCCTGGGCGTTCAGGAACAGCAGTGGCTTTCCACAGGCCTTCGTAGGCTTTTGGGGTTTGGAGTGCAGAAGGCTGAGGGGTTCGGCAGCAGCAATGGTGAGGACCTAACAGGCAGGAGCCATCAGGGAGAGAAAGGAGAGGTCTGTCCTTCCCCTCCCAGAGCTGGAAGATGAGCCTCCATCTCTGCCCACTCACCCACTTGCCATGCTGAAGGTGACCTGGATAAGAGATGCCTCAGAGACACTAAGGATCAAGGTATTGAATGCCTCACCTCACTGATTGACAAGAGGAAGAGCCCAGATTATCTTTTTTTTTTGAGACAGGGTCTCTTCATAACCCCATCTGACCTGGAACTTCATATGTAGCCCAGGCTGGCCTTGAACTTGGAGACGCACTTACCTCTGTCTTTCAAAGACTGAGATCAGGAGTATGGGCTGCCGTACCTGGCCCACCTTTTTCTTTGCTTTTCTTCCACTTTATTTTTGAGACAGGGTCCCACTATGTAACCCAGGCTATCCTAGCAAAATCTAGGGCCTTGTAGATGCTAGGCTCCCTACTTGAGCCATACCCACCCCATGTCCCTCTCCCACTTGGGGTATGGGTGTACCTGGGAGAAGGCTGCAGTCAGGGCATCCTCCAGTGGGCCTGTTATCTTCTCAGCCAGGTCTATCCATACCTACGTGAAGCCAATAGGTACACGGTTGAGTGCAGGGACAGGGACCAGCCCCCAGCTGGTCTCCTAAGCTTCACCCCCACTCCAGCCCTGGGCAGCCTTGCTTGCTTGTATTCTTGCCTCACCTCTATCGGGGCTGGGAGCTGTGCTTCTCGGCGCCTTGGACCCTCCGTGCTACCTGGGTGCACCTTCCGGATGGCCTCTCGGACCACTTGGCCTTTGAGCTTCTGGATAAAGTGCCGGATCTAAGAGGGGAGACACAATGCAGGCCAAAGATGCAGCGGAAGAGATGCAGGCACAGAGATGCAGGCCAGAGATGTAGGCACAGAACAAGTCTACCGCCTTGCCTGCTTCGGGGACACTACTGCTCCCTACCCTGGCCTAGCCTGGTGTGGATTCCCGAAACTGCTGGGAGTCGCGCCAATTCCCAGTGTATGATCGATCAGCTCCTCAATAGATGTAAAGCCCAGCCGGCTCCTGCTCCTTCCGGCTCCTCTACTCTTCCTCCTCACTTCAGCTCAGCCCAACTTAGCCCTTTCCTAGTCCTCAGCTTCGCACTTCCTCGAGTTGGCCCTGCCCCTCAACTTCTCGGACTGCCCCACGATCCAGCCTCAACACCCCCACCGCAGCCTCACTCATCAGCTCCGCCCACTTCCCCCCACACACCCCGCCCAGCACAGGCCCATACACCAGTCCCAGCTCTTCCCCACCCCAGCCTCAAGCTCCATTAGGGATCCACTCCTAAGAGGCCCCGCCCCTGAGATCTCCAGCCGTCGCGAGGCTCTAAACTCACGGCCCCGCCCCTAGCTACGCCGGGCGCCAGCCTCCTAGGCTTCATGGCCCCGCCCTTAAGTTCCACCGAGGTCCCGCCCCCAATTTATCAGAGGCCACCTCTACTCCCAGCTCTATTCTGGGCCTGCCTCCAAAGCGCCAGGTCCCGCCCCCAAGCTCCACCTGGGGCTGTCCCCAGATCCACTCACGGTCCCGTCCCCAGCGCAATGGCGACCACACCCCCCAAGTACCGCCCCATCTCCGCCTCCCGCACTAGCCCCGCCCCTAGCTAGCTCCGCCCCAACCCGCGAAGGCCTCAACCCAGGGCTGACTTCGGCCTCGGTGCGCCCCGGGAGCTCTGGGGTCAGTTCCGCTGCGGCCGGCTCCGGCTGGCCCTGTCGGGCCTGAAGTAGTCTCAGCAGCTGCCGCTTCTCGCGAGGACTCCAGGCTGTGGGGCCGGTCACATCACTCACGTAGCGGGCGGGGACCTTTCGCCGCCGTTGCGGTGGCTTCATGGTGCTTGGAAAGGAGCCGGCACTGAAAAGGCCGCTTCCTGGATGGGCGGGGCTACGGAGGCCCGAAGGTCGGTAAAGTATCCCAGAAGCGGAAGTGGAGAGGCGTGGCTCGCGTTTGCTAGGGAGAAGGGTGGTCTAGGCTAAGGCGGGAGTTTTGCTCGGCTCGCATTTAACGTCGCTCGAACGGGCGCCAAAACGTTGGACCCTAGATCCCCGAGACGTGGGCAAGAGTGGTGTCACTAACCCAGCATTTGGGAAGCTGAGACTGGAGAGTCGTGAGTTAGAGGCTACCCTGGGCTACACGAGGTTCTCTTTAAAAAAGAAATACGTGGGGTCTAGAGCTGGAGAGATGGTTCAGTGGTTAAGAGCACTGGCTATTCTTGCAGAGGACTCAAGACTCGTATCCCAGCACCCACATGGCGGCTAACTCCAGTTCCAGGGGATCCAACACTGGCTGTTCTTGCAGAGGACCTGAATCCAGTTCCCACCATCCACATGACATAACAGCCAGCCCTAACTCCAGTTCCAGAAGACCGGACCCGTGTCCTCCACGTGCGCAACCGATGCTCCAATGACTGAACCATCTCTCCAGCTCCCAATCAAGCTGGTCTTGAAGTCAGATCCAGCTGCATCTGCCTTCCAGGCGCCGTGATTAAAGGCCTGTGCCACTACGCCCAGCCGAATTTTCATTTAAGCTGGCTATCACTCTCTGGGGCAAACGGCCCCTGCCTAGGCATACCACCCTGAGTCGTCAGGCCTCCAAATCCGGATCTCTCCAGCCCTGAAGTCTCCCCAAGGCACTGCCCAGAGCCTCCCCTTCCTGGCCTCCCAGCACCACCCCGCGCCTTGGGCACGCATTGATGCCACCAGAAGTCAGGGTGTCAGCTGTTTATTTGGACCCAGGTAGAAGAGCCAGGGACGGGGTGGAGAAACGCAGGGCGGCGTCTGGGGAAGTAGGACCAGTCCCTTTTGAAGCCGTGGCTGGAGGCATCTCAGAGCGCGCTTGGTCGCCAGTCCCTGGAGAGGCGGCAGATGCTGAGGGAGGGAGGGATGCTATTCAGGCCACCCCTTTTCCCAGCAGGCATTGGCTTCCCAGTCAGTCTGTGCACTGGGTGAGACTAGGAACAGCCTGTCTGAACTCAAATCTTCAGGACCTCTTCATCCGTAGACCTGTGTCCGCTGCTGGTGACCTCATTTCTGAATTCAGTTACCAGCTCGAACAGATGTTATGATCTTTGACGAATTACTTAACCTCAGAAAGTACCTCGCTCATCTTTCTCATCTATAATGCGGATTATTATTTTGGTTTTGGTTTTGGTTTTTGAGACAGGGTCTCACTGGCTGGCCTGGAATTCAATGTAGACCAGGTTGGCCTCTGTCTCCTGAGTGCTGGGATTAAAGGCGTGCAGCGCCACATCCTGACCTCTAATGGGAATTATAAAAGTATCTACCTGAGCCGGGCGTGGTGGCGTAGGCCTTTAATCCTAACACTTGGGAGGCAGAGGCAGGAGGATTTTTGTGAGTTCAAAGCCAGCCTGGTCTACAGAGTGAGTTCCAGGGGCTACAGGGAGACTCTGTCTCGAAAAGCCCCCCCCCAAAAAAAAGTATCTACCTGAAGGTTGTTCAAAAAGGGATTAATTGAATATGCAAAATATTTGGAGCCCCACCAGCAAGCTCTAAAGGGCCTTTATCACACACACACATTCCAGACCGGTACTTACCTGCCTCTGCCTCACTGGGGCCTCCGGGATTCCTGGGGGCCGCTAGGCGAACATCTAGGGGGCTGGCCCGGGGGCGGGGGCGCTGAAAGGAGAGGCTGGCTAAAGTAGGGTGTCCTCGCCTGCGCCTAAGTAGGCGCGCCCCCTGGCGGGATCTGCTACAACTGCAACAGCCCGGGGAGACGGTCTAGGTAAGGCAGGGTAGGCTGGGATACCAGGCACTGCAGCCTGGATGTAGGATGGGAATTGGGACTCCAGCAGGGCAGATGGTGGCGGTACCTGAGTGCGCGCAGACGAGGCCGAGCCCGGCAGCCAGCGCAGCGCCCAGCACGAAAGCGGCCAGCACCAGCGCCACCACCGGCGCGAGCTCCAGAGCTGCGGGGGCGGGGGCGGGGGTGGGGGCGGGCTGTTCGGGGCGTAGTGCTCTGCCCGGGAGGCTCTGCAGTGGTCCTGTGGGGAGGTGTGCAGCCCTAAGCCTGGGCCCCGGGCTCCACTGTCCTTCGCACCCGGCCCAGCCTCCCGCGAGCTTACCGGGGGGCGGTCGCGGCACCGTGACCACTATGGGCTGCGTCAGCGTGTGCAGGTGGGCACTGTCCACACCGAGGCTCGCCCCGTCGCTGGTGCCAGCTACACACTCCTCGTCCTGAGGCAGACACTGGGAGGAGAGATACCCAACGTCAGGGTCCCCAGGCTCCTAAAATACCAGCTTGTCCGCCCCAACTAGGGGCCATCACTAGACGCCCGAGATTCAGACTCCTTGGGGGTTCCTGCACCCAAGCCATAGCATAGAGATTACAGCCCGGAGGACCCCCTATCTGCTCCTCGGCCCCGCACTTCGACTCTTGCACCTGACCTGTGAAGCCCACAAGCCGGGTGCCTGGACATCACCTAACCCAGTCTTGCGCATCAGTCCTCCGGCCAGCCTAGAGGGACCTCAGACCTCCTCCCTAGGGATGCAGAGCCAGGGCTGGGGGAATCTACTGTCCACTTCCTGTCTCCCGAGGAGCGCTTGTGCAGAGCACTCAGGGTGCTGGTACCCACAACTCCAGGCACGGACGCGCCCCCGTCCCCCCCCCCACTCCCCCCGCCCCCGGTCCTGACAGCTCCGTCTACGGGGTCTGTGCGCACCCGAAATGGCACCGGCGAGGGCAGAGGCGTCCCGGGCACAGCTCGGGGGCGGCCTCGGCGGCAGCGGCTTATCTGGCAGTGCAAAAACTGCACCGAGGCGTTGAAGACAGGGCGCAGGCGAAAACTGAAGCGTGTGGGATGCGCGGCGTCCAGGCTCGGAGGCGACTGAAAGGTGACGGAGGCGTCGGCTGGGCAGCCCCCGCGCAGCAGCACCAGGGCGGGGCCCAGGGCCGGGCGTGAGGACGGCGTCACGGAGCAGCGGTGCAGGGCCAGGCCCCAGCGGGAGGAAGGCCGTGCTAGGGCCGCCTGAGGAACCGAGGCGTCACCAAGGTCAACTGATCCCCACCAGTCCTGTTCCCCACCCCCCTCAGTGCTCCGGGCCGCACCTGCACAAACACGCGGCTATCTGCCGGGACCTCGAGGGGCCCAGCGCGCCGGGGAAAGGCTTCCTCCGAGTCAGACAGCTCCAGGCTGAAAAGGGGTCTGCGCAGCCAGGGGCCAGGCGCCCCAGGGAGGGGTGCTGCAACGGAGCAAGGAAGGGGGTACTGCTTTGGGCTCCAAGAGGGCTTCTTCTGCCTCCTTTGGAAAAGGGTCGCACTACTGGTCAGTTCACCCCCGCCTGGCTCCACTCCAGGTTCTCCACAAGTGGGCAGTCACTCTGACGTGCCCTCCGGTGATCTCCGGGCATCACAACCTAGTCTCAAGTCGGAGGAACTCTAAGTACTGCCTGGGAGGCTCCTTCCTCAGCTTTTCTCCCCTGCAGAGTACTTTCAGTGACACACCGGATGGTAGAGGATCAGGCCCATTTTGCTCTTAGAGATCCAGTAAGACCTTCTGCCATCAGCGGGGGTCAGAAGGGTACCCTCCCAGAGGGCACAGCCTTGGTCCAACCAGGCTGTCAGTCGGGGAATTTGTGTTCATAGGAGACGCCAGATAAGGCCACAGGTGATGGTCTCATGTGCTTGCTCAAGCTACAACGCAAGCCCCAGAACAAGCACAGCCTAAGGCAGATGCAGGGTCAGCCTGAAAGTGGCACTTACTGGGGGTGGGGGGAGAGCTCTTTAATTTGCACGCCTGATCCCACAGTCCTTCCTCCCACCTGGTTGCTAGGAAGTTTGAAGAAAAGGATAGAAATGGTCCCCCACCCCCAGCAGACCAAGTTAAGAAATGCTGGGAAGGGCTCAGGGTCCCCTCCCCTTCCTTCCCACCAGCCTCTACATACCAAGTGGTGTACTGGGCATACTGCAGTTCCCTGGGACCAGGGCCAGGAGCAGGAGTGTGGGGCCCAACATGGTGGCTTGGCCAAGATGGGTGTGCTCCCCACCAGCAGCAGACACCTGGCTGGGCTGTGCCCAGGTCCTGTAGGTAGGCAGGCAGCTCTGGCCTTGGTGGAGCCTCCACCCCAGGAAGCTCCGGGAAGCAGGGAGCAGGGGCGGAGGGTGGAGGGCCTGACATCAAACACCATGCTCAAGGCCTGGGTAGATTAAGGCTTCCTCTGATACAGGGAGATTTCTAGAGAAGGCTGGCCCTCACCAAAAAAAAAAAAAAAAAAAAAATCACTGCAAGTATCCACCCAGCTCCCAACCCTGCCTGCTTCCCTTATCCAAACACAGAAAAAAGGCACCCCCAGCCCCTTCCTACACCTCTTGGCAGGTCCTCCCAGCCAGGACACCACACACTCAGAAGAAAAGGGAGGGGTTTTATTCTCAAGCATCTAAGGATTTACAAACAAGGGCATTTGTTTTAAAAAGGGACCGGACAACACTGGTGGCCTGAGGAGTTCTCCATGGCCAGTGGGTGGGACCAGGCCACTCCAGGCACCTACCTGCCTGCCACCCCCTCTGCCTGGGCCACAGTGGATAGCTGGTGACAGAGAGGAGGTTTGGGGAGAGGTGAGGAGGTAGAACCCCCTTAGGCCCCCAGTTAACACTGAAGGGAGGGGAGGGGGCAGATGGACATACACATACATACATACACACACACACACACACACACACACACACACAGAAAATAAAGTTAAATAAAAATAAAACCAGGCAGGCCAGCCTCAGGCCTGTGCTGGCCCTAGGACCAGCCAAGTGGCCTTCCAGCTACTCACAAAGGCCACCCACACCACTGGTGGCTGGCCTTAGTAGGGGTAGGATGGGGGCTGCCTGTGAGCCCACCCCTACTTCACCCCTCTCCCCAAAATAGGGAGGGGAGAGAGAGGGTGCCCCCTCACCCTCAGGCAGAGAAAGGATTTCTATTACAGTTTAAACATGCGGCATAGTATGAATATAATAATGACGAGTCCATAGGGTAGTTAAGTGGCCATAGGGATGCCTAAGCCTACTTACTGCTGCTTCAGCTACGTCCAGCAGATTCCTCGACTTTGGTGCTGGGTTTTGTTTGTGGTTTTATGTATATTTTTCTTTTTTTTTCTGTTTTGTTATATTGTTCTCTTGTCCACTTGATTTGCATGCATCACCAACAAAAAGGGAACATACCCCACACCCTGTCCTGGTCCCTGCAGGGCACTAGGACAGATGCCTGATCCTGCCCAGTCCAGGCCTCAGGGTGTGCTGGGGCTGGCCAGCTCTGGGTGAGCAACGCTCAGGGGCACAATCACCTCGTTCTCTGTTACCCTGGCCTGGCCTCCCTTGTGCTCAATCAAACCTGTTCCTCCTGTCACACATGCTGCAACCTCCACAACTCTTCACCCAAAATCCCTGACCACTCTGCACCCCTCCTGGGTCTCCCGGCACTACTCTTTCGCTGAGTCCCTCCAGACACTTCCCTGCTGCCTGTTCTACCACACCCCTTGTCCATCTTCACTAAAGGCCATCTGCATGGCTAAGGCCTTCTGTCTCCCTATGTGCCACCTGAGCTCTTCAACTCACCCCCAAGCTATGACCAGTCCCCAGCCCTGTGGGTTGAGGGCCCCCAACTGAGCCTGGTCTTTCCCAGGCTTTGGGTGTCTTCTTGGCCAGGGCTGAAACAAGCAGCAAGCAGTCCAAGCCCCAGTGCCTGCGGGCAACGGGGTGGGGGTGGGGAACCACCACAAGCAGCTAAATGTGACTTTGGTAAGTTTCTGAAGGTACCGACACACCCCGAGAGAACAAGCTCTTCTCCCCGACCCCCCAAAACATCCCACCAAGTACAATAAAATACAATAAATTCGAAAAAGGACCCCCTGAGATCAAAGAGAGAGAAAGAGACAGCAGCCCCAGTCTGACAGCAGTCCTGATACCACACAGCCATCCTGGGGCAAGGATGTGGGAAGCCTGACAGCCCTTCCACTGAGGGGTAGAGGTGGTCTGGCCCAGGCCTGGGCCCAGAGAGAGGCAGAGTCTGGGAGGGAGACAGGGAAAACCAGATAGGGCCAGCGGTACAGAGGGAAGGGACAGAGGGAGACAGAGCAAGCATATGCAGAAGTGGAGGGACAGACACTGGGAGTGAGGTGAGGGAAGGGGCTCTCTTGGCCCCTGGGGCCACCCCAGCCCAGAGGTTGTATCTGAATAAACAGCGAGTCTGCTCATGGCCTGCTGTCTTCTGTTCACAGTGTCTGTCGGGGGATTTTCACAGCCGGCTGACCCCAGGGTGGGAGGGGTGGGGGTCCGGCAGGCCCGTCTGTCCATGGCTGGTGGGTAGGGCATCAGGGGTGGGTGGGTGTCCCCTACTTTCTGTCCTCAGCCCTCAGCGGCCGTCCAGGTCCCAGGTCTCCCTTGATAGGCAGCTGGGTGGCCAGGTGGGAAAGGGGGGGCATGTGGGCCGTGCCCCTGACCCCTTTGGGGCTGGCCACTCCCACAAGGCTACCTGAAGAAGGGCAGGTGGTGTTGGCTCAGGACTCCACTAGTCCTCGGTGACTCGGTCTTTGCCATTACGTCCTTGAACCAGGACGCCACATCCACCTCGAGCATCTCATAGTGCTTGATGAAGCTGTGTTCCTGCGGGCCAGAGGGTTGGCTTAGGACAAATGGTCAGTCCTCCCTGTCCTGCAACTTGGGCTAGGGAGGGGGACAGGACAGGACAGGACAGCTTCCCACAGGTGAGGGTGGAGGGAAGGTACTCACAAGTAGCTTATTATACTTTGGTCTCTTCCTGTGATCTTTAGTAAGGCTGAAGAAGAGTGGAGAGGGGAAGAGAAGTGGAAGTCAGGGAGAGGCCTGGCTGCACCTCTGTGCTCAGCCAGGAGCAGCTACCTACAAGGCCTCCTGGCCCAGGGCCCACAGCGAGAGCTGGCCTGGAGAACTGGAACCAGGATGTGAGGTTTGCAGCTGAGAGAAGAGTAGACTTGGGTGTTGGCTTCCTGCACAACCTCCCATAGCCACCAAGCCAGATGCCCACAGGGCAAGCTGTCCCCTTAGGCCAGGTCCAAATCCTGAGAGCATACAAGGCTCTGGCTTCAGCTCACACTCCAGTCCCCAGCCATGGGTCTGGCTGCAGGTACTCGAATTTCATCCTTCCCCTCACCCCAGCCTTCCTAGCTGCATAGGGACATCTCACAAGGAAGGGGCAGGACCAAGGGCAGGCAGGGTGCAGTGCTTACCAGTCCTTGACAAATGATTGGAAGTCCCCCGAGAAGCCCATGTGCCCAGGCAGGAGTGGGGGCTCTTCCTGGAGGACTTTGGTGAGGACCTCAAAGTCTGTCTTGCAGTTTTTGTAGGGAAACTGTCCGGTGGCCAGCTCCACCTGGTGGGAAGGGAAGAGGAAAGAAGTCCCTGCCCGCCCCCCTGCCCTGGAAGCCCTCCCTGTCAAGTCCCAGATAAGAAATAGCACCCAAACTCACCAGCGAGATGCCCAGGCTCCACACATCAGCTCGGATGTCATAGTCAGGCTTGGTGGGGTCTGGGGGGTCGATGCGCTCAGGCTGCAAGGAGGGTGAAGAGAATATACCTTGAGGGGAAAGCCAGACCCCCAGTCCCCTAGTCAAGCCCAGCTGGACCACTCACAGCCATGTAGGCGGCACAGCCAGCACTCCGTGTTTTGGCCTTGGAGTCCACAAGGCGGCCGCTGATGCCGAAGTCACAGAGCTTGATCTGGCCCCGATCGTCCAACAGGATGTTGGAGGGTTTGACATCACGGTGAATGACACCATGTTTCTCTTTCAGGTAGTATAGTGCTTTCACAATCTGTAGGACAGACAAGTTCAGACCCATGGGAGAACAGGGCCCAGGGCCACCCCCTCAGACACATGAGCCTAGGCCAGGCCCCTCACCGCCACGGTCATCTTGCCCAAGATCCGCTCAGGGATAGGACCCTGCATCCGTTTCTTCAGCTTCTCTGCACATGTGCCCATGAGCTCCATGGCGATGAAGACGTCCGTCTGCATAGAAGGTGGTACATGGGGCTTGGTGTGGCCAAGATGCCCCGCTCACCCTCCACATTCTGGTTCCTAGAAACACGCAGGCCCAGGGAACAGAGGACTGCGTCCAGTTTCCCTGGTGGGGCAACGGCCTAAGAGGCAAGAGCCAGTGCAGGAAGCCAAGATCAGGCCCAGCCAAGGCGACACTCACATTGGTGATGAAGGTGCCGAAGCACTGCACAATGTAGGGGCAGTCGTGGCTCTTCAGCACCACGTCCAGATCCATCAGGATGCGCTTGTTCTCTTCCTTGTTCCCAGAGCGCCGCATTTGCTACAAAGATGACAGGAGGGCAATTTCAAGTACTAAGTAAGCTTCAGGAGCACAGGACCCACCCCAAAGTGGCACGAGGGGGGCTTACCTTGACAGCAATGACATGGCCCGTCTTCCGAAAGCGCATCTTCCACACCTGGCCACAGGTGCCACTACCCATCTCACCCAAGTTCTCCAGGTCATTGATTTCTGCCTGGTAGCGCTGGGAGGAGAGCAAGGCGCTAGAGGGCACCAGGAGCCCCTGCTCCCACCCCTCACCCCAGCAGCCTGGCTGGAGAGGGCCACGCTAAGAAGAGGCAGTACCTGGCCCCCGATGGTCAGGTAGCCCGTCTGCTTCATGATCTCCTGCAGCTTCTGCTCAATCTCAATGCTGAGGGAGGAGAGAACAGGGGTTAGCAGAGGGTGCTCCACAGACTTCACCACCCGCCTCCCTGGGACCCACGCAGAAAAGGGCCCTGCTCTACCAGCTCACCTCTCCATGCTGCGGGGTGCGAACAAGGTGGATGGGAGCCCCAGCATGTGGCGGGGCCTCGCGGGGGGTATAGGGTGCTGTGGGGAGCTCTCTGAGGATGGTGAACGGCTGCCCCCATCGTTGGCCAATGGGAGCTGCAGGGCTGGGGGGTTAAAAACCAGGGGCAGGGAAGGAATTAGCATAGCTGCTCAGTACGGGTTTGGGACCCTCATCTCCCCCTCCCCAGTATCCCCAGTATCTCATCTCCCCCTCCCCAGTATCCCCAGTATCAGCCAGGCTGGCACAGCCTCTGCCCTGGTGGCTGGGACCTCCCTCTCCACCACCCTGAACCATCTTCAGGATGCCTTCTCTTGCCTCTCTGACCTGGAAGGAAATGAAGTGGGCTGGTGAAGGAGGGGTGGTCTCCAAAGGCTGAGGCTTTGTTACCAAGTGCATACTTGCAAAGAAGTAGGGGACCCTTGGCCAGGGCCTCCTAGCATTAAAATGTCTCTTTGCTCCCGACCTGTGCCAAAAAGCAGTCCTGGGCCACAGTGCCCACACAGGATGTGAGGACAGAGCACCCACCAGGACCATTCTTTGCCTAACCTGGCCACCGGCACTGCCTTTATGGACGAGTATAAGCCAGTGGGCACAGAAGTCTGGCTTCAGGGTGTCTCATCCCACACTGCGCTCTGGGTCAGGGAGGGCCACCATCTGGCCACATGCCTCCTGTGCACCTCCCTGCCAAGCCTGCAGAGCTGGGGTCCACAGACCTGACACAGGCTAACCCTTCGTTCTTGGGGCAGGGGGGAGGGGTCACAGGGCTCTGGGTGACAATGCTCCTCCAGGGGCTAGCTGGGCTGGGCAGGGGAGAATGCTGGGCTGGACAGGAAGTTTGCAACTACCCAGCAGCCTGCATGCAGACAGCTTGGGCATGCTACAGGCAGGTGGCGGGCAGGCAGCGGGCACCCCGGATGGGCAGGCTGTGTTACGGGATGAGAGGGCAGGAGAAAGACAGACAGAAAAGCGGCAAGACCTGGGACCCAGATGCCCAGAGAGAGCGCTACCTAGAGACAGGCCTGGGAGAGCATGGGATGACAGAGTAAGGTCCTGAGGAGAGACATCTTCCGGTCTGGTGGCAGGGGCTGGGAGCCCCCTGTGACTCCTTAAGTGTCTGCCCTCCATGAACTTCTCATATCCCAGAGGCCCTGCTGTCTGGGAATGGCAATAGCTAGCTCACCTCCAGATATCAGTAAAGATCACCTCCCAAAGGCCTGGCATTCGCCATTCTCTCACACCCCTCAATGTATACCTTCTCCCCTCTCTGCACTCCTCGCCTCCCTACCTCCTGTTCTCACAGCTGCCCTGTTGGGTTCTGGTGGCTTCGGCCCAGTGACTGAAGGGTAGAGACAAACGTTTCCCACTGTGGGTATCCAGGTCCTTTCCCAGCTCTGGTGGCCGAAACCCCGGGTCACAACTCCTCTGCACGCAGACTCTCTAGAACCTGCCCACAGCTCACCCCATCAGGCCCTCCTGCATTGCCTCAACGCCCAAAGAAAAGGCAGCTCGCCCACTCCCTGAAGCATGGTGGGACTCTGATGGGGGCTAGAGTGCAAAAGAGTGAGAGATGTATGACAGCACTAAGAGCAAAGGTTAGAAGGAGTAAGCCACAAGGCAGGCCAGAAGGAGAGTAAGTACAAGACAGAGAGAGGAAAGGGGTACAGATGAATGAAGAGAAAGCTAGCGAGATGGGGAGGGCACAAACCCACTGAGGGGAGCCTTAGATGAGCAGACTACTAGTCCAACATGAATGCACTCATATGCAGACATACACAGGCACACGCACACACATACACACACAGACATACACATATGTACACACAGCAAGGAACACCCAAACACACACACACCCACAGAGATGGGAATGGGGACAGCCCTCCATCCTTCCATCATGTATGTGTGCACACATGCATGCAGCACACAGCTTCAGGGAACAACCACAAATGACCAACACCCCCACCTGTGCCAAACGTGGGCTCGGTCTTACACACTGGATACTGCATACCTGGGGAACAGCATAGCTCAACTGCTCAGCACAGGATCATCATTGGGGGGAGGGGGGCGTGTCTCACCTCCCCCAACCTCCTGGGACACTTTGCTCCAATCCTGTATCCTCTGGAGACTTTACCTGGGTAACTCCTGCATAGTCCCTCACCCTACTAGAATATTCTCATCAGAAATGTGCTCAGACTCCACTGATGAATCCCCTACTATGGCCCTGCCTCCACAATCCGGGAGCTCAGTCTGTTCTGTTCACAGCTATGTCCCTGGTCCTAAGAACAGGGGCAGTACACATGGTGTAACATTCATTCTCCGGTTAAGATGGCCTGAGCAGGAGCTGTGCACCTGCCTGGCAGACACCAACTTATTAGGGAAGCCCATTTCCTCCTCTAGGGGCTCCACACTGAGCAAGGAGGGAGTAGGAAGGCAAGAGGACACAGAAAAGGTTGGGCCAGGCTCACGCTGCTCTAGAGGGAGAGAAAGTGAGGATGAGGACACAGAACACAAAGAGCATGGTGGGGGGAGGGCATTCAGCAGCTGGGGAAGCAGTTAAGTCAATGTGCAGGTGTGCAAGCAGCGATGATAAAAAAAGCTGGTACCTGCTCGCTGGGACGGGGCAGGAGCAGGGCTTAGAGTGATCACAATAACTGGATGGGAAAGGAAGAAAAAAAAACACCACGATAAATCACAACAGAAACAACCGATTTGTCCAACAGAAAAGAAATCAAATCATAATGAAGAGGAAGGGGGAGGCTCGAGGCACCAAACTGCAGAGATGGGGCAAAACTGACAGAAATGTGAAGGCGGCAGGGTGGGATGGAGCTGACAGTCACAGACGCCTGCAGGGGCTCCCTGGGGCCTGCCTGCCATGGGCCTCACCAGACACCACTACGGTACCTGGAACCCCATAACCAACCCCATTTCATCCACTCTGAGGGTGGGGAGGGGAGCCCTGCAGAGCCCAGCCAGGGACTCTTAGCCAGACTTTTGGTCCCAGGCAACATCGAATGAAAGGCATCGCAGCCATCTCCAGGCCTCCTAGAGACTCTCCAGGGAGGGAGTCTGGCAGATTCAGGCCCCAAGAGAGAGGAATCCAGAGAATCCCTGTTCAAGGGAAGAGTCAGACTGTGAAGGTTAAGGCCAGGTGGCCAGGGCATGGACAATTCTCAGTGATGGGAGCTGGCCTTTCCCTTCTTTCCAAGGTGACTCCCGCAGGGAACTATAACACAAAGACTCGCAAAGAAGCTATCACAGGGGCCTAAAAAAGCATCCTGCTGGGTCAATCGGGATACAGAAAGGGTTAAGGGGGTACTGACCACAGGGCCCAGGGTGGGGGAAAGGGGTGCAGCAGAGACGACTTGGTAATAGGAGTTTGTGGGATACAAGGTGACTACATGTGGTCATGGTGGTATCTGGCCAGGTGTGTGTGCAGACAAAAAAGGCAACAGCTGTTGATATGAGACCAGCGATGTCAGGAAGGCAAACACATGGTAGGGTCAGAAAGGAGGTCTGTGTGTAGATTTAGATAAGAGTCACACTGGCCACAGGTTTCTTTAGGACAAGCAGGGATGAACGAAGGGGAATAGTCACCCGAGCCCAGGAGACAGAACTGCCAGACTGAGAGATGGCTGTGTGTCTGCGAGGGCTGGACACATGAGGACAGCGATGATGAAACTAGCTACTCACAGGTGTACAAGGTTCCTCAAGTATGCAAAAGGGGGCCTTTTGAGCCCAATACCAAGGCCCTTCCACGTTGGGGGACAGGACACTCAGATGTGCTGAGAGGCATTAACTGGTCCCCCAGTTAATGCCTCTCTAGTCAAAAGGAGTAATGTCCCTCTAGTCAAAAGGAGTAGACTTAGATGAAGATTCCAGGCTGGACCATCAGAGAGGTCAAACTGGAAGAATCCTCTAGAGAAAAGGATTAGATGCACGACGGCCCTGGTGGGCTCTGACGTCCCATGAGTAGGGGTTCATGTGAGTGGACCGTCTGCAAGGGAGGGGGCCTCTTGACAGTGACTGAGAGGACCGGGTGGAAGCACTGGGTGAAAGGATGCCACTGTGTTTGCAGGGGCGGGACGCAGGGTACCCACCCCACCCTGGGTCACCAAGACCCCTCTCCCTGCAGGCCGACAGCAGGAGGGGAGGAGCAGGACCCGAGGGAGAGGGCGGAGCGCGAGCGCCCAGGAAGCGGGGGCGGGGCTCGGTGGGCGGGGCCTCCCGTGGCACGCCCCGCCCCGCCGCCCCTCCCCCACGTCGCTGTACTTACTGGGCCTGGGCCGCTGGGGGCTGATATCCAGGTTGAGGTCGATCCTCCTCCGGGCCTCGCGGTTCTCCTGCTTCAGCTTGGCTTCCAGGCGGGACAGCTTTTGCTCCAGGGAGGACGCCGCCATCTTCCCTGCCGCCGCCGCCGCCGCCGCCGCCGCTCACCGCCCGGCCACCCGTCAGTCCCGGGCAGACAAACACCGCACTGCGCTTGCGCTCGGATGACCTGAGCGAGCCGCCGTCCGCCCGCCCAAGACGGCGCATGCCCGAGGCGTACACGCGCCTGGCTCCGCTGCGGAGCGCCGCGCGTGCGCCCTTCCTGAGCGTCCGAGGGCCGACACCACCTACAGCCCGAGGCGGGCAGCGTTTGGCTGCCCTAGCGCACCATCGTGCGCACGCGTGCACTGGCCCCACTTTTCTTGGGGACCTACTATGCTTCTGCGCACGCGCAGCCAAGGCTCCAGCGTCCTTGCCGCGTGGTGCAACCTCTTTATCCCTGCTTTTCCGGGCCTGGTTCCTATCGTGCACCCTCGCCTTCCACATTTCCCACAGTCCTCCGTTAGGATCCCTGCTGTGCTTCATTGCTGTCTCGCCTCTGGCTGGCAGCACGAGGCGCGTCCACCGTAATTAGGCATCGCGGGAAACTCGTTCCCTCTCCTGGCCCAGCAAGCTCTGGCTCCCAGCCAGGCTACAGGGCCAAGGTCAAGGCCAAGGCCAGACTTCCGGGACAGACCTGCAGGGACCTTAGACGCTCATCCGCATCGCCTTCGTCCTGAAAATAGGCGTTCAATTAAGGAACGTGCACTCGCTTTTGAAGACTAACCCTGGGTTAGGTGCCTCTGCCCAGGGCCCCACAGCACAAAGAATGTATTTTAGCTCTTCTAAAGGCTGCTGGGATTAGGATCCCATCCGTACCTCTGGGCCCCTAAAACCAGTGTGTCTGTTGGTTCTTAGCTGCTAAAAGGAGCTTTGCTTTTTGAGGCCCTTTTGGGAGATGGCCAGAGTTGTGTCTCGTTTTGTGACGCACAGTCTACTTGGGAGCACCGTGTGCACACCCTGGATGAGTATTTCATGGCTTATTGGGAGTGTGTGATGATCAATTCTAGGTGGAGCAGATACTGCAAGTTTGGGATTAAAAGGATAAAAGAGAAGGGAGAGGAAGTGGGAGTCCTTAGAGAAAAGACTCCACCCAGTTGCTCCTTATTAGATGAGGCTTCCACCTCACCCTCTTTTGTCTCTCCTCCAAAGTCAGCATTATTCCAAGAGGAAAGTGTCATCACTTGTTTCTGAAATACAAAGCTTTGACAACCATACTAAACACACAGGTCAGAATTATAGTTATTTATTACACGTGTAGTGATGTGCTGGATGTGCTCCCCTGCACTGGAAACATCCGAAAGAGCGTCCCTGTGTGTGCTCAGGGAGGGGAAAAAAAAAGCCTCCCCAGCGGGTGTTCTGAAATAGCCTTCTGAGGGATGTCTGTGATTACCCGATGTCCTTGCAAGCATTTTCCATGTATGTACATAGCATTTTCCAGAGGAAGGAGGTGCTCAGCTCCCTGGGATTCTCCTAAGGGTGTAGAACCCAAGGGGGGCTCAGTAGGCAGTCACATGTCCATATTTTGCTCATCTGTTTTGGAGCTAGATTTTGCCCATGTTGCCCAGGCAGGCCTCAGCCCTCCAGTCCTCCTGCCTCTACCTCCCAAGTGCCGAGATGACAGGCATGTGTCACTGCATCTGATTTATGCTATGCTGGGGATGGAACCAGGGCTTGATTCATGTTCTGGGCAAGCAAGCACTCTTCCCAACAGCTACAGCCCCAGCCTACTCCTTAGGTCTCCATTATACAGTTTCAAGACCACCTGCATCAGAATTACCTGACTTATTTAGGAGCAGGTTCCTGGCTCCCATCCCAAAATTCTGAGTCAGTATCTCAGAGACTGGCGTAGGGCGGTTTTTGTCCAGGCTCTTCAGCTGATTTTATTGCATAGCCAAATGTGAGAACCATTGTTCTAAGTACTCGGCTCTGTACTAGGGGACTTATAAATAAGGACTTGGCATCAAAGTTGGGATTTCAGGAGGCTTGAGAGCCGGTCCCATGTGTCTGTGTTCCCTCCTTAGGAGAGAACTCCAGAGGTAAACTGCTTTGTCATGGGGTAGGGTTGGAAATCCCATTGGAATGTGTTCCCCCCCAACTCCCATATGTGACACTAATTGAGCAGGAATGTTCTGAGGAAGAGCAGGCCTTCCACCTAAAGAGAAACTAGGACTCAATTCTTCCCTGAGGGTTTCCACCCCAAATCCACAGCCTTTTGTCTCTTCCTCACAAACCAGACCTTGCCAGAGCCGCACAGAACTGACACATCTGGCCTTTCTTCCTCTTCTGGTGGGCCTATTGGACATCTCCCTTGGAAGACAGTTTGGCAGAGAAGTAGCTGAAGGCCTCTGTGTCACCTGCACTCCCTGGGGCCTAGGCTTCATTCCTCCTCCATCTTCTCCCGAACCTCTGCAGGCAGCCCATCATAAAGGGTTTCCTCCACCAGCAGCCCTGACTTCTTTAGCCCCTTGCAGTCACCAAGTTCTTCTGGCAGTGCTTCCAGTCGATTACCCTTGAGCTCCAGACGGCTGAGGGCCCGAAGGGCCGACACGTGAGATGAAAGCTGACTCAGGTGGTTGTGGCCCAGGAGCAATATCCGAAGCTTGCGGCAGAAGAACAGCTCATCTGGCAGGCTCTCCAGGGCATTGTAGGAGAGAGCGAGATGCTGCAGGCTCTGGAGCAGGCCCACCTCGGGAGGGAGAGAACGCAGCCCGTTATGGGATACATCAAGCAGACGGAGGGAAAAACACAGTCCCAACTGGGTAGGCAGAGTCTCTAGTTTGTTGTGGCTGAGGTAGAGCTGCTCAAGGTTCCTGAGCTTCCGCACGTGTTCAGGGACATAGGCAATCTGGTTGTGCCACAGCTTGAGTGTCACCAGCTTCCGGCAGTGCTGGAAGCTGAGGATCTCCTCGATGGATCGCAGGTGGTTGTCTTTGAGGTCCAGTTCCTGCAGCGCACCCAAGCTGAAGATGGCGTGGGGGATGCGCTCCAGCCCGCAGGCCACCAGCTCCAGCTCCCGAAGCACTGCCAGCTTCTTGAGGCTATTGAGGGCCAACAAGCGGGCCCCATCGTTGTGCAGGCTGAGTCTCTGCAGGTGTCCTGCCACATCGGTCACACTGGCTGGCACCTTCCCTGCATTGCTACGTAGTGAAAGCACCTTGAGCTGCTTTAGCTCCCGGAGGCTCTCAAGGGTGGCAGCACGAGCCAGCTCCAGGGGAAAGAGCCCCTCTAGATGCAGCTCCTCCAGGCCCCGGAGCCCAAACACCCAGAGGGGCACCTCACGGAGCTCTTCGCACTTGACGCACATCACCTTCAGCCTATCCCGAAGGAAGATCTGTGAGGAGAAGGGCAGTCTGGCCGGCGAGTGGAGCAGGCTGAGCTCCTGCAGGTTCACCAGCTGAGAAAGCCCTGGGGGAAATGAGATGTCACAGATGGCCTCCAGCCGGAGGGCCTCAAGCTCGCTTAGCTCAAAGACGGTGTCAGGTAGTCCAGGGAGCATGCAGAGGGCCAGCTCCAGCCGGCCACGCGTATTCCGCTGCAGTTTCTGCCGCAGCTTCTCTGGCGTCCACTCGTGATTAAGGTTAAGTTGCTTTAGGCGGCTTTCGCTGACTTCAGAGAGGAAGACAGCAAATCGCTTGGAGTAAAGCGAGTCGTACTGGTCGATGAGGTGGAGCATGAAGGCAAAGTCGTTCTTGACATCTGGTATGTCGTTCATTCCGGTCTCTTCACGGACCGAGCGGAAGGAGTACTCTTTGAGGGGCCGGTGGAAGAGCCAGTAGAGGGTGTACAGGCAGGTGATGCCATAGACACACACGAAGGAGATATAGCAGATAGCTAGTTTGGAGAAGAGGTGGGCCTTGGTGTGGTTGCAGCAGAAACTGGCATAGCCAGTGACCTCTGAGGTCTCCACCCTGCAGGCCACCAGGAAGCTGATCTTCTCTACATAGACAAGGTTATAAACCAAGATGGCGAAGAACTTACACACTTTGAGTACTGTCTGCCGGATATACATGGAATAGAGGATGTCTCCCTCTTCCACATGAACTCGGAACTTCTTGACCTTCTCAAACAGGGCCTTGGCCTGCTCACCCTCCTTCTTGTCCAGCAGGGTGACAGCAGGAGGCTCAGTCACCACCTTCTCAGGTTCAACCAGCACCTTCTCCTTTTCCCCGTCACCTGCCTTTCCCAACCCCGTCCCTGCTGCGGTCACCACAGTTGCCATAGCCCGTCCAGTAGCTGGGCCCTTGTGGTTTTCACCAGACACCTCAGACAATGCCCGTGTGGTCCATGGGGAATCAAAACACTTGCCCAGGATGGAGATGAAGTGTTCGATTTTGGAGCTGGTGCCAGGGAATTTGAACCAAAAGCTGGTACAGACCATGAAGATAAGTGTGTGAATGACTACCAGGTAGGGGAAGTACTTGGCATACCAGTGGAGGGCCGTCTCATAACAGAGCTGGTTGATAAAGCTGTACTGCTGCAGGTCGAGGTTGTTCTTGAGGCCACTCAATTCCCGGAGGCCTCCCATCTGCTCAGAGACCCCTCGAGGCAACAGCTGTTGGCAGGGGGCCTCAGATGAGTTCTCCCTGGGTTCATGACTGGGCAGGCAGATGATCTTGTCTTGTGTCACCTGAAAATGGGAAAATAGGGAGAGACAGAGGGAGCTGGGGATTCTAAGGAAGAGAAGCCAGGCTGAAGGGGAGACCCTGACCCCAGAATGCTCCAGCTGTGTCATGTGGAAGAGCTGCTCAAGTTTAGCATCCATCTTCATCAGAAAGTAAGAAAAGATTTGGGGGCTGGAATGTAACTCAGCTGGTAGAGTGCTTGCCTGGCAAGAATGAAGCCCTGGCTTCCGTGCCCAAGTGGGCACAAGCTGGGTATGGTGATGCCCACTGGTAATGCCAGAATTTGGCAGGTGGAGGCAGGGGGATCAGGTATTTATCTACGTATTAAAAAACACTTCTGCCTAGCACTTGGGAGGCAGAGGCAGGCAGATCTTTGTGAGTTCAAGGCCAGCCTGGTCTACAGAGCAAGTTCCAGGACAGCTGGTGCTACAGGGAGACCCTGTCTAGAAAAGACCAAAAAAATAAAAAAATAAAAAACAAAATCACTTCTATTCCAGGGCATGGTGGTGCACGCCTTTAACCCCGCCAGTCAGGAGGCAGAAGCAGGTGGATCTCTGTGAGTTCAAGGCCAGCCTGGTGTACATAGTGTGTTCCAGGCCAGCTGTGACTACAGGAAGACTGTGTCTCAAAAAAGACAAAAGTATGGCCAGGATTCAGCTAAGTAAGCTGAGAGCATGGCTCTGCAGTAGAGCACTTGTTTAGCATTGAAAGGCTTCAGTTCCATCCCCATTACTGAGAGGGAGAGGGGAGGGAAGGAAGAGAAGAGAGATCCAACACTACGCCGAATTTGATGCCACTATTTGAGGGGAAGGGGGAAAGCAGAGGTCAGAACTGGTCTGTGCATCTGGGCATGAGCTCATGAACTCTGGCATTGGCATCCTCTTGTCTTTGTTTTACTTTGTCTTCTTGATGATACTTTGGATTGAACCTACCGTCTTATGTATGCTAGAGTGGCAAACATACACACATACCCCTACCTCCCTAGCACTTTTCTGTGTATTTATTTTATTTAGAGACAGAGACAGACTATGTAGCTCATTGACCTAGACCTCATAACCTTCCTGGCTCAGCCTCTTAAGTGTGGGAGTCCACCTTGACTCCCACACCTGTGCACCACAACACTCCGTCTGAATTTTTATTTTGAGAGAGGGCCTTGGATATCTACCCAGGCTGGCCTCAAACTTTCAATCCTCCTGCCTCAGTCTACCAAGTACCTTGAGTTATGTACCACTATGCCTAGGATTCTTCTCCCCCTTCTTGGGTGACCTGAAGGCTTCAGGGCTCTGCCCTTCACCTGATGACAACCTTCCCAGTCATGAGCATTGTGGTGAGGCCTCCCCCAGGCCCCCATCTGTGGGGTATAGCTGAAGACCCCCTCCCCAGTCATAAGCGTCTTGATGGTGAGACCCCCCCCCACTCCTCATGCCCTCACCCCTCACCTGGAAGTCCAGCTGAATACTTCAGTCAGGACAGCCACAGTGAGGCCCAGTGCCTTCCTAGCTTGTTCCTTTCCTGCAAGGTGCTACCTAAGACCTTCCTGACGCATTTCAGCAAGCTGAGGCCCTGCTTCTGCAGTCCCTGCCCCTCTCTGGCCTTACCTCCTCAATTGCAAAGTGCAGCCCAAGAGCAGGAGTATGGCCACAGCAAGGCCAGCTCTCTCACACCCCATCCCTTTCAGCGCCATCCTCTTCTGGAGGGTGCAGCCAAAGACCTCGGTCAGCAGTACTGCCAAAGTGCATTCCTGCTTTTCATGCCCCACCACTTGCCAAAAGGCACTGCCTAAGACCCCAGTCATGAATGTGGGCAATGTGCAACCTGCCACTCACCTGGAGGGTGCAGCCAAAGACCCCAATCATAAGCATGGCTACTGTGAGGTACTCAGCCAGCACATCCCACCAGGGTTTGAGCACCTTGAACGCAGGCTGCTGTTCCGTGAACTGCTTGAACTCCGCCACCGGGATCATCCTGCCTGTGGGGTCAGGGTGACAAGAACTATTGAGGGGACTGGTTCAATGGTTAAGAGCACCGGCTGTTCACCAGCTGTTTTGGGTTGTATTAAAGTGGGAACCTTCCTCCATTAATGTAACAATCTCGAACTAACTGCTAATAAAGTAGGGTTCTGTTTGTACACAAAAAAATAAAAATAGGGCCGGGCGTGGTGGTGCACGCCTTTGATCCCAGCACTTGGGAGGCAGAGGCAGGCAGATCTCTGTGAGTTCAAGGCCTGCCTGGTTTACAGAGTGAGCTCCAGGCAAGCTGGGACTAAAGGGAGACCCTGTCTCGAAAATACAAAATAAATAAATAAATAAATAAATAAATAAATAAATAAATAAATAAAAATAAATAAATAAGCAAGCAAGCATTGGCTGTTCTTTAATCATCCTGCCTATGGGGTCAGGCTGACAGAAGCTACTGAGGTTACTGGCTCTGACTCCATTTCCAGGGGATCTGATGTCCCAGAGCAGCCAGTCACAGGTTAGTGCTCCTAAACCACGCTCAGTCCTGCCAGAAAACCTTGTGGAATTTGTGAGCTAGGTGTCCCTCTCCCCTCTCAGCCTGGGTTTGGTGTCCCCCAACTCCCAGAACTCACCTCCTTCCTGATCTCATGAGCTTCTCCTGCTCACGAAGCCCTGCCTGGTTCTGCCTCTGCTTGCCCTCTTGGTGCTCGGGAGGTGAGGAATACAGGCAGTTGTCTCCAGCCTCCCAGCCCAGACACCCTCTATTCCCTTCTACTCCAAAGGTGCAAGCCTGCGCCAGCCATTCCAGTATGGTCCTTACTGTAGCTGGGCTCTTACCTCCACCCTGCCACCTGAGTGTCCCAAGGCTCAAGACTTCCGGGGTGTGGGCCCCCCACCCCCTCCAGGGGTGCTCTGGGCACCACCTCCACTCTCCAACCGGAAAAGCCGGCTGGAGCCTGGCTGTGCTCTCCTTAAGGGCCCCAGGGGTTAGGGAGTGGCCAGACTAAAGGTTCTGAGCCCTGGGGGCGTGTGCCAGGACCTCTGTGTGCTCTGAGGGTCACAACCAGAAGCCGGACATCAGGGACCTGAGAGGGAAGGAGGGAGGGGGTGTAGACTGACAGGTGGAGGATCCTCAAACTGGAGAACTCTCAGGGTGACATCAGCGACTGACTACTGGCGCCTGGCTCGGGACTGGGCCGCCAGGCTCGGGACTGGGCGGCCAGGCTCCAGGGCCACCAGCCCACTTCACCTATCTCTGGTTTCCTTTTCAACTAAGGTATCATTATTACAAGGGCCAGGCCCAAGTCACATGGAAGCGTAGGAAGAAAGCTGGGACATCACTCTCTCAGACAGGCACTCAGCTGGTCAGGCCAGAGATGGAAGAAGGAGGGAGTCCCCTGGGTGGTCCACCCTTACCAGTAGCCAAGCTTACTGTGTGCTGTGTGTGAATACACCTCTGTGTGTATGTGTTTGTGTTTATATATGTGTGTGTGTGTGTGTGTATATATATACATGTATGTATGTATGTATATACATCTGTGCATGAGTGTGCACTGGCATTCACAGGTTCCACAGATGTGTAGAGGTCAAAGGACAACTTTCATGAGTTATTTCTTTCTTTCCACCATGTGGGTTCTGGCAATGGACTCAGGTCATCAGACATGGCAGGAAGTGCCTTTACATACTTGCTGGCAATATTGCTGGAACCCTAGAATCCCTTTTTTTTTTTTTTTTTTTTTTTTTTT
>VZQC01013424.1:2327255-2410031 GCA_009823505.1 Rhizomys pruinosus
TTTTTTTTGGTCTTTTTGAGACAGGGTCTCCCCGTAGCCCCAGCTGTCCTGGAATTCACTCTGTAGACCAGGCTGGCCTTGAACTCACAAAGATCCGCCTGCCTCTGCCTCCCCAGTGCTAGGATTAAAGGCGTGCGCCACCACGCCCGGCCAAATCCCTTGTCTTAAACAAGTTTCTGGGAAAGTAAGTAATCCTAGCACCTCGAAGGCTGAGGCAGGAGGATTTTTAGTTTGAGACAAGCCTGAGCTGTATAAGGAGACCCTGTCTCAACAAAACAGAAACAAGAAACAAAAACAAAAAAATAAAAGTGGAGGAACAGGACCAATTGGTAAAACAGGCCAGTTGGTAAAGTGCTGTCGTCCACCATGAGAGCCTGAGTTTGGTGTCCAGCAAGGCTGTAACACCACGGCTGGGGGAGCAGAAACAGAAGGATCTTGGGACCTAAATGGATGGGCATCCTAGCCTAATTGGCAAGCTCCAGGTTCAGGGAGAAGCCCTGTCTCAGAAAAGAAGGTGGAGGGGCTAGAGAGCTGGCTCAGCAGTTAGGAACACTAGGTGTTCTTGGAGAGGACGTGGATTCAGCTCCCAGCACCCACATGGCTCACAACCATCCATAACACAAGTTCCAGGGCAATCTGACATCCTCTTCTGGCCTCTGAAGGCACTGCATGCACATGATACACTTACATATATACAGGCAAAATACACATAAAAAATAGGTGGAGGGTTAGAGGAAATTACTTCAATCTCTGTGGTTGCCTACACATATGTACGTACACACCTACATGTACACACACACACACACACACACACACACAGAGGCTAGGGAAATGGCTCAGTGGTTAAGAGGATGGGCTGCTCTTTCAGAGACTCTAGTTTTGTTCCCAGCACCCACATGGCAGATAATCACCTGTAACTCCAGCTGCAGGGGATTCAGCACCCTCTTCTGGACTCTACAGTCACTACATTCATGCACACATCCACAAACATACATATATACATAAATAAAAATCTTTGGAGCTGGAGAGATGGCTTAGTGGTTAACAGCACCAGTTGCTGTTACAATGACCTAGATTTGGTTCCCAGCACCCCACTTGGTGGCTCACAACCCTCTATAACTCCAGTTCCAGGAGATCTAACACCTTCTTCTGGCCTCTCTGCACACATTGCATCTATGTAGTGCAGTTACATATGTGTAGGGAAAATACACATACACATTATTTTTTAAAAAGGAAATAAAAAGGAACCCAAAGCCTGTCACTAATGTCCAGGGAGTGACAGTGTGCAGCAGTCCCAACAGGAACATCAACAGACATTCTGAAGCTAGGAGGAGTAAAAACCCACTGGAGGGCTCCTGTCAGTGAGGGCCACTAGATCCTTCCGGGGGCACCATACAGGGGATGCCACACACACAGAGCCAGAGACAGGTCTGTGTTTCCAGCTTTCCTGACTCATCTTGGCCTACCCACCCTTCCAGGTACACAGGTCGCAGGCCAGAAGACAAGAGCCTTCAGGGTCCCTGAAGGACAGGCCCGTGGTTCCTAGGGGACAAGGTATATACATATACACAATCAAAAGAAGGGATTATCATTATCTGGCTCCATGACTCAGGCTTGATCTTCCAGAACCTGCCATTAAATTCTGGCATGCAGCTGTAAGGCTGGCCCTCTCCCTGTGGCTGAACAGAGCTGGTGGGAGGGCCCAGCAAGAGAAACAAACAGAACTGGAGGCAGGGCAGAGGAAGGCAGCTGTGGAGCGGGTGTCCACATACACCAGGCGGTGCTAACAAAACTTTTTTGTCTGCCTCCTGAGTGATGAAATTGAAGGCATGTGCTACCATGCTCTGCTATTTTAAAACACTTTAAAAATATTTTTATTTTATGTGTTTGAGTGTATTGCCTGCATGTATGTCATGCAGTGCCCTGGGAGGTCAGAAGAGGGTGCAAAATCCCCTGGAACTGGAGTTACATACAATTGTTAGCCACCATGTGGGTGCTTGGAATTAAACTCAGCTCCTCTGCAAGAGCAGCCAGTGTTCTTAACTGCTGGGCCAACTCTTCAGCCCCTTAAAACATTTTTACCTTTTTATTTTTATTTATTTATTTTTTCTTTTTGAGACAGGGTCTCCCTGGAACCCCAGCTTTCCTGGAACTCACTCTGTAGATCAGGCTGGCCTTGAACTCACAAAGATCCACCTGCCTCTGCCTCCCAAGTGCTTTGATTAAAGGCTTGCGCCACCACGCCCAGCAGATTTTTATTTTTATTTAATGTGTATGAGTGTTTTGTATGCATGTATGTAAGTGCAACTGTGCATGTAATGCCCACAGAGGCCAGAAGAGGGTGCTAGGTTACCTGGAGTTGGAGTTATGGATGGTTGTGAGTCCTGGGAACAAAACCCAGAGCACCCAGTACTCTTAAGCACTGACCTTATTTGTGTGTGCATGTGTGTGTGCACGTGTATGAGTGTACAAACCTGTATGTACATTTGGAGGTCAGAGGTAAATGTCAGTGTCTTCCTCTGCCACTCTCCACCTTATTTTGTCCATGTTCCGTGTTTCATGTTCTGCATGTGTGTGTGTGTGTATGTGCCTGTGTGGAAGTCAGAGGACAACTTGGGGAAGTCAGTTCTCTCCTTCACATGGGCTCTGTTGTCAGTCTCAGGTGGTCAGGCTGCACCACCGCTTGGCCTGCTGAGCCATCTCACTGGCCCTCCATCTTCTTTCTTTTCTTTTTGGGACAGGGTCCCTCACTGAATCTGGAGCTTGGCATTTTAGTAGATTCGGTGATGACCAAGTCCCTGGGATCCACCTGTCTTTCCTCCCCTCTGGCCACCAATATTAAGAGTTACAGGCATCGCACCTAGCTTTTTTTTTTTTAATTTATTTTTCGTATGTGTATGAATGTACTGTCTGCATGTAGGTCTGTGCACCTGTGTCATGCAATGCCGCTGAGGTCATAAGAGGGTGTTGGATTCCCCTGGAACTGGAGTTAAAGACGGTTCTCAGCTGCCATGTGGGTGCTGGGGATCGAACCCGGGTCCTCTGCAAGAGCAGTCAGCACTCTTAACTGCTAGGCCATCTCTCCAGCCCCAGCACCTAGCTTTTATATGGGAGCTGGGGATCTAAACATAAGTCCTTATTTTCACATCAAGTACTTACCAGGTGAACCATCTTCCCCATCCTCTCCCTTTCCTGTTTTTAAAATTAAAAAAAAAAAATTGAGGTAGGGTCTTCCCGTAGTACCAACTGACTTGGAACTTGCCATGCAGACCAGCATGGCTTCAAATTTAGATCTGATTGCCGCTGCTTCTGAAGCACTGGGATTAAAGGCATGTGCCACTGTACCCACTCTATTTATTTATTTATTTTTTAATTATGTGTATATACATGTGTGTTTATGTGTGAGTATATGCACATGAGTGCAGGTGCCTGAGGAGGCCAGAGATATTAGATCACCCAGAAACTGGAGTTACAAGTGGTTGTGAGCTGCCCAATGTGATTGTTGGGCACTGAACTCTAGTCTTCTGGAAGAACAACTAATGCTCTTAACTGCCGAGTCACTCTCCAGCCACCACCACCACCCCCACACACACACACTTTTTTTTTCTTTTACTTTTTGACACAGGGTCTCCCTGTAGCCCCAGCTGCCCTGGACTCAACATGGAGACTAGGCTGCCCTCAATTTCACAGAAATCCACCTGTTTCTACCTCCCAAATGCTGTGATTAAAGGCGTGCACCACCATGCCCCACCTCCCCACACTTTTTTTTTTTCTGTATGTGTATCAATGTACTGTCTGCATGCAAGTTTGTACACCCATGTTGTGCAATGCCGCGGAGGTCAGAAGAGGGTGTCGGATTCCCCTGGAACTGGAGTTCTCCTGGAATTGGAGTTTCAGACGGTTCTCGACTGCCATGTGGGTGCTGGGGATCAAACCCGGGTCCTCTGCAAGAGCAGTCGGCACTCTTAACCGCTAGGCCATCTCTCCAGCCCCCCCACACTTCTTTTGAGATGGGTCTTGACGGGGTCTCCCTGGCTTGCCTGGTGCTGGCTGGGTGCTCCAGCTGAACTCAAATCTGCAGCCCTCCTGCTCCAGCCTTCCAGTGCTAGGGGTGCTGGATAGTTTTTGTCAGCTCGACCACAAACTAGTCGCTTGGGAAGAAGGAATATTGATGTGGACAGTGCCATAAGCCAGGGGAAGTGGTCAGTGAGTGGCGTGCCTCTGTGTCTATTCAGTTTCTGCCTCCTGGTTCCTGCCTCCAGCCCCTGCTCCAAGTTCCCCCAGTGAGGATCTGCTCCCTATAAGTGTAAAATGAAATAAACCCTTTCCTCCCCAAGTCGTTTTTTTTTAACTTTATTTTTTATGTGTACGAATGTACTGTCTGCATGTACATTTGTGCTCCCTGTCATTTAATACTACAGAGATCAGAAGACGGTGTCAGATTCCCCTGGAACTGGAGTTAAAGACGGTTCTCAGCTGCCATGGGGGTGCTGGGGATCGAACCCAGGTCCTCTGAAAGACCAGTTGGTGCTCTTAACCGCTAGGCCATCTCTCCAGCCCCCCCCCCAAGTCATTTTTTGTCAGTTTTGTATCACATTCACAGACATCCAAATCAGGACAATTCGGATGGCAGGGTTGCAGCCTCATGTCCTTCTCAGGTCTGAATTTCATCCTAACTTTGGGAGTGCAGGTGAAGGGCTGTCCTTTTCTAGACTTGCGGAGGTTGGCCATAACTTGTGTAAGATTTCACTGTTAGAGCCTCGCCTTTAACCCCAGCACTCAGAAGACAAAGGCAGGTGGATCTCTGAGATTGAGGCCCGCCTGGTCTACATGCAGCTGGGACTGCAGGGAAACTCTCTCTCTCTCTCTCTCTCTCTCTCTCTCTCTCACACACACACACACACACACACACACACACACACACACACACACACACCTGAAAAGGGTATCTCAGGCCAGACGTGGGGAGGTGGTCTTGTAAACTACACCACACAATCTATGCCTTAGACATGCATCCCCTCCCCTCCCAGGCCCTCTTTCTAGCCCTGGGTCCCCTCCCAGGCCCTCTTCTAGCCCCACGTCCCTCCCAGGCCCTCTTCTAGCCCCACGTCCCCTCCCAGGGCCTCTTCTAGCCCCACGTCCCCTCCCAGGGCCTCTTCTAGCCCCACGTCCCCTCCCAGGGCCTCTTCTAGCCCCGAGTCCCCTCCCAGGCCCTCTTCTAGCCCCACATCCCCTCCCAGGCCCTCTTCTAGCCTTCCTAAATACAGTGGACTAGCCCCTGTGGCTGGAATGGAGGTTGTACTTACCTCCCCACCCAAGACTAATGTGCCAGGCCAGGAAGAAACAGCAAAGAGGTTTTCAACCTTAAAGAGCACAAAGTCAAGGTTGGGCATATGTCAAAGTTGGTAGAGTGCTTCCCTAACATGGACCAGGCGGCCCTGGGTTCAGTACCCTGCACTGCATACAACTAGGCATAGCAATTCGCATACCTATTACCTATCACAGGATAGGGTAGGATAATAGAGTTCAAGGCCATCCTCCAATATGTAGTAAGGGTATTAGAGGCTAGTCTGGACTATATAAGATCTTGTTGCAAAAAAACCAGAAAGCCTTGGCCAGCACGATGGCACACATCTTTAATCTCTTAATCAAGAGGCAGAGTCAGGAGGATCTCTCTGTGATGGAGGCCAGTCTGGTCTACATAGCAAGTTCCAGGAGACCCAGGGTTACATAGTGAGATTCTGTCTCAAACAAACAACGCCAGAACCTCCAAACAAAGAGAAGCCGGGGCTGGTGAGATGCCTCCCTGGATAAAGGCACCTGCTGCCAAGCCCAAAGACTGGGGTGCCAAGCCCAGGACCCATCTGGTAGACAGAATTGACTCCCAAACGTGGTCCCTAGACCTCCTGAGGAGTGCCATTTGCATGCACACACCCACATATACACATATACACATATCTAAATAAATGTAAAAATTGAAACCTCACAAACAAAAGGGGACAGTGAGGCAAAGGAGGACCACCTCTTAGTATCGGATTTGGGGGAGGCCTACGGCTTCCTGGAAGAGGGTTTTTGGCAAAGTCTTGTAATAACCTCTGAGAGTAGGTTGATGAGGTGGTGGCCTGGAGGGGTGGCCGAGTGATCCTGGCTCTTTTCTAGGCCATCCCCGCCACCCTGCAAGGTCAGCTCAGGAAGTCAAGCCCTCCCCCCCCCCCGGAGTGGTCTCCTGTGTGCCCCCTGGGCCCCGGGCTGTCCACACGCCCCCTCTCCCCACTCCCAGCACCGGGACCGCCTGTCCAGGCCACTGAGGACCCTCACCTGGCCCTTTCCCCACTTCAGACCGACGTCCCCCGCGCTGACGCAACCCCAACTCACCGCTCTGGACGGGTTTCGTCCTAACTGCGGGTCCCTTGGAAAGGAGCGGCTGGCCAGACTCCTGTGGAGTTCCCGGGTGGCAGGAGGGGCCGGGAGAGTCAGGAGGGTGGGGCCCGTGCTCAGAGCCGCCCCGCCCCGCCCTGCCCCGCCCTGCCCCGCCCCGTGTGTCTCTGCCAGTGTAGACGCTCCGGGTAGTGGTTGGGCTAGGCGAGGGAGCCCAAGGCGAGGGAGCCCTAGGCGAGGGAGAGCCTGGACGAGAGCCTTGCAGGTCAGCAGTCCAGCCAGCCCCAGGCAAGCCGAGTCCTGAGTGCACCTTCCGGGCAGGTGCTAGGAGCATGCAGTTAAGGGGCTGGAGAGATGGCCTAGCGGTTAAGAGCGCCGACCGCTCTTACAGAGGACCAGGGTTCAATCCCCAGCACCCACATGGCGGCCGAGAACCGTCTGAAACTCCAATTCCAGGAGAACTCCAGTTCCAGGGGAATCTGAGACCCTCTTCTGACCTCCGCGGCATTGCACAACACGGGTGCACAGACCTGCATGCAGACAGTACATTGATACGCATACAGAAATAAATAAAATTAAAAAAAAAAAGAAGTTTCCTCCAGCCTCAAGCATCCTCACCTGGCGTCTAACCCAAGAGGCGCAGGTGACACGGGCTTCAGGCTAGACCGTCTGCCCAGGCCTGTGGCCCATCCTGGGGCAGGTGGAGGTTTGGGGTAGGGATCACCTCCCCCTTTGTCTGCAGTGTGTGGGATGGAGGTCGGCCTTTTCCTCCCCCTTCCTCCTCCTCCCTCCTCCTCCCCCTCCTCCTCCTCCCCCTCCTCCTCCTCCCTCCTCCTCCCCCTTCCTCCTCCCCCTTCCCCACTCTCTCCTCCTCTCTTTCCTCTTATCTTCCTCCTTCTCTTCCCCCTCCTCCTCTCCTCCTCTTCCCCTTCTCATCTCTTCCTCCTCCTCCTCCTCCTCCTCCTCCTCCTCCTCCTCCTCTTCCTCTTCCTCTTCCTCTTCCTCCTTGCTGTCATGTACTTCAGGCTAGCCTCTAATTTTCTAGGTGGTCAGGGACAACCATGGACTTCTGATTCCCAGGGGGTTCCGGGAGGGTTTACAGGCTGAGGGCTGACAGGACTGTGCTATATCACACCTCGTTTATACAGTGCTAGGGATGGAACTGGCGGCTGCCTGGGTGCTAGGCAAGCGCTGGGCCAACATCTACAGCTCCTGACAGCCCCAATTTTTAAAATTATTATTATTATTATTATTATTATTATTTGGCCTTTTTGAAACAGGGTCTCCCTGCACCCCCACCTAGCCTGAATTCACTTTGTAGACCAGGCTGGCCTTGAACTCAGAGAGATCTGCCTGCCTCTGCCTCCCAAGTGCTGGGATTAAAGGCATGCACCGCCACCCCTGGCCCTGTTAAATAGATTTTTAAAATATATATGTATTATATATGTGTATATGTATATCTGTGTGTGGACGTGTACACATGTGTGCAAGTGGTCTCAGAGGCCAGAGACAGGATCCAGCAGGAGCTAGTTACAGGCAGTTGTGAGCCTTCTGATATGGTTGCTAGGAATTGAATTAGGGCCAGCTGGGCTACAGGGAGATCCTGCTTCAAAAAATAAAAAATAAAGAAAATAACAATTTAAAAATCCTGTAAACGTACAAAGGAACATGATGGTGATAGTTTGAGACATGTTCTCTGGATATAATCAATTGGAGCAAAGCAGTAGCCAATAAGAAGGGTTTCCTGGACATTTCACGGAGGTGGGGAGACCTAAGAACTGTTGCTTCTCCCTGACTCTCTCTGACAAGCTCCCTGGGGGTTGTATGCCTTTCCCTGAATTCACCTCCTGGTTCACCTCACTGGCTGCTTAAGCAACAGTTTGACTTCCAGCCTCTGCAGGGGTTCCTTCCCAGACTCCCTAGGCTCCAGTCAGAGTAATCCTATAACTAGGGGGTGGAGGCAGGAGGATCAGATTTGGGGGGGGGTCTTTTTGAGACAGGGTCTCCCTTTAGTCCCATCTGCCCTGGAACTCACTTTGTAGACTAGGCTGGCCTTGAACTCAGAGATCTGCCTGCCTCTGCCTCCCGAGTGCTGGGATCAAAGGCTTGCACCACCACACCTGGCTGAGGATCAGAAGTTCAAGGTTATCAGCTACATAACATGTCCCAGGCTTAACAGACCCTGTCTGGAGAAAGAAAGAAAGAGAGAAAGAGAGAAAGAGAGAAAGAGAGAGAGAGAGAGAGAGAGAGAGAGAGAGAGAGAGAGAAAAGAGAGAAAGAGAGAGAGAAAGAAGAAAGAGAGAAAGAAAGAAAGGAAGGAAGGAAGGAAGAGGAGAGAGGAGAGAGGAGAGGAGGAAAGGAGAGAGAGAGAAAGAGAGAGAGAGGAGAGGAAGGAGAGAGAGAGAGAAAGAAAAAGAGAGAGAAAGAGAGAGAAAGGAAAGAGAGAAAGAGAGAGAGAAAGAGAGAAAGAGAAGCTGGGCATGGTGGTGCACACCTATCTTCCCAGGACTGGGAAGGTCAAAGGAGGAGGATCAGATGTTCAAGGTCAGGGCTGCTTAGAAAGCTAGGTGCTTAAGTGCTCTGGCTGGAAAAACAGGGATTCCTTTCCAAAGCACCCACAACTATGTGTAACTTCAGTTCCAGGGAACTTCATCAGCCTCTTCTGGCCTCTACAGGTATTGCAGGACATGTTTGCTTTTCTGTACATGAAGGCAAAACACCTATGCATAAAATAAAAATAAATATTTGTTAAAAAGTTTTCCTCTGCTTCCTGTGCCTGCTTGAAGATGTGAGTGCCCCTTTTACTGCTCCAGCCACCTCTTCCCACCATGCCTCCCCACCATGATGGCCTCTGATTCCTCTGAAACGGTAAAAGAATGGAACTCGAATCATGCTGAGTGAGGCAACCTAGACCCAGAAAGATAAAAGACTCATTTCTCTCTCATAAGTGGCTGCCAGCTTTGACTCTTTCAATATGTGTGCTTCAATTGAAAATCCATAGAGAACTTGATGGTAAGATCCTATTGCTGAAGACACTATATAATGGGAGCTATAGAACAAGCAGGAGAAATCAAGCTGGTACCAACTCCAAAGCTTCATCTCTACTCATTAGCTTTCACAGCACTGGAAAGTGCTACACATGCTACTGGAAGAAAAAAGTAATCACCAGCCTTCCCCAACTGTAAACCCTGTGAACTACAGTAATGACTGGCTTGGCAAGATATGCCTACTGGTGCAATTGTGGCATGAATGGGAATAACCAACCACTTGACTTCAAGGTCTTCTTCACAAGCCCATACCTGGCACTGTTATTGGGGCCAAGAACCTGTGACTAGACAGGTCACAGGCCATGGGGGAAAACCTATTGCTATTATTCTGCTAAATGGACACAGTATTAAACCAACTTCTAAAAGACTTTTTGTTATACACATAGATTAATGCATCTGTGAGCTCTTACTGGAGAAGCTTCTTGTAGCACATGGCAATTAACTGAGAGACCCACAACTGGTCAATGTGCAGTGAATAGGAGACCGCACTGCCCTAAATAGGACACTTGTATCACATGCTTTCCTCTCAAGACTCCGGAATCACTGTGAAAGAGAGGGAAGAAATATGTAAGAGCCAGAGGTGGTGGGTGAATACAGGGAAAGTGTGTTTTCAGGACGCAACAGGGCAGTTGCACACATGAACCCACAGCAAATATGACAGCATGCACACACAAGACCTGCACAAGTCCAAGACAGACAAAACCACAGCCTGGATAGGAGAGGCTGGCAAGAAGCCCAGGCCTAGTTGAGGAACTATTGACAACTGAAGACTGGTGGGAAAGGAAGAGTCAGTTTTGTTTAAGGATGTGATACCTGATTTGTTGACCAGGATTCAAGGGATGCTCTCACAGCAAAGAACACTTGAGGAAGATCAATTAGCCTGGATAGGCCATTAAAAAATAGAGGTCACCAAAGGATACTTAGGGACACAAATCAGACTCTAAAGGCACACACACACACATATGTATACACACACACACACACACACACACACACATATATATATATATATATATATATAGTGGGGGCAGTAAAAGGAATTGTGGATGGATCAAACACCATCAAATTATATTGTATTAAAACATCAAAACCTAGCCGGGCGTGGTGACGCACGCCTTTAATCCTAGCACTTGGGAGGCAGAGGCAAGTGGATCTTTGTGAGTTCAAGGCCAGCCTGGTCTGCAGAGTGAGTTCCAGGATAGCTGGGGCTACAGGGAGACCCTGTCTCAGAAAAGTCAAAACAAAAACAAAAAAATTGAAACCAATAAAAATTAAAAAGTGAGGCCATTAGGGAGGGTTGTAATGGGCGGGCAGAGATGGAGCAGGGGATTGGAACATGACCAAAATACACTGTACGAAATTCCTAAAGAATCAACAAATAGATTTTAAAAACACAAAAATGCAAAAAAGTACATCACAGAAAATTTTTTTTAAAAGTTTGAAGTCATCCTTTGCTACCGAGTCACATAGAGGCTCCAAGGTAAACAACCAATCAACTAGCCATTGACCTGCAGAATACAAGCCCAGGAGCCTGGATAGTGACCATCTCTTTGTCTCTTTTTTCCTTATGATGCATTCTTTTTTTTCCCTTTTTGAAACAGGGTCTCCCTGTAGCCCCAGCTGTCCTGGAACTCACTATGTAGACTGTTGTAAAGTAGCAGCAGAGAGACTGCTCACTAAACCACGAGGACTGGGGTGGTTTATTTGGGGGGTCTTTTTGAGACAGGGTCTCCCTGTAGCCCCAGCTGTCCTGGAACTCACTCTGTAGACCGGTGGTTTTCATCTGCATTTCCTTAATTATTAGCAACATTGAAATTTTTTTAATTTATTTTTTTATGAATGTACTGTCTGCATGTAGGTTTGTGCACCCATGTCCTGCAATGCCACGGAGGTCAGAAGAGGGTGTCAGATTCCCCTGGAACTGGAATTAAAGATGGTTCTTAGTCACCATGTGGGTGATGGGAATTGGAGCCTGGTCCTCTGCAAGAGCAGTCGGTGCTCTTAACTGACAGGTCATCTCTCCAGCCCCAAGACGTTGAACATTTTTTAAGATGTTTCTCAGCCATCTCTAATTCTTCACTTGTGGAGTCTCTGTTCAGCTCATTGCTCCATCTTTTGAGTGATTCATTTGTACTCTTTCTTCTTTGTTTTTTTTTATTGTATTTATTTATTTATTTTTAACAAATCTAGACCCGTGTTCCCGCTCATTCCCCCACCCCGTCAGAGCTCGTGCATTCTGCCAAACATGCTTTCCATCTCTTAGTCTTTCTCAATATTTTCCATGGGGACGTTGACTGTTTTGAGCAGAAGTTCACTGTTTCAGTCAGTTCTTTGATGCAGTATTTTCTGTTGTTGTTGTTGTTTCCAAAATGCATTATGTCCAACTGCTTTGTACAGAAGCTCAGGGGGCCCTACACAAGAAATACTTACAACTGGGTAATTGGCACTAGCATCCACAGATGAGGGATACCATTCGTCGTTTGTTTTTCTGGGACTGTGTTACTTCACTCAGCATGATGTCCTCTAGCTCCAGCCATTTTCCTGCAAAGCTCGTGATGTCGTCTTTCTTTACTGCTGCATAGAACTCCATTGTGTAGATGTACCACATTTTCTCTATCCACTCGTCAGTTGAGGGGCATTTAGGTTGGTTCCAGCTCTTTGCTATTGTGAAGAGAGCTGAAATAAACATGGCCGTGCATGTATCTCTGTGGTGGCGTAAGTCTTGAGGGTACATGCCCAGGAGTGGTATGGCTGGGTCGGGTGGCAAGTTCATTCCAAGTCTTCCAAGGGTTCTCCACACTGCTTTCCATAGTGGCTGTACGAGTTTACATTCCCACCAGCAGTGGATGAGTGTTCCCCTTTCCCCACAACCTCTCCAGCACTTGGTATCATTTGTTTTCTTGATCCTAGCCAGTCTTACTGGAGTAAGATGATATCTTAAAGTGGTTTTGATTTGCATTTCCTTAATGATTAGTGATGTTGAGCAGTTCTTGAGGTGTTTCTCAGACATCTCTAATTCCTCGCTTGTGAAGTCTCTGTTCAGTTCTTTGCTCCATCTATTGAGCGGGTCGTTTGTTTTCTTTTTTCTTTGTTTTTTGAGTAGTTTATATATTCTGGAAATCAATGCTTTGTCAGATGTATCTGCAGTGAAGGTTTCCTCCCACTCTGTGGGATTTCTCTTCACTTCCTTGATTGTTTCTTTTGATGTACAGAAGCTTTTGAGTTTGATGAGGTCCCATTTGTCAATTGTCGACCTTAATTCTTGTGCAGCTGCTGTCTGATTTAGGAAGTCTTTTCCTACGCCTATGTCTTGTAGTCTGCTGCCAACTTTTTCTTCTATCACCTTCAGAGTTTGGGGTTTCACGTTGAGGTCTTTAATCCATCTGGAGTTGACTTTTGTACAGGGTGAGAGGTAGGGGTTTAATTTCATTCTTCTACAAGTGGTGATCCAGTTTTGCCAACACCACTTGCTGAAGATGCTGTCTTTTCTCCATTGTGGTTTCTTGGCCCCCTTGTCAAATATGAGATGGCTGAAATTGTATGTGCTCAGATTTGGATCTTCGGTTTTGTTCCATTGGTCAACAGGTCTGTTTTTGTGCCAGTACCAGGCTGTTTTTATGACTATAGCCCTGTAGTATAGTTTAAAATCTGGTATAGAGATCCCTCCTGTGTAGCTCTTTTCACTCAGGATTGATTTGGCTATTCGGGGTCTTTTGTTTTTCCAAATGAATTTAAGAACTTTTGTTTCCAAGCCTGTGAAGAAACTCTTGGGGATTTTGATTGGGATTGCATTAAATCTATACAAGAGTTTTGGTAAAATGGACATTTTTACAATGTTAATTTTCCCAATCCATGAGCATGGGAGGTTTTTCCATCTTCTGAGGTCTTCTTCAATTTCTTTCTTTAAGGGTTTAAAATTTTTGTTGTAGAGGTCTTTGGTGTCTTTGGTTAGGTTTGTTCCTAGGTATCTTATTGTTTTTGAGGCTATTGTGAGTGGGAAGGTCTCTTTGAATTCTTTCTCCAGTTGCTTGTTCTTGGTGTAAAGAAAGGCCATTGATTTTTTAAGGTTAATTTTGTATCCTGCCACTTTGCTGAAGCTGTTAATCGTTTCTAGGAGTTTTCTGGTGGAGTTTTTTGCATCCCTTAAGTAAACAATCATATCATCAGCAAATAGGGATAGTTTGACTTCCTCTTTTCCAATTAGTACTCCTTTAATATCCTTTTCTTGCCTTATTGCTCTAGCAAGTGTTTCAAGCACTATATTGAAGAGGAGTGGTGATAGGGGGCAGCCTTGCCGAGTTCCTACCTTTAAAGGGAATGTTTCTGTCATTTCTCCATTTAGGATGATATTGGCTGTGGGTTTCCTGTATATGGCTTTGATTACATTGAGGAATGATCCCTCCAAACCAATTCCCTCTAAGACTTTAAGCATGAAGGGATGCTGGATTTGTCAAAGGCTTTTTCTGCATCAATTGAGATGATCTTGTGGTGTTTGACTTTCAGTCCATTTATGTGTTTTATGATATTTATTGATTTTCTTATGTTGAACCATCCCTGAATCTCTGGTATGAATCCAACTTGGTCATGATGGATGATTGTTTTGATATGGGTCTGTATGCAGTTTGCAAGTATTTTGTTGAGAATTTTTGCATCTGTGTTCATTAATGAGATGGGTCTATAGTTTTCCTTTTTGGTTGTATCTTTACCTGGTATTGGTATTAGAGTGATACTGGCTTCATAGAAGGAATTTGGGAGATTTCCCTCTGCTTGAATCCTTCTGAACAATTTGAGTAATAATGGTTATAAGTCTTTTTGAAATGTTTTATAGAATTCTACCATGAAACCATCTGGGCCTGGGTGTTTTTTAGTTGGGAGGTTTCTTATTACATCTTCAATTTCTTCATATATTACGGGTCTGTTTAAGCTGTTGATCTCTTCTTGGTTAAGCTTTGGTGATTCCCAGGATTTCAGATATTCATCCATTTCTTCTAGGTTTTCAAACTTAGTATAGGTTTTTGAAGTATTCCCATATGATTGTCTAGATCTTTTCATTGTCTGTTGTGATGTTTCCCTTTTCATCACAAATTCTATTGATTTGGAGTTGCTCTTTCTTTCTTTTGGTTAACTGGGGTAGAGGCTTGTTTAGTCTCTCAAAGAACCAACTTTTGGATTCATTGATATTTTGTATTGTTTTCTTTGTTGCTATTTCATTGATTTCTGCTCTGATTTTTGTTATTTCTTCCTGTCTGTTCCATTTAGGGTTCATTTGTTGTTGTCTCTCAAGTGTTTTTAGCTGCAGTGTTAGATCGTTTACTTGTGCTCTTCCTGTTTTTCTAATGTAGGCACCCAGGGCTATAAACTTCTCTCTTAGGACTGCTTTTAAAGTATCCCATAAGTTTTGTTGTGTTGTATTGTCATTGTCATTCAGTTCCAGGAATGCTTTTATTTCTTTATTTCTTCCTTGACCCATTCATTATTCAGGAGTATGTTGTTTAATCCCCAGTGTTCCTGTACCTTGCAGGCCTTATCCTGGTGTTAATATTGAGCTTTATTGCACTGTGGTCTGATAGAATACATGGAATTATTTCAATCTTTTTGTATTTGTTGAAGTTTTTTCTGTGTCCCAGTATGTGGTCGATTTTGGAGAATGTTCTGTGGGGTGCTGAGTAGAGAGTGTATTCTCTGGTATCTGGGTGGAATATTCAGTAGATGTCCATGAGGTTCATTTGATGTATCGTATCATTCAGTTCAGATGTCTCTCTGTTTATTCTTTGTCCTGTTGACCTATCCAAAGGACTTAGTGAAGTCCCATACTGTGAGTTTACTGGGGTTAGTGTGTAACTTGTGGTCCTGGAGAATTGTCTTTACAAAGTTTGGTGCACCAGAGTTTGGTGCATATATATTTATGATTGTGAAATCTTCATGGTCAATCGTTCCTTTGATAAAGATGTAATGGCCCTCTTTGTCTCTTCTGATTTCTTTTACTTTGAAGTCTATTTTGTCTGATATTAAAATAGCAACACCTGCTTTCTTTTTGGTACCATTTGCTTGGAATATTTTTTCCATCCCTTCACCTTAAGTTGGTGTCTATCCTTGAGAGTGAGATGGGTTTCTTGTAGACAGCATATAGATAGGATTTGTTTCCTAATCCACTTCCTTTCACCTTTATTATCCATTTGGATTTTTAGTCTCAGTTTCTACTTCTGCAGTTATGTTTTTATTAATTTCTCTTTCTAGGTGCTTGGGAATAGTTGCTCCTCTCTTCTGTCCTTTGAATTGCTTCAAGTATTTTCTGAGGGGTTGGTTTTCTGGACATATATTCTATCATCTTGTTTATGTCATGGAAGATTTTTCTCTCTCCAACTATAATCAACATTTTTGCTGGGTATATTAACCTGGGTTGGTATCCCTTGTCCTTTAACACTGGGAATGTTTTGCTCCACGTTCTTCTTGCTTTCATGGTTTGCACTGAGAAGTCAGTTGTAATTCTGATGGGTTTCCCCTTATATTTAACTTGTTGTTTTTCTCTTGTGGCTTTCAGAATTTTGTCTTTGTTTTGGGCATCTAGGGTTTTAACTATGATATGGTGTGGGGAGTTTCTTTTCTGATTTGTCTGTTTGGAGTTCTATGTGCTTCTTGTACTTGTACGGGTTTGTCTTTTTTTTTAGTTTGGGGAGATTTTCATCTATTATTTTGTTGAGGATCTGGCATTTTTTTTGTTGATTCTCTTGGGATTCTTCTCCTTCCTCTATTCCTATGATGCAGAGGTTTGATCTTTTCATAGTGTCCCATATTTCCTGGTTGTTCCATTTTTGTGTATTTTTAAATTTTTCATAATCTTTACTTGAACTTTTTAGTTGTTCTGTGTTATCTTCCAGGTCTGATATTCTTTGTTCTGCTTCTTCCATTCTATTTCTGAGGAATTTTCCATTCCTTTCCTCTTGAGTGGATGAGTGTTCGTTTTCCTTTTTCATTCCATCCTGTGATTTCTTTTTTGTTTTGTTTTGTTTTGTTTTTGTTTTTGTTTTTTTGAGACAGGATATCCCTGTAGTCCCAGCTGTCCTCAAACTCACTCTGTAGACCAGGTTGGCCTTGAACTCACAAAGATCTGCCTGCCTCTGCCTCTCAAGTGCTAGGATCAAAGGTGTGCACCACTGCCCGCCTCATTCCATGCTGTGATTTCCTTAGTATTTCCACTTCTTTTGGGGCTTCTCAATCTCTTCCTGTAGCTCCTTGATTTGCTGGTTGGTTTCCTTTTTCAGTGTTTCCACTTTCTCTAGGTCCTTCTTGAGTTTTTCATTCTTCTTAGTTCTCTGACTCGTTCTTTATATTCTTTAATTGCTTTGATTATTTCTGCAATTGTTCCTCTAAGATCTGTGTCCTGGGCCATCCCCAGGGGGATCCCACTGTAGGAATCTCCCACAAGGTTGGTAGAGCTTGGAGTGGAATTTTCCTGCAGCTTTCCCATGTTGTCCCTTTGTCCTGTCCCTGGCATGTGGGTTTTCCTTTTTGCCTGTATTTCGATGAGAATCACAAATGCCTCTTCACTATGTTGAAGGCTTGTTTTTCTTGCCTCCTTCAGATGCCTTTTTCCCCCTCCTTGTTTATGGAGCAGTGACTTGTCTAGGTTTCAGGCTTTTAATTTTGTTTATATATTGGAGGTCTTTCCCTTTCTGTTCTGAAGGTTCTCCAAAAAATCCACTTGGACACTCCCTCAGCAATTCCCATTGGCCAGTGGGTGGGGGGCGGTATGCTACTCTGTGCTTCAGGTGGTCCTGGAAAGTCCTTGCTCTAAGCTCTGCACTCAAGTCTCACAGTGGCAACAGGCCCACCTTTAATACCAGCTAGCAGAATGACTCCACCCGGACAGCCACACCAGGCAATGATTTAACAGGCCCACCTTTAATTCCAGCTAACAGGGTGACTCCACCCCAACAGCCACACAAGACAATGATTTAGCTATCCAACAAATCAATGAAACAACTATCCAAAACCCAGAGATAGATCTATTCAACAATCTGCCTGGCTGAAGCACCTGGCTCCTACCTGTGCTTCAGGTGGGAAGACCCTGATCTACCACGTGGAGTTTTAAAGGGGAGTTTAATTTAATTACGACGCCTGGCCAACACTCAACTCGGGAGGAATGTGGCCACAAGGTGCGGTTACAGGGCAGTTTATTTTATTTTATTTTATTTTTTGGTCTTTTTGAGGGGCTACAGGGCAATTTATAAGGACAGCAGCCAATCAGAGTTTAATATCACAATTAAAGTTACCAATCAAGTACATCAGCCAATCAGAGTTTAACACCACAGTTAAAGTTACCAATCAAAGGGAAGTGCACAAAGCATCAAGCCAATTACAGAAGCAAGAGACAACAGTTAAAGATAACCCGGGGCTGGAGAGATGACTCAGCGGTTAAGAGCACCAACTGCTCTAGCAGAGGACCAGGATTCGATTCCCCGCACCCACATGGCAGCTAAGAACTATCTTTAAGCCAGGCATGGTGGCGCACGCCTTTAATCCTAGCACTCAGGAGGCAGAGGCAGGAAGATCTCTGAGTTCAAGGCCAGCCTGGTTAACAGAGTGAGTCTCAGGCTGGTTGGGGCTATAGGGAGACCCTGTCTCAAAAAAAAAAAAAGATAATCAGTCAAGGGGAAATGCATGAAGCAAGCAAACCAATCATTCCTAGAATGACTAAGGGATAATGGCTTAATGGTATCTGAGAACACTGTCCCTGAGTTTTTATAATCCTCTATCTCAATAATCCTCTATCTCATAGACCAAACTGGCCTTAAAGTCACAGAGATCTGCCTGCCTCTGCCTCCTGAGTGCTGGGATTGAAGGAGTGCACCACCACACCTCCCCCCTGCCCCATCTGCTGCATTCTTAACATTTGGGATGCTTCCTGGGATGGACACTCACTAAAACGTGGATGAGGGAACAAGTCAGTGTTCTGTAGCATTAGTTTAGGCTCCTCTAAATGTAGACTCTGAAATGAGGAATGGAAGGTGAATAGTTTATCTGGCAGGTTATTCTAGGATGCACCAAGAGGGCATAGATATTGCAGGTATGCAGTGCACTTACATATAAGCAGATAAAACACTCATACATATAAAATAAGTGAAAATAAATAACCCAAAAATAATTTTTAAACATTCTTGCTGTGTTGCCCAGCTTGGCCTAAAAGTTCTGGGTTCAAGCCATCCTCCTGCCTCATCACCCCAAGCGGCTGAGTTTATAGATGCACATCACCATGCCCAGCTTTGTTGTGGTCACTGGAGCGTTTTCCTATGAAGGTGGAGTTCAAATCCCAGTTCCATGTAGGGTAGAGTCAGTATCCTTCCACTGTAAGCAGAAGGTAGGAATTCAGGCCCTGGGCAGGTGGGGGTAATCCAGGAAGGGTGCTGTGTGTGGACATCAGTTCAAAGAGGCAGGGGGATCGCTTCTCGGCCTTTTGGCTAAGATCAAGTGTAGTATCTGTTCTTATCAGTTTAATATCTGATACGTCCTCTATCCGAGGACAATATATTAAATGGATTTTTGGAAGTAGGAGTTGGAATAGGAGCTTGCTCCGTCCACTCCACGCATCGACCTGGTATTGCAGTACTTCCAGGAACGGTGCACCTCCCTTTGGGGGGGGAAAAAAAAAAAAAAAAACAAAGAGGCAGGGGAGCCAGGGCTCACCTAGAGAAATATGTGAGGCAAGGCCCAGAATAATCCAGTCAGGAATACAAAACAGGGCATTTGGTTCTGGAAATCTGGATGAACACAACTCTTCCTGAGCTTGTGCTTGCTTTATGTACCTGTGAGAACACATGTGCACACATGTGGAGATTAGAGAGCGATGGCAGGTGTCAGATGTGTGGATCCGAGTCCTCCAGCACCTGCTGAAGTTTCTAGGTTCTTTGTCCTCACTCTGAAGAATCAGACCAGGACATGTGGCTAGAAGTAGAAAAGCAGGGGCTGGAAAGAAAGCTTAGCAGTTAAGAGCACTGGCTGCTCTCATAGAAAACCTGGGTTTGAGTCCCAGGACCCACATGGTGGCTAACCACTGTCTGTAACTCCAGTTCTAGGGGATCCAATGCCCTCTTCTGACCTCCACAAGGAATCACACAACATGGGTGCATTTAAATGCCTTCAGGAAATACATTCATACACATATAATAAAAAAAAAGAAAAGAAATAGAAAATCAGGGGCTGGAGAGATGTTAAGAGCACTGGCTGCTGGTTCCCAGCATACACGTGGCAGGCACCTAATAACCATCTATAACTCCAGTTCCTGAGGATCTTATGCTCTCTTCTGTCCTCCCCAAGCATTGCATGTACTTGATGCACTTAAGTACATGCAAACAAAAGTTACACATATAAAATAAAAATTTTTTAATTGGGCTGGAGAGATGGCCTAACAGTTAAGAGCACCAACTGCTCTTGCAGAGGAGCTGGGTTCAATACCCAGCACCCACATGGCAGCTGAGAACTGTCTTTAACTCCAGTATGGAGGGAATCCTACACCCTCTTCTGACCTCCATGGCATTGCACGACACGGGTGCACAAACCTTCATGCAGACAATACATTCATACACATAAAAAATAAAAAAAAGAAAAAATTAAAAAATTAACTTTGGGGCTGGAGTGATGGCCTAGCGGTTAAGAGCATGTAAGAGCATGGACTGCTCTTTGCAGAGGATCTGGGTTCGATTCCCAGCACCCACATGGTGGCTGAGAACCGTCTTTAACTCCAGTTCTAGGGGAATCCAACACCCTCTTCTGACCTCCGGGGCATTGCACGACACGGGTGCACAAACCTACATGCAGACAGTACATTTATACACATAAAAAATAAATAAAAAATTAACTTTTATCACATTGATTTGTGTGTGTGTACATGCACATGTCATATGTTGTGTGTGTGTGTACATGCACATGTCACAAATCACAACTCTTTCCTCAAAGAGGACACATGATAGTTTATTCTGGGATGAAATATGAGGGACCATGGCCCAGGAACACAGAGTCAGATTACTCCAAATTCCTTCTAACATAGAAACAGTTTCTTGGGGCTGGAGAGATAGCCTAGTGGTTAAGAGTGCCGACTGCTCTTGCAGAGGACCTGGGTTCAATCCCCAGCACCCACATGGCGTCTGAGAACTGCCTGTAACTCCAATTCCAGGAGAACTCCAGTTCCAGGGAAATCCGAGACCCTCTTCTGAACTCTGAGGCATTGCATGACACAGGTGCACAAACCTGCATGCAGACAGTACATTCATACACATAAAAAATAAAAAAGAAACAGTTTCTTGAAATTTTTATACTAACAGAGAAAAGTCACAAATATATTGGTCAGCCTTTGCAGGAAATTCAGGTTCAAGATGCAGTTTTTCTGGGAACTCTCATAGACACACAGCACATGTGCAGAGCTCAGAGGATGACTTTCAGGAGTCGGTTCTCCCACCACCATGTGGGTCCTGTGGGCCCAACTTAGGCTGTCCAGTTTGGCCTCAAGCACCTTTGCCTGCTAAGCCACATCCTTGGCCTGCTTGTTTGTGCTTTTGAGACAGGGTGTTATTCTGTAAGCTCAGGTTGGCCTGGAATTAATTGTGTTGCCTAGCCTAGGCTAGCTTCAAATTAGTGGCAATCCTTTTGCCTCACCCCCGGGAGTTCTGGAATGACACATGCCCAGGCCTTGACAATTCCTGAATGGAGGGAGCTCAGCCTCCTGGTCCTAGACACACCCTACTTAGGAAATTCGCCCTCTGAATTCCAAGAGGAGAGGACTTGCTCATGTGTGTATGCATATGTGTACACCCAAACATGTGTCATGTGCATGCATGTAGATATTCTCCAGCGATAGGACACAGGGAGCTGGTTCCATGGCAGAGTGTAGGAAGTGGCCGAATCATCAAGTTACTTTCTGGGGAATAAGCCAGCACAAGTTACAGAGCCAGACCCTCAGGTATAAAGGAGGCTCACCAGAACACTACCCTCTTGACCTTTAAACCACCACGATTTTGATTAAAAATAAAAGGGCAGGTGTGGTGGCACACACCTTTGATCCCAGCACTTGGGAAGCAGAGGACCCAGGTTAGGTTCCTAGCACCACATGATAACTAACACATAACTCCATTTCCAGGGACTCCAATGCCCTTTTCTGGCCTCTGTGGGCACCAAACATACAAATGGTGCACATACACACTGGCATCTCACAAAGATCCACCTGCCTCTGCCTCCCGAGTGCTGGGATTAAAGGTGCATGCCACCAATAAATATTTTTTAAAGCCAGTTTTTTGGTATTTTTGAGACTGGATCTCCCTTTGGTCCCAGATGGTCTGGGGCTCATTCTGTAGACCAGGCTCGCCTTGAACTCACAGAGATCCACCTGCCTTTGCCTCCTGAGTGCTGGGATTAAAGGCGTGTGCCACCATGCCCAGCTCAAAGCCAATTTTTAATTGAAGCTCTGTGTATTTCATATAAAATTACAATCAAATCTAGACTCCTGCCTCCCTCCCTGCCCCCCACCCCACCAGAGCTCATGCATTCTGCCAAACATGTTTTTCATCTTTTTCTCAGTCTCTCTCAAAATCTTGATGCAAAAGTTTACTGTTTCAGTCAGTTCTTTGATGCACTCTTTCTGTTGTTTTTATTGTTGTTGTTATTCCTTCCAGTATGCATCACTCCAAAATATGCACATATGCATGCCACATATATCATAGGTTTTAGCATCTTCAGCTTATGAGTTTTTTTCTTTATTAGGCTGAAAGATGTCATGTTTGAAGTCTCCTCCTTGGCAAGCCCAAACTGCCATCAGTTCTGCCCTTGTGCTCCACACTGGGGTTTTCCCTTCCTATGGTCACCAAATGAGGTCAAGTAAGTACCACGTCCTGTCTTGATCTTCCTGTACTGGTCTCTGTGATACAGACTGGGTAGTCCAACAATGGCAGTCTATACTCGGAAGAAGTGGAAACCCCAGTAGTAGCTCAGTCCACAAGTTGGATGTCTCAGCAGTCCCCATCTGGCACTGAAGGTTTGGAGGATTCTTGGAGAGACATAAGTCTTCAATCCATATTGGAAGGTTGAAAAGCTGCGTCTCATGTCTTTGAAGGATGGCAAAAACAGTGGCAGCCACAGGGTAGCTGCACTTGCCAGTAAGACAGGCTACTGTGATCTTTTTTTTNTATTTATTTATTTATTTATTTATTTATTTGAATGTACTGTCTGCATGTAGGTTTGTCCACTCGTGTCATGCAATGCCACAGAGGTCAGAAGAGGGTGTCGGATTCCCCTGGAACTGGAGTTCTCCTGGAATTGGAGTTACAGATGGTTTTCAGCCGCTATGTGGATATTCTCCACACTCCTTTCCATAGTGGTTGTATGAGTTTACACTCCCACAAGCAGTGGATGAGTGTGGGAATGGAACTTTGTGTGTGGCTTGAAGCAAGGACTTGTAAGACCTGTCCCGGAAGATCTTTGGTTATCTGATATCTCTGTGGGCATTCAGAATTGCCTCTGTGAGTTATCTGTAGCAGGAAGATTTGGGATATTACAATGATTCTTGCTTCTCCCTATATCTGCAAAGTTCTAGGCCCCTTCCCTTGAGGCATTGAGCAAAATGTCACACCTCTAGTTACCTGTTGCACAAAGCAGAGCACTGCAGCCCCCTGATTAGAATCAAGGTGGCTCACCCCTCCCTTCTGCCTGCCCCCCACTTTCTTGCCTAGAGCACAGTAACCTTCAATATATAGACCTCACTGACAGAAAATAAATGGAGTTACTATTCTCCCAGCTCTCTGAGTGTGTGAGTCTGCTCATTTCTATGGGTGATCTCCTGCAGTTTTCCCTGCCCCCTTCTTGGGAGGGTGAAGCCTAGAGGCTGTCGGCCTGCATGCAGGAGACAAGTCCTGGAGCTGAGCCAAGAAGGGAAGGACAGTGTGTGGAATGCAATCATGTGTGACTCAAAGACACTGAACAACGACAACTGGCACTGACAGCTCAGGGCTTGACTTTCCACCAAAGGAAGAAGGAAACAAGGTATTCCTCAGGCTCTCTCTTAGCCCTTGATTTCCCCCACATGAGGGAAATCTCAGAGGGTTTTACCATAGAGACAGGGAGATATCCCCCCAATCAGGGTAGTTATGACCAGCTGTGGTATATCTCCATGGAATTTAACTCTTTTCCCAGGAGATTAATCTTTCAATCTGCTTTAAGTCTCTGTCCTCTATATGGCCAGCTCGGCACATCTCTGTGGAATTCTCTCTTCCCATGAGGTTAGTCTTTTGAACTGTCTCTTTTCCTAACCACTAGCATTTTCCATCTCTCTTTATCATGGGTAACAAACAGTCATGCCAAAAAGACACACAGACTAAGAAAATAAAAACACTGCTCAAGAGTTGAGGAGTTAAAATTTCCAGGTGGGAAGCTGCCTCCTTTTGGAGTGAGACTCTTAATATTATCCTGTGGATGTCCCTTGCAGACTTATGGAGCTCAGAATCCTGGATGTGTGTGGCACAGAATGCTAGACAGTGAGAAAATGCCCCAGCATCTCTCACGTTCTTGCCACTACTGGCTGCAGTGAGACTATGCTTAGGGCCTTCTCACCAAATGGCGCCAGGAAAGGGAAACAACAAAATTAAATTGCAGAACCCTTCCTCCCAAGAACCTGTTAAAATTCCCCTGGAGAACCCCAATAAAATTCTGTCTGAAAGCCCCCAATCTCCAGACCCAGTAAAAATAGAACAAGATAATCAAAACATCCAAGGGGCTAGCCTAAACCTTTCCCCTAATTATCAGCCACTCCCTCTCAAGGGGTCTGGAGCACCTTCACCCTCAACCTCTTCCGTCTCTGCTATGGAAAAACTGCCAGATTCAGGACAACCCAGATCTTCAATTACAGGCATTCCCCATTAATGTAGCTCCAATGTCATCCTCTAAACTGGTACCCATACCAGGCAAGTGAGTTGAAAGAACTCAGGCAAGCAGTCAGAGAGGAGGGTGTCCAGGCACATGGACAAAGTCCATCCTCCAGAGCTTTTGTGCTTCTCTTAACACTCCCCAGGACTGGAGAGATATTTGTAGATCTTCACTTCCAGGTCTGCTATTCTTACAATGGGAAGCACTGTACAGAGATGAATGTCTCCAGCAGGTTTGGCGAAATCAAGAGCAACCTAATATAGACTGGGGTTACAAACAGCTCTTTGGAGGAGATTTTAGCACAGGGATGCAGCAGGCTGGACTGGTGCCAGGTTATTTGACCAGGTCCTCCTTTGGGCCCTACAGGCCTGGGATCTAATTACACCACCCACTGAATCCCAGGCCAGTTCCTCCTTATTATTTCCTAGGCAAAAACCTGAGGAACCCCTGTCTGACTTTATCTTAAGAACTAAAAGCAGGGCTGGAGAGATGGCCTAGCGGTTAAGAGTGCCGACTACTCTTGCAGAGGACCCGGGTTCCATCCCCAGCACTCACATGGTGGCTGAAAACCGTCTTTGACTCCAGTTCCAGGGGAATCTGACACCATCTTCTGACCTCCGTGGCATTGCATGACATGGATTCACAGACCTACATGCAGACAATACATTCATATACATACAAAAATAAATAAAAAAATTAAAAAAAAGAACTAAAAGCAGTCTAGAGAGAAAGATCCCCAACTCTGCAGCCAGAGAGATACTCCTTAAAAATATTGTTTGGGAGGGAATGAATTGGGAATGCAAGCAAGCATGCCAGGGCTTAAAAGATGCCCATTATGACAAATGGATAGTGGCAATTCAGGATGTGGGCACAGCCTCCCATAAAGCTGATTACCTAGCTCAAGCCTTTGTGGCTGCTGTCACCACAAATGAGAAATGTTTTAATTGTAGAGAGAGAGGTCATTGGAAAAGACAGTTCCTGAAAGTACCAGTCTCTCCCAGAGGGCCACCCGAATGCCTACCATGCGTTCTCTGCCCCCCGTGTAAAAAAGGCTATCATTGGAGGAAAGATTGCTGCTCAAACTATGATAAAGATGGAAAAAATTGCCACCTTTAAACTCCTAGATGGGCAGCCCCTAGCCCAGGGGAAAAAAGGGAGAAAAAGAGTCAGTGCACACCCTCTGGGCAGTGCCTATTTCAGAAGGCTCATGTCCTGCACTGATGATTAAAATTGGGGGGAGGTCTTTTAAATGTTTGATAGATACAGGGGCAGAAAGAACCATTATAAAAAGCAAGAAATACCCCCTGACTGGCCCTTGCTTCAAGGACCTAAACTTCTAGGAATAGGAGAGCCCTCACAGTCTTTCATAACTAAAAGTGTTTACACCTGGGAGGACCCTGATGGAAACACAGGTCAGATTCGTCCATTAATAGCACCCACTAATATCAATCTGCTACGGTGAGATATTTTGAAGTCTTTGGGTGTGGTTATTGCCAATTCAAATGAGAACAACCATGCCCAGACAGACCATTTAACTGGGGGAAAACACCTCCATCATCTCAGCAAGAAGTACCCCCAATCCTGAGGGTCACTGCAGAGTATTCTCCCCCTCGTTTGGACTGGAAGTCACATTATCCAGTCTGGATTGAGCAGTGGCCCTTACAAGGGGAGAAATTACAAGATGTCCAAGACTTAGTCAAGGAGCAATTTTCATTGGGACACATCTGTCCATCTCTCAGTCCCTGGAACACGCCTGTGTTTGTCATAAAAAAGGCAACAGGAGGTTGGCATCTCTTACAAGACCTGCGAGCCATTAACTGAACTATGCATATATGGGTGTCTCTGCAAAGGGATCACCCCTTTGCCTCTGCTATCCCAGCTAACACCCCTCTACTAGCCTTAGATATCAAGGACTGTTTCTTTTCAATTCCCCTCGACACTGAGGATTGCAAGCAGTTTGCTTTCTCAATAACTTGCTCCTCCTGTTCTGCTCTAATTAAAACACCTGTGCTACAGGTTTTGGGATGTGGTGGTTTGAATGAGCGTCCCCCATAGGCTGTAAGTATCCAGACATTTTGTCTCCAGTTGGTGGCACTGTTTTTGGAGGTCTTAGAAGGTGTGGCCATGCTAGAGGAAGTACGTTATTGGGGGCAGGCTTAGTGAGTTTAACAAGCCTCGTGGTCTACAGTTGCTCTCTCTGCTTCCTTTGCTCTTTGCGAGATGTGACCCTCGGCTTGCTGCTCCAGATCCAGCTGCCATGCCTCCTGCCACAATGGACTCTAATTCCCTGGAACGATCAATTGTAAGCTCAGATAAACTCTTCGTTTTATAAGTTCCTTTGGTCATGGTGTTTTATCACAGCAACAGAAAAGTGACTAATACATGGGAATTAACCCCAGGGGATTGAAAGCCAATGCACTCTGGCAAACTGCCATTACACACATAGCTTCCTTTGGAAAACAAAAGTATGTATTTGTCACCGTGGACACTTATTCCAAATTTATTTGGGATTCTGCCCACATGGGAGAGAAATCCAAGGACCTCACTGCCCATCTCCTTTCTACATTTGCTACCATGGGCATTCCCAAACGGATTAAAATGGACAATGGGCCAGCATTTGCTAGCTCTAGCTTTAAATAATTTTGTCAGTTATGGAATAGTGCACAGCATGCAGGTATCCCTCATAACCCACATGGACAAGGCATCATAGAATGGACCCATCAGGTCCTAAAAAATAAGTTATTAAAACAAAAGGTGGGAAATACCCTTCTAACATCCAGCTGGCCATGGCATTGGCAACCCTAAACCTCTTTAACATTTATGGGGATTCAAAATGCCCAGCCATAATCAAACATTGGCAGACACCAAGCACTGTTCCTCAAATACTTGTCAGATGGAAAGACCCCCTAGACAAGTGGTGGAAAGGACCTGATCCACTGTTAACAACTGGGAGGGACTTTGCTTGCATCTTTCCAAGGATTGTCCAAGACCCATTTGGATTCCAGCCAAAAATGTCAGATTTATCCCCGCCAACCAAAAAGATGGCACACCTGTCACTTGTGGATGGAAAGAAGAGAAGAGGAGACAACACTCGCAGAACCCAAACAACATAACACGGAAGAAACTTGATAAACTCCTCATTTCTGCAAAATCCATGTGTCCCCCCTCTGCACCCCTGTCTGCCACCATCCTTTTAGCTGCTCTGATAATAGTTCAAACTAACTCTGTCTCTGCCCAGCCTGTGAACAGACCACCGACTTGGACCCATGTCTGGTGATTCTTTGTCAGAGAAACTTGGGAGGGAAGAAATCAGGTAATTGGAACCAGCGACTGTCCGTTGCAAGGCTGCAGCAAGGCAATCACAATCACTGTGTTTCCCAATTCCATCACTACCTCTTAGTCACCCTTTATTTGCTTCACCCATCTGAACAAAGGACAGTGTTTACAGCTTCCTGTAAACACTGTCCTTTGTTGCTTATGGTGGTTGCAGATTCTGGTCTTGTGGGTTGGAGAGTGTTCACAGCCAAGAAGCCTGTTTCAAATCCAAAATAACCAGTTTAAAATTAATATACAGGACCCCTGGAGTGAATGCTGGAGAGCTGGAGTATAGGGAAAACTCTACCCCTACAGCAATGCCTGGTACCCTGTGGCAGATATCCATATCTCTCACCAGCTTGTTCTAGCTCCTCAACCCAACCTCGTTCAATCCCACATTCTGTTAAGGAATCCAAAGTGGAAGGAAAGCTGCAGACCACTGTAACATGGCCCCAGTATATTGAATATGCCAGAGATCTCCTCAACCACACTACCCACCCCAATGTCTCCCAATGTTTTTTCTGTGCATCCCTTACACAGGCTCTTTTCATTGCCATTCCTTCGCCATTCCTTCTAACGCCTCTTTACAGGAATTTGCCCCCATGGAGACAGAGCCGGTGTTCATGGCATTTCTCTCTTCGACCTACTCACCACACTTCCTATTTGTTTAATGAGAGCTGCAGCAACCCCAGACCCCAGGTGCCTCTGAAGTGTCCATCTTGACAGGACCTTGTGTGTCAAATCCCCATTCTTTCTCTGATGTGATGGGACTGCATCCCTCTGTGCAAATGCTACTGGTTCTGGGATTTGTTTGCCTGTAATTATCACCCCTCAGCTCTTCCTTTATGAGAAGGAGGAAGTTGCTTGGATGCTGCAACTGGACCCAGACCATCAAAAGAGAGAGATATTCATTCTGCTTCTGGTCAGCGTAGGCATCATTTTCACTATGGCAGAGATGGGAACTGTGGGCAGAGCCCTAGCGAAGGTTTACAGCATGGAAGCAGACTTCCAAAATAAGCTTGATGAGGCAATGATGTACAAAACGAATAGCCTTGAATCTCTCCAGAGACAGATAACTTCTCTGGCCTAGGTAGTGATGCAGAATCGGAGAGCTCTGGACTTGTTAACTGCAGGATACGGGGGAACCTGCATGTTCCTGGGGGAGGAATGCTGTTTTTATTTAAATGAGTGTGGCATTGTCCAGCAAAATGTTAAAACTCTAAAAGACCTTAGGAAAGAAATTCGTGATAGATACTCCCCACAAATTTCTGTCCCATGGTTTTCAAACCCCCTGACTACCTGGTTACTTCCCTTACCGGGACCCATTTTCACCCTAGGAGTCCTCCTGACTATTGCACCTTGTGTCCTCCGGTTTATGAAAAACCGAATCAATACACTCATTGAGGTTGTGGCCAAGACTGTTCTAGTCCAATACCAGGCCATCCCAGGGGACCCCCTAGAGGACCTTGACATTACTGCTCCATTTTAATTAAAAAAGAAAGGATGGGTTGTGGGAATGGAACTTTGTGGCTTGAAGTAAGGGATTCAGGATATTACAATGATTCTTGCTTTGCCCTATCTCTGCAAAGTTCCAGGCCCCTTCCCTTGAGACATTGAGCAAAATGTCACACCTCTAGTTACCTGCTGCACAAACCAGAGCTCTTCAGCCCCGTTTAGAGCCAAGGTGGCTCACCCCTCCCTTCCGACTGCCCCCACTTCCTTGCCCAGAGCACAATAGCCTTCAATATATAGACCTCACTGACAGAAAATAAACGGAGTTACTATTCTCCCAGCTCTCTGCATGTGAGTCTGCTCATTTCCATGGGTGATCTCCTGCGGTTTTCCCTTCCCCCTTCTTGCAAGGGTGAAGCCTAGAGACTGTTGACCTGCCAGCAGGAGACAAGTCCTGGAGCTGAGCCAAGAAGAGAAGAACAGCATGTGAAATGAGATCATGCGTGACTCAAAGACATTGAACAATGACAGATGAGTGTTTCCCTTTCCCCACAACCTCTCCAGCACTTGGTATCATTTGTTTTCTTTTTGTTAATAATTTTTTTTAATTTTTATTAATTTTATTTATCTCTATATGTGTATGAACGTACTGTCTGCATGCAAGTCTGTGCACCCATGTCGTGCAATGCTGCGGAGGTCAGAAGAGGGTGTTGGATTCCCCTGGAACTGGAGTTCTCCTGGAATTGGAGTTACAGACAGTTCTCGGCTGCCATGTGGGTGCTGGGGATCGAACCGGGTCCTCTGCAAGAGCAGTTGGCGCTCTTAACCGCTAGGCTATCTCTCCAGCCCCATTTGTTTTCTTGATCCTAAACAGTCTTATCAGAGTGAGATGATATCTTAAAATGGTTTCAATTTGCATTCCTTAATTATTAGCGATGCTGAACACTTTTAAAGATGTTTCTGAGAAGCTGGGTGTGGTGGTACATGCCTTTAATCCTAGCACTTGGGAGGCAGAGGCAGGTGGATCTTTGTGAGTTCAAGGCCAGCCTGGTCTACAGAGTGAGTTCCAGTTCAGCTGGGGCTACAGGGAGACCCTGTCTCGAAAAAGACCAAAAAAAAAAAAAAAAAAAAAATTTTTCTCAGCCATCTCTAATTCCTCACTTGTGAAGTCCTCTGTTCAGCTCTTTGCTCCATCTTTTGAGTGAGTCATTTGTTTTCTTTCTTCTTTGTTTTTTGAGTAGTTTATATACTGTGGAAATCAATGCTTTGTCAGATATATCAGCGGTGAAGGTTTCTTCCATTCTGTGGCTTTTCTCTTCACTTCCTTGTTTGTTTCTTTTGCTGTACAGAAGCTTTTGAGTTTAATGAGGTCCCATCTATCAATTGTCGACCTTATTTCCTGCAGAGCTGCTGTCTGATTTAGAAAGTCTATTCCTATGCCTATGTCTTGTAGGCTGCTAACTTTTTCTTCTATCACCTTCAGAGTTTTGGGTTTCCCATAGGAGTTGACTTTGGTACAGAGTGAGAGGTAGAGGTTTAACTTTATTCTTCCACAAGTGGTGATCCAGTTTTGCCAACACCATTTGCTGAAGATGCTGTCTTTCCTCCATTGGCCCCCTTGTCAAATATGAGGTGGCTGAAACTGTATGTGCTAAAGTTTGGATCTTCAGTTTTCTTCCATTGGTCAACAGTTCTGTTTTTATAGTTTTTTTTATATTGTGCCAGTACCAAGCTGTTTTTATAGCCCTGTAGTATAGTTTGAGGTTTGGTATAGAGATCCCCCCTGTATTGCTCTTTTTGTTCAGAGTTGCTTTGGCTATTCAGGGTCTTTTGTTTTTCCATATGAAATTAAGGATTTTTTTCCCAAGCCTGTGAAGACACTCTTGGAAATTTTAATTGCATCTGTATATTATTTTGGGTAGAATGGACATTTTTACAATATTAATTTTTCCAATCCATGAGCATGGAAGGTCTTTCCATCTTCTGATGTCTTCTTCAATTTCCTTCTTCAGGGGTTTAAAATTTTTTTTCTTGGTCTTTTCTAGACAGGGTCTCCCTGTTGCCCCAGCTGTCCTGGAACTCACTCTGTAGACCAGGCTGGCCTTGAACTCACAAAGATCCACCTGCCTCTGCCTTTCAAGTGTTAGGATTAAAGGCGTGCACCACCACACCCAGCTGGGTTTAAAATTTTTCTTGTAGAGATCTTTGGTGTCTTTGGTTATGTTTGTTCCTAGGTATTTCATTGCTTTTGAGGCTATTGTGAGTGGGAAGGTCTCCTTGTATTCCTTCTTCTGTTGCTTATTGTTGGTGTAAAGAAAGGCTACTGATTTTTCTAGATTAATTTTGTATCCTGCCACTTTACTGAAGCTCTTAGTCATTTCTAGGAGATTTCTGGTGGAGTTTTTAGCATCCTTTAGGTAAACTATCATATCATCTGCAAAAAGGGATAGCTTGACTTCCTCTTTTCCCATTAGTAGTCCTTTAATTTCCTTTTCTTGCCTTATTGCCCTAGCAAGCATTATTTTTAAATTTTATTTGTTTTAATTTTTTAAATTTAATTTTATTTATTTCTGTATGTGTATGAATGTACTGTCTGCATGCAGGTTTGTGCACCCATGTCGTGCAATGCCGCGGAGGTCAGAAGAGGGTCTCGGATTCCCCTGGAACTGGAGTTCTCCTGGAATTGGAGTTTCAGATGGTTTTCGGCCGCTATGTGGGTGCTGGGGATCGAACCCAGGTCCTCTGTAAGAGCGGTCGGCGCTCTTAACCGCTAGGCCATCTCTCCAGCCCAATTAATTTTTTAAATGTGTATGAATGTACTGTCTGTATGTAGGTTTGTGCACCCATGTCGTGCAATGCTGTGGAGGTCAGAAGAGAGTGTTGGATTCCCCTGGAGCTGGAGTTCTTCAGGAATTGGCGTTACAGACAGTTCTTAGCTGACATGTGGGTGCTGGGGATCGAACCCGGGTCCTCTGCAAGAGCAGTTGGTGCTCTTAACCACTAGGCTATCTCTCCAGCCCCTAATTTATTTTTTATGTGTATGAGTGTACTGTCTGCATGTAGGTTGGTGCACCCGTGTCCTGCAATGCCGAGGAGGTCAGAAGAGGGCATCAGATTCTCCTGGAACTGGAGATAAAGAAAGTTCTTAGCTGCCACGTGGGTGCTGGGAATCAAACCTGGGTCCTCTGCAAGATCAGAGGTGCTCTTAACTGCTGAGCCATCTCTCCAGCCCCTAGCAAGCGTTTTAAGCACTATATTGAAGAGGAGTGGTGACAGGGGGCAGCCTTGTCAACTTCCTACCTTTAAGGGGAATGCTTCTGTCTTTTCTCCATTTAGGATGATGCTAGCTGTGGGTTTCCTGCATATGGCTTTCATTACATTGAGGAATGATCCCTCCAATCCAATTCCCTCCAGGACTCTAAGCATGAAGGGATGCTGTATTTTGTCAAAGGCTTTTTCTGCATCAATCGAGATGATGGTATGCTTTTTTGTCTTTCAGTCCATTTATGTGTTTTATGATATTTATTGATTTTCTTATGTTGAACCATCCCTGTATCTCTGGTATGAATCCAACTTGGTCATGATGGATGATTGTTTTGATTGGGGTCTTTATGCAGTTTGAAAGTATTTTGTTGAGAATTTTTGCATCTGTGTTCATTAATGAGATGGGTGTATAGTTCTCCTTTTTGGTTGTATCTTTGCTTGGTTTTGGTATTAGAGTGATGCTGGCTTCATAGAAGGAATTTGGGGGATTTCCCTTCTGTTCAGAAGGCTGAACAGTTAGAGTAAAAATGGTTGTATGTCTTTTTGAAATGTTTTAGCCAGGTGTGGTGACACACATCTTTAATCCCAGCACTCAGGAGGCAGAGGTAGGCAGATCTCTGTGAGTTCAAGGCCATGCTGGTCTACAGAGTGAGCTCCAGGCCAGGCTGGTCTACAGAGCTGAGATCCAGGCCAGCTGGAACTAAAGGGAAACCCTGTCTCAAAAATACCCCCCCCCAAAAAAAAGAAGAAATGTTTTATAGAATTCTGCCATGAAACCATCTGAGCCTGGGCTTTTTTTAGTTGGAAGGTTTCTTAGTATATTTTCAATTTCTTCATATATTTTTTGGGTCTTTTTTAGACAAGATCTCCCTGTAGCTCTGGCTATCCTGGAATTCACTATATAGACGAGACTGGCCTTGAACTCACAGAGATCTGCCTGACTCTGCCTCCCAAGTGCTAGGATTAAAGGTGTGTGCCACCATGCCCGGCTTTCTTCATATATTATGGGTCTATTTATGCTGTCAATCTCTTCTTGGTTAAGCTTTGGTGATTCCCAGGATTTCAGTTATTCATCCATTTATCCTAGGTTTTCAAACAGTATAGTTTTTTTTTTTTTTTTTTATGTGTATGAATGTACTGTCTGCATGCAAGTTTGTGCACCCGTGTCGTGCAATGCCGCGGAGGTCAGAAGAGGGTGTCTGATTCCCCTGGAACTGGAGTTCTCCTGGAATTGGAGTTTCAGACGGTTCTCGGCCGCCATGTGGGTGCTGGGGATCGAACCCGGGTCCTCTGTAAGAGCGGTTGGTGCTCTCAACTGCTAGACCATCTCTCCAGCCTTAGTATAGGTTTTTGAAGTATTCCCATATGATTGTCTGGATCTTTTGATTGTCTGTTGTGATATTTCCCCTTTCATCATGCATTCTATTGATTTGGAGTTGCTTTCTTTCTTTTGGTTAACTGGGCTAAAGATTTTTTTTTTTGAGACAGGGTCTCCCTGTAGCCCCACCTGGCCTAGAACTCACTCTGTAGACCAAGTTGGCCTTGAACTCACAGAGATCCACCTGCCTTTGCCTCCTGAGTGCTAGGATTAAAGGTGTGTGCCACCACCAGCTTAAAGGCAGTTCTTAGCTGCCATGTGGGTGCTGGGAATCGAACCTGGGTCCACTGAGCCATCTCTCCAGCCCTGACTTCTATCTTTTTTATTCTCTCTTGTATTCATTGATTTTTTTTGGTATTGATATTATTTTCTTTGTTTCTATTTCATTGATTTCTGCTCTGATTTTTGTTATTTCTTCCTGTCTGTTGCATTTAGGGTTCATTTGTTGTTGTCTCTCAAGTGTTTTTAGCTGTAGTGTTAGATCGTTCACTTGTGCTTTCTGTTTTTCTAATGTAGGCACCCAGGGCTATAAACTCTCTTAGGACTTCTTTTATTTATTTATTTATTTATTTATTTATTTATTTATTTATTTTTTAGGACTTCTTTTAAACTATCTCATAGGTTTTGTTGTGTTGTATTGTCATTATAATTCAGTTCCAGGAATGCTTTTATTTCTTTATTTCTTCCTTGACCCAGTCATTATTCAGGAGTGTGTTGTTTAGTCTCCAGTGTTCCTGTACCTAGCAGGCCTTATCCTGATGTCGATATTGAGCTTTATTGCACTGTGGTCTGATGGAATGCATGAAATTATTTCAATCTTATTGTATTTGTTGAGTTTATCTCTGTGTCCCAGTATGTGGTCAATTTTGGAGAATGTTCTGTGGGGTGCTGAGTAGAGAATGTATTCTCTGGTATTTGGGTGGAATATTCAGTAGATGTCTGTGAGGTCCGTTTGGTGTATCATATCATTCAGTAACTCCAGTAACATTCTAGAGACCATGCCAGAGGGGGAAAATCCATTTATTTAATCTATGCAAAAAGCAGCTTATATAGTTCTGGGGAGAGCAGCCTTTACATCATATGGCTCCACCTCCTAGACCTCCATACCATCAGGCATCATCCCAGCCAGTGGGATGTACCCAGAAAGGGGCGTGCAGACTAACAAGTCGGCTCATGGTGCCAAGTGACAGGTGACAGGGTGTGGTAGCCAGATTGTGCTTGCACATGCACAAGATACACCTGAATCCAGGACTGCTGTACCACAGGTATTAGTTGCCATTAGTTTTACTGGGAACCAAACCTGGCTTCCCCTACAAGAGCAGCCAGTGCTCTTAACCACTGAGCTACCTCTCCAGCCGTTCTCTCTCTCCTCTCCTCTCCTCTCCTCTCCTGGCTTCCCCTGCAAGAGCAGCCAGTGCTCTTAACCACTGAGCCACCTCTCCAGACCTTTTCTCTCTCTCTTTCTCTCTCCCTCCCTCCCTTCCTTCCTTCCTCTCACATGTGTGCATGTGGAGGTCAGAGAAGAATTTCTAGGAGTTGATTCCTAGGCCTCAGGATCAAACTCAGAGCTGGTGGCACCCTAACCCACTCCACTGGGTCATTCTATATTTTACTACCCCTTACATTTCTGATACTCTGTCTATAACCAGGGAGGCTCAGTGTAAGAAATTGATATCTGCCTTTCCTGAAGGTTTGTTATGCAATTTTTTTATTACTTAAAAAGGGGTGGGTGGGCATGGTAGCACATGCCTTTAATCCCAGCACTTGGGAGGCAGAAGCAGATGGATCTCTGTGAGTTCGAGGCCAGCCTGGTCTACATGGTGAGTTCCAGGACATCTGGGACTACAGGGAAACTCTGACTCAAAAAGACCTAAAAAAGATGTGTCTGGAAGGGGGCAGTGGGAGGTGCCAATGGGGGAGGAGAGTACAGAGATGATTGGGATGTTCTGTGTGAACTACACCAAGTTCAATAAAAATGATAGTTTATTTTTATTTTATGTGTATGAGTGTTTTGCCTCCATGTATCTAAAAGTACCACTGCATGTATGTGCAGTGCTTTCAGAGGTCAGAAGAGGGTGTTGGACCCCTGGAACCTCCATGAAGGTGCTGGGAACTGAACCCGGGCCCTCTGCAAGAGTAGCTAGTGTTCCTGTTAGGTCACCTTTCTGGGGCCACTTTTTTAAAGAGAGGCTGTCATGTACTCCAGGCCAGCCTCAATCTCTCTTACTATGTAGGGGAGGATGACCTTAACTCCTGATTCTACCCCAAGTGCCAGGTTGACAGTTTGTGTTGCTGGGGCTAAAACGGGGAGCCTTATGTCTGCTATGCAAGCACTCGAATACCACCTTGGCTTCATCCAGCCCCTAGAAATATTCCTAATGCTATGACTGGAGGACATCCTTCCAGCTGCCGTCTATCCCTTCATCTGGAACTTTCAGCCACCTGTTCCAGGACTTGGTCCTTCTTTCTAGCTAAGACTTGTAATGGCTTAATAAGCCAACAAATTAGTTAACTGGGTCTTGTGAAGTAGCCAGGATGGTTTGGAACTCAGGATTCTCCTGCGTGTTTCCTGAGTACTGGGAGTCCAGCCTGCCATGCTCAGTTCAGTGAGCCACTTTATTTTCGAGAGACCATGGCATCCTCACCTCACTTTTAGTTTAACACCCTATAAAGGTAAGATCCCCTGTAAGGAAACCCACGCCACTGGCAATTGGTGTTTGGTGGACTGGTGGACTTAAGTGACATCACTTTTTTGTTTATTTGAGACAGGGTTTCACTATGTAGGTTGAAACTTGTTGTGCAGACCAGACTGACCTCCATTTCACAGAGAGCAACTCTGCCTCCTGAGTGCTGTGATTAAAGGCACAGCATCACTGTGCCAGGCCTAAAGGGACACCTCCTACCTGCTCTAGCTGAGACGGTGAAACAGGATACACTCAGCTCCTTCACACAATTTGACAGCTCTCTTACCCTCCAAACTGTCTTCCCCTCCTGCAGCCCAGCTATACCAGGAGTCCTCTGTCACCATGTCCACGCCTGAACTAGGAATCCTCTGTCACCATGTCCACTCGTGAACCAGGAATCCTCTGCCACCATGTCCACCTGTGAACTAGGAATCCCCTGCCACCACGCCCGCCTGTGAACTAGGAATCCCCTGTCACCACGTCCACCTGTGAACTAAGAATCCCCTGCCACCACGTCCGCCTGTGAACTAGGAATCCCCTGTCACCACGTCCACCTGTGAACTAAGAATCCCCTGCCACCACGTCCGCCTGTGAACTAGGAATCCCCTGCCACCACGTGCACCTGTGAACTAGGAATCCCCTGTCACCACATCCACCTGGGAACTACGAATCCCCTGCCACCATGTCCGCCTGTGAACTAGGAATCCCCTGCCACCACGTCCCCCTGTGAAGTAGGAATCCCCTGCCACCATGTCCCCCTGTGAACTAGGAATCCCCTGCCACCACGTCCGCCTGTGAACTAGGAATCCCCTGTCACCACATCCCCCTGTGAACTAGGAATCCCCTGTCAGCACGTCCCCCTGTGAACTCGGAATCCCCTGCCACCACGTCCGCCTGTGAACTAGGAATCCCCTGTCAGCACGTCCACCTGTGAACTAAGAATCCCCTGCCACCACGTCCGCCTGTGAACTAGGAATCCCCTGTCACCACGTCCCCCTGTGAACTAGGAATCCCCTGCCACCACGTCCGCCTGTGAACTAGGAATCCCCTGCCACCACGTCCACCTGTGAACTAGGAATCCCCTGTCACCACGTCCACCTGTGAACTAGGAATCCCCTGCCACCAAGTCCCCCTGTGAACTAGGAATCCCCTGCCACCACGTCCCCCTGTGAACTAAGAATCCCCTGCTACCATGTCCCCCTGTGAACTAGGAATCCCCTGCCACCACGTCCGCCTGTGAACTAGGAATCCCCTGTCACCACGTCCCCCTGTGAACTAGGAATCCCCTGCCACCACGTCCGCCTGTGAACTAGGAATCCCCTGCCACCACGTCCCCCTGTGAACTAGGAATCCCCTGCCACCACGTCCGCCTGTGAACTAGGAATCCCCTGCCACCACGTCCCCCTGTGAACTAGGAATCCCCTGCCACCACGTCCCCCTGTGAACTAGGAATCCCCTGCCACCACGTCCCCCTGTGAACTAGGAATCCCCTGCCACCACGTCCGCCTGTGAACTAGGAATCCCCTGCCACCACGTCCACCTGTGAACTAGGAATCCCCTGCCACCATGTCCCCCTGTGAACTAGGAATCCCCTGCCACGAAGTCCACCTGTGAACTAGGAATCCCCTGCCACCACGTCCGCCTGTGAACTAGGAATCCCCTGCCACCACGTCCGCCTGTGAACTAGGAATCCCCTGCCACCATGTCCCCCTGTGAACTAGGAATCCCCTGCCACCACGTCCGCCTGTGAACTAGGAATCCCCTGCCACCACGTCCCCCTGTGAACTAGGAATCCCCTGCCACCACGTCCCCCTGTGAACTAGGAATCCCCTGCCACCACGTCCGCCTGTGAACTAGGAATCCCCTGCCACCACGTCCCCCTGTGAACTAGGAATCCCCTGCCACCACGTCCCCCTGTGAACTAGGAATCCCCTGCCACCACGTCCCCCTGTGAACTAGGAATCCCCTGCCACCACGTCCGCCTGTGAACTAGGAATCCCCTGCCACCACGTCCGCCTGTGAACTAGGAATCCCCTGCCACCATGTCCCCCTGTGAACTAGGAATCCCCTGCCACCACGTCCGCCTGTGAACTAGGAATCCCCTGCCACCACGTCCCCCTGTGAACTAGGAATCCCCTGCCACCACGTCCCCCTGTGAACTAGGAATCCCCTGCCACCACGTCCGCCTGTGAACTAGGAATCCCCTGCCACCACGTCCCCCTGTGAACTAAGAATCCCCTGCTACCATGTCCCCCTGTGAACTAGGAATCCCCTGCCACGAAGTCCGCCTGTGAACTAGGAATCCCCTGCCACCACGTCCGCCTGTGAACTAGGAATCCTCTGCCACCACGTCCCCCTCTGAACTAGGAATCCCCTGCCACCATGTCCCCCTGTGAACTAGGAATCCCCTGCCACCACGTCCGCCTGTGAACTAGGAATCCCGTCACCAAGTCCTCCTGTGAACTAGGAATCCCCTGCCACCAAGTCCGCCTGTGAACTAGGAATCCCCTGCCACCATGTCCGCCTGTGAACTAGGAATCCCCTGTCACCACATCCCCCTGTGAACTAGGAATCCCCTGCCACCATGTCCCCCTGTAAACTAGGAATCCCCTGCCACCACGTCCGCCTGTGAACTAGGAATCCCCTGTCACCAAGTCCGCCTGTGAACTAGGAATCCCCTGCCAGGACGTCCGCCTGTGAACTAGGAATCCCCTGCCAGGACGTCCGCCTGTGAACTAGGAATCCCCTGCCACCACGTCCGCCTGTGAACTAGGAATCCCCTGCCACCAAGTCCGCCTGTGAACTAGGAATCCCCTGCCACCACGTCCCCCTGTGAACTAGGAATCCCCTGCCACCATGTCCGCCTGTGAACTAGGAATCCCCTGCCACCACGTCCCCCTGTGAACTAAGAATCCCCTGCCACCACGTCTGCCTGTGAACTAGGAATCCCCTGCCACCATGTCCGCCTGTAAACTAGGAATCCCCTGCCACCACATCCCCCTGTGAACTAGGAATCCCCTGTCACCAAGTCCCCCTGTGAACTAGGAATCCCCTGTCACCACGTCCCCCTGTGAACTAGGAATCCCCTGCCACCACGTCCCCCTCTGAACTAGGAATCCTCTGCCACCACATCCGCCTGTGAACTAGGAATCCCCTGCCACCATGTCCGCCTGTGAACTAGGAATCCTCTGCCACCATGTCTGCCTGTGAACTAGGAATCCTCTGTCATCAAGTCCGCCTGTGAACTAGGAATCCTCTGTCACCATGTCCCCCCAGAACTAGGAAGGTGGAACTCTCTTGCCTATCTGGCTTCTTCCTTTCTTCTTCCACAGATGGTCTGCTTTGCATTCTCTAAATTCCTTGGGTTCTTGGCTGGAGAGATGGCCCAATGGTTAAGAGCACTGGCTGTTCTTGCAGATGACCTGGGTGCAGTTCCCAGCATCCATATAGCAGTTAACGACCATCTGTAACTCCACTTCAGGGAATCTGATGTGCTCTTCCTACCTCCAGTGGCATTTTGCAACAGAGGTACACCTAATTATACAAAAGCAAACAGTGATACAACTAAAAAAAAAAAAAAATAATTAAATTCCCAGGACTCGGGGGTTGGTGAGATAGTAAATGGATGAAGACTCCTGCACCAGCCTGATTTCCTAGGTTCAAGGCCTGGGACCCACATGGTGTTAGGAGAGAACCTACTCTTGCAATCTGCAACTTGTCCTCTAACCTCCCCTAGTGCACGGTGGCACAAGTGCGGGCATGTAAACAAAGGCACCAGTCAATGAATGAATGAACAAATGAATGAGTGAGTGAATGAATGAATGAATAAATGTAGAAAAAACGATTCCTAGGATTTGCATTCTCCCTGCAGCCCTGTCCAACCCTGGCCAAGTAACGAGTTTTCTATGGTGCGAGAATAGTTTGGGGGTGCGAGATCGCTGGACTGGCCATTGACCTGGTGTCTGCAGTTGCCAAGTCCAGGACAGGAGTAGAGGACCCAGAATGGCTGGATTGGTTGGTGGGCCACAGGCACGGTAATCCCGCCCCCTAGTTACCAGGGCTCAGCCTATCGGTGTCCAGTGGTCTATACGGTCTCTGAGTGGTTGGGAAGTGGGTTTTGGAGCAGGTGTGTGAGCGTGCCTAGGGTATTGGAGAGATTTCCCCAGCCTCTCTGGTTCGGTCTAGGGCGATCCGGTGCACTGCATCAGGAGAAACGAGCCTCCCACCCAGCTGCCAGGTCTGCAGACTCCCTTCCCTCCCTCCTGGGGCCCAAAGGCGGGGCGCAGCTGGGCTTCCCTAGCACAGTCGCTGCAGGCCCCTCCCCTCGATTTCCCCACGGCTCCTGGCTCCCAACCCCCGGCTAGGTTCTGCCGCACCCAAGACAACGGGAGCTGGAGCGACAGTGGCCAGAGCGAGAGGTGAGCGTGGGCTGGTGGAGCAGGTGGAGCGGCAGCAGCCCCGGAGGGACAGGGGCAGGGGGGGAGGGGCGGGGTTCGCCGCGGCTCTTTGTCTAGGGGGCTCTGTGCGCGGGCAGCGGGCTACTCGGTTCTCCAGGCAGGTGCCGGTATCCCCTGAGCCTGGAGAGAAGTCTGGCTGAGATCTTTGTGTGCACCTGGGTCCCTGGGTCAGAGCTCCAGCTTTGTGCTGGCAAGGCTGGCCTTCTGCATCGCGAGCGGCAGGGGCGTGGATGCTGTGCAAAGGCGGGTGGGGGGAGGCATGCCTGAGCTTTGGGGGATAGAGATGGGGGTGGAGCTGGTGCGTCCGGGTGGTGACTGGAGGGAAAGCTGGCTGTGGCCAGGGTTTCAGCACGCTGGACCAGGATGGAGAGCGCGCAGAAGGCACCCGGGCTTTCCAAGGTGGCCTAGCGATGCTAATCTGCCTCCGTCTGCATCCAGGACTAGTGTGCGCTCGTCCACGCTCATTCACCGTCATCCGCAGCAGGTGGGAGATGGAGAAGACAGACAGAGCCAAGGCTGTGGCTGCCCCACGGACCCCGGCCTCTCGATCCCCGGGCCTTCCCACTCCTCGGCCCGCTCCAGGGTCTCCTCGACCTCCCCCCACAGTGACCACCGCTGCCCTGCGAGTCCTGGAAGCGTCCGGAGCACTCTTGAGGAGGCCGGCCGTGGAGCGCGTCCCTGGCGCAGCCAAGGCAGCTCTTCCCCAGGGGGCTGCCCGGGGCACCCCGCTGCTGCGTAGCCCAGGTACTCAGCCTCAGCACTCACCTGCAGCTCACCTGCGCCCTTGTTTCTCGGCTCCTCTTCTCCAAGGGTGCCATTGACTTTTGTCTTCTGCTGGAAGCCTCCAGGCCCCAGTCTGCCGGGAGAGGAGAGAAGGCCTCCACTAAGACCCCCAGCCAGGGCCCTGCTTCCAGTCCTGGGCGAGCAGTCACTGGGATCTCCAGGTAAAACGCCCCCTTCCCCTTCTTCCCTAAGCAACCTTTTACTACCACAGTCCAGCCAGGCGTAGTGTTGCACCACGGATCCCCCATCCCAGCAGAGGCACTGTGGGATCCAGGCCAGCTCAAGATACAGGGAAGCCATGTCTCAACAAAACAAAACCCCAAATTACACACCAGCGAACTGGGGAGATGGGTCAGTGGGTAAAGTGCTTGCAGTAGAGGCATGAGCACCCGAGTTTGGATTCAGTACCCAAGGTAAATGAGGTGTGGTGTCTTTTTTTGTTGTTGTTGTCTTTTTGAAACAGGGTCTCCCTGTAGTCCTAGCTGGCCTGGAACTCCCTATGTAGACCAGGCTGGCCTCGAACTCACCAGGATCTGCCTGCCTCTGCCTCCAGAGTGCTGGGATTAAAGTCATGTGCCGCCACACCAGGCTTTATACCTTGTCCTAAAAGGTAAAATAGGGCACTGAGTGTGGTGGCCCATGCCTTTAATCCCAGCACTCTGGAGGCAGAGGCAGGTGGATCTCTGTGAGTTCAAGTCCAACCTGGTCTATATAACGAGTTCCAGGCCAGCTGGGACTACAGGGAGACCCTGTCTCAAAAAGACAGCCCTCAAAAAAAAAAAAAAAAAAAAAAAAAAAAAAAAAAAAAAAAAAGTAAAATAGCGCTGGAGAGATCCCTAGGCAGTTGAGAGTGGCCAGTTGCTCTTGCAGAAGACTAGGGTTCAGTCCCAGCACCCACATGGCAGCTAACTACTGTCATTAACTCCAGTCCCAGGGGATCTGCCACCCTCTTCTGGCCTCTGAGGCCACTGCATGAAATGGGCACACTTACATACATGTAGGCAAAACACTCATACACGTGAAGTAAAAATAAACCCCAAACTTAAAATACGGTGAAGAGATTGCTCAAGACATTGATAATTTTTCACCAGCCCCGCATGCATATCGCAGCTGAGCACAGAAACACCTAAAGAGTATTACACTTGTGTTATGTATTATTATTTTGGTCCTTTTAAGACAGGGTCTCCCTGTAGCCCTAGCTGTCCTGGAACTCACTATGTAGACCAGGCTGGCCTTGAACTCACAGAGATCCTGCCTCTGCCTCCTGAGTGTGCTGGGATTAAAGGTTAAAAGCATGAACCACGAAGCCTGGCCTGTATCATGTTATGTTACCGGCTCAGGAGTGCTTGTAGATCATGGGTGCAAACCACTATTGGTTGGTTTGAAGAGAAGATATGTATCCCGTTTCACAGATTGGAAAGTGTAGAAACGGGAATTCCAACCACAGCTGGTCCCTCCTTCCCCAGACCAGGCCTTGTTAGCCCGAAGGGACTCCGACTTGGGACTGAGGAACCTGTGGTCAGAGGGAAAGGTCCAGAAGCACCCAAAAAGAATCCTCTGGGCTCTGCCGCAACTCGAAAAGGTATGGGACGGATACAGCTAGGTCCCACCGGGCCTGTGTGGTCAGCCTTGCGATGGGCCCAGAACCTTTGTTTTGCTTCTAGATTCTTCAGCACCCACCTCGGGAGCACCCTCCCCGGCCCTTGCCCGCCGGTCCAGGGCCCCCGTTGCAGACCTGGGATTACCTAGACCAGCCTCTGGCGCTCGGCAGCGGCCCCTGAGCGAGGCCTCCAGGAAACCAGGGGGCAACACCTCGGAGCGCGGCGTCCCTGAGTCCAGCCCGGGGGCCAGGAGACGCCCCACCCCTGGCGGCCTGCAGAAACCCGCTGCGCGTCCCCTGGGCCCCGGGGCGCCCTCTCTGCCCTCCCCGGCTCGTTCTGGGGCCTCCCCTCGAGGAGCAGCCCGGGCTCCGCCGATTCCCTGGCAGCCCAGGTCCAAAAGCCAGCCCGACCCGCGCCCCGGCCAGGCCCCAAGGAGGACCGCAGTCTGCTCGCAGAGCCTGTCCCGGCCTCCCCCAGCCTCGTCCGCAGCACCCCGGACCGCCCCACAGCAGGCTCTTCCTGCCCAGGTGCCAGGGCAGCCCCCGGAGGCCACTCTGCCTCCCTCCCCACCAGCCACGCCCCCCTCGCCCTCCCCCACCCTCCCCCAGGCTCCATCTTCCCTGTCTTCACCCTCCTCCGCTCCACAAACCCCTCTCTCTGCTCCAATTTCTGCGAGAGATGGTGGCTCCCCCTTTGCCCCGCCCACTCCGTCCTCCGTTTCCGCTCTGGCCAGCCCTCCTCGGACTCCGCCCACGCACCAGGCCACGCCCCCACAGCAGAACTCTCCACTGGCGGGTTCGGGCGCTCCTTCCACTCTGACCAAGCCCCAGTCAATGCCCAGCCCTCCTCTGACCCCGCCCTCTCACCATACCACGCCCCCTCTCCCTCTCGTAGGTACTCCTGCGGCTCCTTCTACTCTAGCCCCGCCCTCGTCTCTGGCCAGCCCTCCCCTGACCCCGCCCTCTATCCAGACCACGCCCCCTTCACAGGCCATTCTCCCTCCAGCAGGTTCTTCTACAGCCCCTTCCATTCCGGCCAGGTCCGGGTTTCTGGGCAGCCCTCCACTGGCTCCTCCTCCTTTGGCCTGTTCACAGGGTTTTCCTGAAGCCCCCTCCCCTCCCTGCACAGCACTGCCTCGGCAGGTTCCTCTCTCTCCCAGGAGCCCGGCATCCACATTGGCTTCCTCGCCCCGGCAGGCCACGACGCCTCCTCTAGCTTCTGCCCCCGTGGGCAATCCGCCTCCACAGGCCTTGCCTTCTCTCCAGCCCCCATCCCCTGGGCGGGCTCAGCCGCTGCCCTCGGCTCCTCTGGGGGAACCTTCTTCGCCTGTTCTTTCGCCTCTTCTCTCGCCTCCTCTGTGGGGACAGCCGGCTTCACAGCCTCCACTGTCTCTGGACTCACCCACTCTATCTCCCGTGACCACGCCCCCTACTCACAGCCCACCTTCGCTCGCCTGCCCTCAGCTCCAGGCCCTGCCCTCCTCCCTAACCACTCCTGTGCCACAGGCCACGCCCCATCCACGGGCTCCTCCTTCTGGCCCGAACTCACTCCCCCTGCAGGCCCCGCCCTTCTCTCTAGCCTTTCCCCCTCCACAGGCTACGCCCCCTCCCTCAACCACGCCCCATCCAGGCCTGGCCTCGCCCCATCCAGGCCTGGCCTCGCCCCATCCAGTCCTGGCCTCGCCCCCGCCCTCCCTAACTACTCCGGATGTACAGGCCCCGCCCTCTTTGCAGACCCCGCTTCCTCCCTCAGCCACGCCCCCTCCTTCTGGCCTGTCTTTGCCCCCGCCAACTCTGCAGGCCCCGCCCTCCCAGTCCGCTTCGGCTTCCTTTCTTCTCTCCTCCCCTTCGCTGGAGACCCCGCCCACTCTGCAAGCCCCGCCCTCTATCTCGGCTGCTCCTCTCTCTCCTCGGGCCTCCCCCTCACTGCAGGTCCCGCCTCTTCAACAGGCCCCGCCCTCCCCCTCGGCCCTGCCTCCCTCTCCTCCGGCCTCCGGCTCGCCTCAGGCCCAGCCCCCTCAGCAAGCCCCGCCCTCCCCCTCGGCCGCGCCTCCCTCTCCTCCCGCCTCTCCGCAGTTGCTGGTCCCACGCCGACCTCCGACCCCGAGCTCAGACGCCGGGGTCTCAGGCCCCGGGGTCTCAGGCCCTCGACTCACCCTGGCTCTGGCCCCTGCGCCGCCTCCACCTTCCCGAAGCCCGTCCAGCACGCTGAGCGGCCCGGACCTGGCGGGGCACAGCAGCAGCGCCACCAGCACTCCGGAGGAGCTCCGCGGCTACGACAGCGGGCCCGAAGGGGGAGCCACCGCCTCCCCGCCCGCCGACGCGGACCTGGCCGCCTGCCACCCGGCCGCCTGGAGTCGGGGTCCGGCCCCACCACTGCTGGTCCGTGGGGCCCCAGGTGAGCGCTGTCCGGACCAGTGGGCGGGGTCTCTGCGGGGCGGGGCTCCTGCGCATCAGCCCTGCCCATCCCGCGGCTGGAGCCGAAGCCTTCACACCCAGCGCGCGCCCGCGTGTGCGGGGGGTGGGGGGGATGTTGGGGGAGATGGCGGAGGAGTTCATGGCCAGCCTGGTTTACACTGTGAGTTCCAGGACACCTGGGGCTACAGGGAGACCCTGTCTCAACAATATTTAAATGTAATGGGGGCTGAAGAGAGAGCTCAGAGGCTAAAAGCACCGAAAATGTCATGTGTAGGAGGGCTTTGCCTGGAGTATGGAGGTGCACCAGTGCATGCGGTGTCCGTGGAGGCCTGAAGGGGCGTCGGATCCCCTGGAACTGGAGTTGCAGACGGTGGATAGCCGCCGTGTGGGTGCTAGGAACTGAACTCCGGTGCTTGGCAAGACAGCCAGTGCTCTTAACCTCTGAGCCTGCTCTGCAGTGCCGTCTCCCCCTTCTCAATTTAAATGTTACATTTTTTTTTTTAATGTTGTGTGCGTTTTTACGCGTGCGTTGAGGTGGGAGAACAGTATGATGGGCTGGATGTAAGTTCTGGGGATTGAACTTGGGTCAGACGTGGGTAAGCGCCATATGCCAGCTTCTGTGTTTTGTTTTGTTTTGTTTTGTTTTGTTGTTTTGTTTTGTGACAGGGTTTCATCTTGGTTTTTTGTTTTGTTTTATTGGCTACATTTTTTTATTTATTTATTTTTAACAAATCTAGACCCGTGTTCCCGCCCATTCCCCTACCCCGCCAGAGCTCATGCATTCTGCCAAACATGCTTTTCATCTCTTAGTCTTTCTCAATATTTTCCATGGGGAAGTTGACTGTTTTGAGCAGAAGTTCACTGTTTCAGTCAGTTCTTTGATGCAGTCTTTTCTGTTGTTGTTGTTGTTGTTTCCAAAATGCATTACGCCCAACTGCTTTGTACAAAGGCTCAGGGGGCCCCACACAAGAAATACTTACAACTGGGTAATTGGCACTAGCATCCACAGATGAGGGATACCATTCGTCGTTTGTTTTTCTGGGACTGTGTTACTTCACTCAGCATGATGTCCTCTAGCTCCAGCCATTTTCCTGCAAAGCTCGTGATGTCATCTTTCTTTACTGCTGCATAGAACTCCATTGTGTAGATATACCACATTTTCTCTATCCACTCGTCAGTTGAGGGGCATTTAGGTTGGTTCCAGCTCCTTGCTATTGTGAAGAGAGCTGCAATAAACATGGCCGTGCATGTATCTCTGTGGTGGCGTAAGTCTTGAGGGTACATGCCCAGGAGTGGTATGGCTGGGTCGGGTGGCAAGTTCATTCCAAGTCTTCCAAGGGTTCTCCACACTGCTTTCCATAGTGGCTGTACGAGTTTACATTCCCACCAGCAGTGGATGAGTGTTCCCCTTTCCCCACAACCTCTCCAGCACTTGGTATCATTTGTTTTCTTGATCCTAGCCAGTCTTATTGGAGTAAGATGATATCTTAAAGTGGTTTTCATTTGCATTTCCTTAACGATTAGTGATGTTGAACGGTTCTTGAGGTGTTTCTCAGACATCTCTAATTCCTCACTTGTGAAGTCTCTGTTCAGTTCTTTGCTCCATCTGTTGAGTGGGTCATTTGTTTTCTTTTTTCTTTGTTTTTTGAGTAGTTTATATATTCTGGAAATCAATGCTTTGTCAGATGTATCTGCAGTGAAGGTTTCCTCCCACTCTGTGGGATTTCTCTTCACTTCCTTGATTGTTTCTTTTGATGTACAGAAGCTTTTGAGTTTGATGAGGTCCCATTTGTCAATTGTCGACCTTAATTCTTGTGCAGCTGCTGTCTGATTTAGGAAGTCTTTTCCTACGCCTATGTCTTGTAGTCTGCTGCCAACTTTTTCTTCTATCACCTTCAGAGTTTGGGGTTTCACGTTGAGGTCTTTAATCTATCTGGAGTTGACTTTTGTACAGGGCGAGAGGTAGGGGTTTAATTTCATTCTTCTACAAGTGGTGATCCAGTTTTGCCAACACCACTTGCTGAAGATGCTCTCTTTTCTCCATTGTGGCTTCTTGGCCCCCTTGTCAAATATGAGATGGCTAAAATTGTATGTGCTCAGATTTGGATCTTTGGTTTTGTTCCATTGGTCAACAGGTCTTTGTGCCAGTACCAGGCTGTTTTTATGACTATAGCCTTGTAGTATAGTTTGAAGTCTGGTATAGAGATCCCCCCTGTGTAGCTCTTTTCACTCAGGGTTGTTTTGGCTATTCGGGGTCTTTTGTTTTTCCAAATGAATTTAAGAACTTTTGTTTCCAAGCCTGTGAAGAAACTCTTGGGGATTTTGATTGGGATTGCGTTAAATCTATACAAGAGTTTTGGTAAAATGGACATTTTTACAATGTTAATTTTCCCAATCCATGAGCATGGGAGGTTTTTCCATCTTCTGAGGTCTTCTTCAATTTCAGGGTTTCATCTTGTAACCCCGGCTGGCTTGGAACTGGCTCCATAGATCAGGCTGGGCTGGACCTTACAGACATCAGCCTGCGTCTGTCTCCGGAGTGCTGGGATTTAAAGTTTTTATTTTTCACATCATGAAATTTTATTTTTTGTTTGTTTATTTAATGTGTGTGGATGTGGAAATGAGAGCACAGCTTGCAGAAGTCTGCTCTCTCCTCCCACCGAGTGGGTTGCACAGATGAACTCTGGTTCGCAGGCCCTTCCTGCTGAGCCATCTCACTGTGTTCCTACAGGGACTCCCCTGCCGTGGCCACCGGCCGGCCCGGGCTCCTCTGACGGCCTGTGCACCATCTACGAGACCGAGGGACCGGAGTCGGTGACGCCCACATCCGGGGCCCTCGATGGGCAGGTCGCAGGCCCTGGCGCTGGGGCCGGGAAGGAGACTGTGGCGGCAGGAGCACCCTCCCGGAGCCCCAAGTCCGCGCGCCTGGGCGAGCTACCACTGGGCGCGCTGCAGGCCAGCGTGGTGCAGCACCTGCTGAGTCGGACGCTGCTGCTCGCTGCGGAGGGTGCTGCGGCGGGGAGCAGCGACGGCGGTCCGGGGACTGCAGGAGGGGGTGGCGTCCTGGGGGCAGCCCGGGCTCCACTCAGTGACGCTGAATTGGGCCGCTGGGCCGAGCTGCTGTCTCCCCTCGATGAGTCCCGGGCCAGCATCACGTCGGTCACCAGCTTTTCCCCTGACGATGTGGCCTCTCCGCAGGGTGACTGGACGGTGGTGGAAGTGGAGACCTTCCACTGAGCCACACACCCACCCGCTTACCTTGCCCCTACCGCTTTAGGATCTGCCTCTGCTAAACCTCTTTTGTCTTAGTCCCCGGGACCTTCAGAGTTCTAGCCTTGTGGGCCAGGCTCTACCCCTATCTTCGGTTTAGACTTGGAACCCTTCTGCCTAGGATCTCTGGTTGAGCCCCTCCTCTTTGGGCTAGGCTATGCCTCTCCTTCATGGAGCCCTGCCCCACCTGCCTAGGCTATGCCTCATGTTTATACCACTTGCAGCCAGAGTTTGCAGAAAAACTGGGGGTGGGGCTGGAAAGATGGCTAAGAGCCCTGGTTGCTGTTGCAGAGGACCTAGGTTTGGTTCCTAGCACCCACACCCAACGATGGTCAGTAGCTCCAGCTACATGGGATCTACCACCCTTTTCTGGCCTCCCTTGGTACTGCATGCTTGTGGTGCACTGACATGCATGCAGGCAAAACACATATAAAAACAGACCCAACTGGGAGACTCCAGCCTGCAAGGTCCTTGCTGTCTCCTTGGGGGTCTTCTAGGAACTGAGGGACACACAGGCAGGTGATTAGTCCGCGGGGCTGGCCCAAGCCCGACTCAGCTATTAGTGAGCAATTCAGAGTTCCTGAACAGGAGACTTTTGAAGGAAAAGGGGCTGGGGACCAAGTGTCTACTGCGTCCTTTCTGTCCCTCAACACACACCTACTCATGGGCGTGAACCTTCACTTTTTCTCCTCTCACTACCGATGGAAATCTGAAGCTCAGGAGGGCCTGCACTTTTTCTGTAGCCCTTTCTGCTCAGGTGCACCCCTCTGGGTAGGGGATCTGCTGGAGAGTTTGGCCTGGAGGTGGCGACTCTGAGCAGAGCTGCATGGAGGGGTCCTTGGTCCTCATCTGTTACCTCTGCCTCTCTCAGTGTCAACTTGACAGAATGTGCAACTCACCTGAGATGGGATCTGGGCATGCCTGTGGAGACTGTCTTGACTGTGTTTAAGTGGAAGGACCACCCACTGAGGCCACAGCTTTCCCTGGGCTGTATAAATGGAGGAGGCGGAATAGTGTGTGTTTGGAGCCTATCTTGGATGTGCTGTCAACAGCTGCTTCAAGTTTCTCCTGCTTTTCCTGTCGTGATGGACTGTGCTCTGAACTGTGAGCTAGAATAAACCCTTTCTCCCTTAAGTTGCTTTTTTTGTTTTTGTTTTGAGACAGGGTTTTACTATGTAGCCTTGGTTAGAACTTGCTGTGTAGACCAGGCTGGCCTTGATCTCAGAGAGACCCACTTGCCTCTGCCTCCCAAGTGCTGATATTAAAGGTGTTTGCCACTATGGCTGACCAAAAATATGAATGTAAGAAAAAATCCTGTCAAAAACATTAAAAAAAAATGGACTGGAGAGTGGCTCAGTAGTTAAAAGTGCTTGCTGCTTTTTTGCAGAGGACTGTGGTTAAAAGCGCTTGCTGTTTTTGCAGAGGACCTGGGTTCAGTTCCCAGCTTCCATATGGTGGCTGACAACTGTAACTCCAGTTCCAGATGATCCACTACCCTCTTCTGGGCTGCACAAGCACTGTACGCATGTGGTGCACTTACATGCAACCACACACTCATACACAAAATATTTAAAGTTATTTTTATGTGTATTAGTGTTCTGGCCACATATCCATAAGTACTCTTGTGTCATGCAGTGCCCACTGACATCAGAAGAGATTCCATGGAACTGGCGTTATGGGTGGTTAGCCGCCATGTGGGTGCTGGAAACGGAACCTGCTCTTCTGCAAGAGCAGCCAGTGCTCTTAACCACTGAGCCATCCCTTCAGCACCATGTTCCTAGATTTTAAAGATTTTTACTAAAGTGTTTCCTTTTTCTTTAAATTAGCTAATCAGGTTTATGATTGCACCTCGACCAATGAGGGACAGCCATGCTCTCTTCTATTAGGTATAAAGGGGGAGGTCATCTTAACAAGTGTCCTGCTGTATTCTAAGCAGCCTGGCATCATCTTTCTCCAGAAGTAAAACCTTTTGTCCTGCCAAAATGCCCACATAAGTGTGGTCATTTTCTTGGACCCCAGAACCATTTGTAAATGGGTGACATTTGATGGAATCATGATTTTGTGGTTGGGACCTGTGGACACACAGCCTTTGTTTCCATCTCCCTTGGGGAAGGAATTAAAGATTTTTATTTGTATTACTATTTTGCTTGCATGAAAGTGTACCCATGCATGTAATGGCCACAGCAGCCAGAAGTTAGCATTGGATCCCTTGGAACTGGAGTTACAGTTACTAGCTTCCATGATGTAGGTGCTGGGAACAAGCCCAGCTTGTGTGCAAGAGTGCCAGTAACCACTGAGCCATCTCTCCTTCCCTGGGAAGGAGTCTTTAGCAACAGGTAACAATAGGAAAAGAAACCAAGACAGCCTCCTCTCCATTCAGCACGGAGGCCACAGGCTCTCCACCAATGTAGGGCTTCTATGGACTGAACTGGCTGTGGGGTGGAGGACCCAGGAGTTGACTTGATGCACCACACCCCCAGAGGTATTTTTTTTAAAGATTTTTTTGTGTGTTTTGCCTGTATTTATGTCATTCCACCCATGCCATGTGGTACCTGCTCAGGCCAGAGGCAGTGCTAGATGCCCTGGAACTGGAGTTATTCTTGGCTGTTACCTGCCATGTGGGTACTGGGAACTGAACCCAGATCCTCTGCTAGTGCTCTTAACTGCTCAGCTGTCTCTTCAGCCCAGAGTCCAAGACAACCATAAGAAGCTGACTGCTGACTCAATGGGCAACCAGAGCCTCAACCTCTGGAAGGTTTCCTGGGCAGGGATGAAGGACGCCCATGAGAGTGGCAGGCTAACCAGTGTGGTGGCCAGCTGCTGAGGGTCATTGGGTAGGGAGGCCCACTTGGTGGTCCCAAGTTGGTGAAGGCTGGGGCTGGCTGCCCTGAGGCAGCCTTCTCTACCTCCCCACCTGGAGCTAAGCTCACAGAGGACTGTCTTTGGACCCTCTTCTTCTGGGAGCTTTGCTCACTGTCTCTAAGGCCTGACTCGAGTCTCTTATGCATTGGTTTCCTTACTGATCCTTGATACTGTGGCCCATTTGATGGGGCAGGGGGGGTGTCTCTCTTGTCAGCCTTCCCCATGGGCTCCAAGCCACCCTCCATTCCAAGCCCAGCCTGATCCTGACTTGGGCAACCGCGTCTACCATTTTCCTGGTCTGACCACACACCCAAATTCTCCGGTTTCTTCTTTCTGGACATTTTTAGTCCCTCCTCCCCACAGTGATCCTTGTGCCTCTGCTCCTGGAGAATCCACACACCACCCCTCTGTTAACCCTTCATTGACTCTTCTGCCTGGGTTATCTCCTTGACATACAGGACTCCACAGAGACATGAGGCAGAACACCCCCAGTAATCTGTGAAGAATTCGGCTCTCCCCAGCTCCTCTGAAGCTGCATTCCTAACCCACCTGGCCCGGTACTAGCCCTCTCTTCCATTTTTGTGGCCAGGCTCACCCCAACCGGTCATGCCCTTTCTTCTTCCATCAGCCACTGTGTCCAACTCTGTAGTTCTGGACCTGGAGGATGACGCCCCACCCCTTAGCGCGTGCTGAGGCGGGGCTAGGCAGCCTTTTCTCCCAGTTCATCCCTTATCTCCCTTGTCACTGTGTAAATACACTTTTATTTTCCATCTTTCCTGCCTGGGCAACATGGTGTGTGAACAGGCAGTGTGCAAAAATGGTGGTGGGCAGTGTGGAGGACGCTTGAGAGGGCCGTGGGGTGCCCTGTCCCCACCCCAGGCTTTGGAACACTGAACAGTGGGCCACCAACAGCGGAGGCTGAGCTGGGGTCCCCACCCCAGGAAGCACCCGGGGATTGCTTGTGACGCTACTCTAGTCGAAGCTCTAGGAGCACCGAGGTGGGGGGTGGTGTCAGCCCCCAGGGTCCCAAGACGCAGGAGTTGGGGAGAAAGGAGCCTTGGAGGCATTGCTGGACTTTGGCACCGTTCTCAGCTCTGACAGGGTGGAGACCATGGGAACACTTCAAGGAGGTGTGGGAACATAACTTGGACTGGGAAGCTCCATCCCAAAGATGGGGCTGGGGACACAAGAGGAAGGGAAGTGGACAGAGGCTGAGGATTCTCAGCAAGATGGTCCCCTTCCACGGCCTGGCAAGAGAGGTGACATGGGTATCCCCCATAGGAAGACAGGTGTTCTGGGGAGAAGGGCCTCTAATTCACAGCTTCTGCAGCCCCAGAGCAACAGGGAGACCCTGCTGCATGCTGGAGCTGGCTCCCGCTGGCCACTCACATTCTACGTGGCCTTGCACACAGGATGGTGGGTGGCTTTGGTTTCTGTTGCAGGAGGCTTGGATGCCTGCACTAAGCAGGAAGGCCCAGCCTGACCATCTGTTCCCGGTGACCAGGGGTGTCCTGAGAACCTGTTGTGGCGTGCTAACATCTAGTCCAGAGCTGCCCTTCCTCCTTCGGGCCTCCTCCAGTGCCTGGACCCTACACAGCCAGGCCACCTTTGTCCTAGGGGAAGCCAGCTGAGAGGAGAGAGCTTCCGGTTCCACCAGGCCTTCCTCAGGCCGCTGCACAGCCTTGCTGTTAGGAGGGCAGCATCCTCCAAGTACTGTCCCAGGCACCCTTGAAGTCAGGAGGGCCCACCAGGGTGTGCAGCGCAATGGGTCAACACTGCCATGAGCTGCTGGCCTACTGGTGGGCCCCGCTCCTCTGCGTGACCCTGGGTAGGCAGGCGCCGACAGGCACGAGTTCCTCGGCCACTGGCAGGGTCCAGGTCACTGGCTGCTCTCGTCGCTGGCTCCTGGTGGCACATCCTGACTGCAGCCTCAGTTGTCTAGGCCACGGTGGCTGTAGGGTGCGGCCAGCTCATCTGCGTCGCTGTCAGAGCTGCCCTCGCTGTCCTTGGCCGGCCGCTCCAGGTGGTGGAAGAAGCGCGCATCTCGTGGGGACAGAGGGTACAGCGGGTCCTGCAGGGCTGCACCCACACCCACGCCGAGTAGCTCCTCATCCGATGAAGGCAGAGAGTCCTCATCCAGGTGCCGCGTCAGGCTCAGCCCTTCGAACGCCAGCGGGTCTTCGAAGGGCGGAGGGCCTTTCAGCAGCCGCACCTAAGGCGGGAGCCGCGCATTGGAGGGTGGGACTACTTGCCATCAGGGCTGGCCACCAGGGCGTGCCACCAGGGCCAGCCACCAGGGTGTGCCACCAGAACCTGCCACCAGAGCCAGCCACCAGGGCCAGCCACCAGAACCTGCCACCAGGGCCAGCCACCAGAACCTGCCACCAGGGCCAGCCACCAGAACCTGCCACCAGAGCCAGCCACCAGAACCTGCCACCAGAGCCAGCCACCAGGGCCAGCCACCAGAACTTGCCACCAAGGCCAGCCACCAGGGCCAGCCACCAGAGCCAGCCACCAGAACCTGCCACTAGAGCCAGCCACCAGGGCCAGGCACCAGAACCTGCCACCAGGGCCAGCCACCAGAACCTGCCACCAGAGCCAGCCACCAGAACCTGCCACCAGAGCCAGCCACCAGGACCAGCCACCAGAACCTGCCACCAGAGCCAGCCACCAGGGCCAGCCACCAGAGCCAGCCACCAGGGCCAGCCACCAGAACCTGCCACCTGGGCCAGCCACCAGGGCCAGCTACCAGACCCTGCCACCAGAGCCAGCCACTAGGGCCAGCCACCAGAACCTGCCCCCAGGGCCAGCCACCAGAGCCAGCCACCAGGGCCAGCCACCAGAACCTGCCACCAGGGCCAGCCACCAGAACCTGCCACCAGAGCCAGCCACCAGGGCCAGCCACCAGAACCTTCCACCAGAGCCAGCCACCAGAACCTGCCACCTGGGCCAGCCACCAGAACCTGCCACCAGAGCCAGCCACCAGAGCCAGCCACCAGAGCCAGCCACCAGAACCTGCCACCAGAGCCAGCCACCAGGGCCAGCCACCAGAACCTGCCACCAGGGCCAGCCACCAGAACCTGCCACCAGAGCCAGCCACCAGGGCCAGCCACCAGAACCTGCCACCAGAGCCAGCCACCAGAGCCAGCCACCAGAGCCAGCCACCAGAACCTGCCACCAGAGCCAGCCACCAGAGCCAGCCACCAGAGCCAGCCACCAGAACCTGCCACCAGAGCCAGCCACCAGGGCCAGCCACCAGAACCTGCCACCAGAGCCAGCCACCAGAACCTGCCACCTGGGCCAGCCACCAGAACCTGCCACCAGAGCCAGCCACCAGAGCCAGCCACCAGGGCCAGCCACCAGAACCTGCCACCAGGGCCAGCCACCAGAACCGGCCACCTGGGCCAGCCACCAGAGCCAGCCACCAGGACCAGCCACCAGGCGCCCGCCTTCCTTTCCACCAGGTTCCTGCTACAGCCGGGGCCTGGGCCCAAACCGAGGCTGGCCGGCACCAGTGTTCCAACCCGCGCCCTGGCGCTCACCTCGGCCTTGAGTTCCTCGATCTGGTCCTTCAGCTCTCGGATGTACTGCGAGGAATCCGAGTGGTTCAGTTGGCCCTGGATACGGCCCTCCTCCCTCTGCAGGAAGGCCGGGGTCCTGGTGTCACAATGGGCGCCCTCGGAGGACCACCACTCACCAGCCTGCACGCCCGGTCTGCTCACCTGGATCTCCAGCTCGGCGATGCGCTGCCGCATCTCGGCCACTGCGGCCATGCTGTCCGCCTCCCGCAGGCGCACCGCCATCACTTCCTCCTTGCTCTGAAGGTGGGGGCACAGGGGCGGGGTCAGGGGGCCGGTGGGCCCGGGGCGTGCTAGGGGGCCTGGGCAGGGGTGGTACCTTGCACTCCGCCTCTGCCTGCTTGCGGCGGCTTTCGCTGAGCTGCGTCTGCAGTCCCTTGTTTTGCGCCGCCAGGTACTGCAGCTTCTCCTGCAGCGCAGCGCGCTCCGCCTCCACGCGGTTCAGAAGGTTGCGGTGGATGTTGTCCTGCAAGGGAGGACCGGAGGGGCGGCGGGATGGGGTGGTCACAGCTTGGCCCAGGTCAGCAGTGGGGGTCCCGTCCCTCGCCTAGGCGCGGCCCACCTGCGTCTCCAGCTCCACCACTCGCTGCCGCAACTCTCGGCCCTCGGCCAGGGCCTGCGCCTCTCGCAGACGCACGCTCATTAGCTCGTCCTGCAGCTCGCCCAGGACCAGCTTCCGCGGGGACTCCTTCCAGCGGCCGCCGCGGGAGACATGGGCCTGGGACAAAAGAGGGCGCCAAGCCCAGCCATTAGCCTTGGTCTCAGAGAACTCGTCCATCTTGGTGGAGCTGGGGTAGTGCTCTCAGCCTTTCTCTACCCCTGAGCCACACCCCAGCCCTCACTGGGGGAGTCTAGGCAGGACTCTACCACCGAGCCACACCCCAGCCCTCACTGGGGACTCTAGGCTGTCACTTTACCACTGACCTGCCAGGTGTCAGACAGCTCCTGCAGTTGCAGTTTCAGCTCCCTTGCAGAGGCAACTGCCTCAGCCTCCCGCACCTTGAGTGCCTTGAGCTCCTCCTGAAGCCTGGCAACATTGTTCTCATCTGGTAGTGAGCTGTTTCTCTGCCGGAAGAGACGGAATGAGCGCCCCCCCCCCCCCAGCTGCCTTAGCCCAGACCTCTACCTACTGGAGTGCCACATCCAGCCTTCATTCCCCAGACCTCTCTGCCTTGGGCAGCTGAGCATGGGCACTAGGGGACAACCAGGGAGCAGGGAGCAGGCCGGGGACAAGAGGGAGGATCCTCTTGTGTAACAGCCTGGGCTTCTCGTCTGCACTATGGGTACACTAACAGCATCTACTCTCAGGACTGTCCCTGGGAAACACTTTTGCATTATAAGGCCTCCAGGAAATGTCAAGGCAGATTACATAACACAGGCTCTGGCAGTGGGGGTGAGAAATGCACCCCCTTCAGGGCTGGTGCCCAGTACTGAGATCAGTACTGGGAGGTGCACAAGCAGGGGCCGGGGAGCCAAGTGGTAGCACCTTGTGCTTCCCCTAGGCCAGGCCAGGGGGAAGCCCCTCTTCCTAGGAACAAACAGGCCTACATGTTGAGCAGGTATGGAGAAGGGTTCAATGATGGAACAGTGTTTGTTCGTGCATCAGCTGCGTGGTGGACTGGTTGGTTCTTACTGGGTCTGAGAGGCAAGGTCTAGGCCGGGCACATTTTCTTCCTGTGTAGAGGGAGACTGGTGAGACTGAGAGGCTACTGGCTCTCACACAGCCTTTAGCAGATAAGAAGTGTGTGTTTTCAACCATGTGGGTTCTGACAGCTGCTAGGAGAGTTGAGTCAATTGACTTTGTTTTTTTGTTTAAGACAGGGTATCCGTGTAGCCCCAACCGGTTTGGAACTTGTTTGTAGACTAGGCTGGTCTTGATCTCACAGTGATCTGCCTGGCTCTGCCTCCTGAGTACTAGGATTAAAGGTGTGTGCCACCAGATCAGGATTTTTTTTTTTTTCTTTTTGAGACAGGGTCTCCCTGTAGCTCTAGCTATCCTGGAACTCACTATGTAGATCAGGCTGGCCTTGAACTCAGAGAGATCCACCTGCTTCTGTCTCACAAGTACTGGGATTAAAGGTGTGCACCACCATCCTGAGTGGATTTTTTTTTTTAAATACAGGTTCTCAGGTAATGCAGTTTGGCACCAAGTTCAGTGTGCTGTAAAGGGTGGTCTTAAATGCCTGATCTTTCTGCTGTACCCCATGAGAGCAGGGACTTCAAAGTACTGGGAATCCCAGCTGCACTAGGGATGGGACCAACTGAGATGTATATCTTCAGCCCTGAGTCAAGTCTTGTGCTGGATGGCTTCACTTGTCAGCTTGACACATCTGGAAAGATGGAGCCTCAACTCGGGCATTTCCTCTATGGGACTGGCCTGTGGCCATGTCTGTGAGGGATTAACTTGATTGTTGAGTGATGTGGGAAGGCTCAGCCCACTGTGGCGGTACCACACCTAGGGCAGGTTGTCCAGGTTGTGTAAGAAAGCAGGCTGAGCACAGGCCAGGGGAGCAAACCATAAGCAGTGTTTCTCCAAGGTGTGTGCCTCAGCTCCTCCCTCCAGGGTCCTACTGAGTGCCTGCCCCGACTTCCTCTGTGATAGGCTGTGATCAGGACGCCTAAGCCAAATAAAGCCTTTCTCGGCAAGTTGGTTTTGGTTAGTGTTTAATCATAGCAGCAGAGAAGCACAGGGTAGCGGGGGAGGGACCCAGGAGGCCTGGTGGCCCCTGTTGTACAGCTGAGGCAGGAAAGGGTGGCTTCCTTTCAGTCTCTAGAGGGTGTCTTCATGGTACAGAGGAAGTGGGGACAGTCCTAATGGGCCTGAGACTTTCCTCTCAACCTCTCCTTCCCATCCTAGAACCTGAAGCCTGGGGAGACAGGCACAGTGGGCTATCCAGACAGCTCATGAAGCCTGCTACACTGCTTTGAGACTGAGATATAGGGCAGGTATGGCCACCTTGAGGTGCTGTATGTGCAGGAAGCCAGGCATGTGTGTGTGTGTCCTTGTTTATGTGTATGTGCACATGTGGCCACACAGTTCAAGAGCTTGGAGAGATCTGGGGATGAGGGCTCTGTGCTTATCCCCTAGTTCTTGTGTGGAGCCCTTGGTGGTGGGGACAGTACCTAGGTGTCAATGGTCCATCTCCCCTGAGAACTGCCTGGCATGGGGGAGGGGCAGTTGCACTGGCTGCTTCTCCTTGTCTCAGACTTCTTCCTGCATATATTCTATATATATGTATTCTCTTTCTCTCTCTTGTGCATGAAGAGATCAGAGCAGGGTGCTGGGTGTCCTGTCACATTCCACTCTGCCTTCTCTTGAGGCGGGGTCTCCCACTGGAGCTAGGCTAGGGGTCAGCAAGCCCAGGCATCCTCCTGTCTCTGCACTGGAGTCCTAGGGTTGTATGTGCATGGGGTTGTGCCTAGCTCTTGTATCTTTTTTGTTGTTGTTGTTTTGAAACAAGGTCTCCCTGTGGCTTCAGCTGGCCTGGAGCTCCCTACATACACCAGGCTGGCTTCCATCTCTCAGAGATCCTCCTGCCTTTGCCTCCCAAGTGCTGGGATCAAAGGCATGCACCACAACACCTGGTGCTCTTAAACTTTTTTTTTTTTTTTTTTTTTTTTTTTTTTTTTTTTTTTTTTTTTTTTTTANACAACACATGCTCCTCCACATAGGCACGTGTGCATGCAAGCGTGCACACAGTCCTGACTGGTGATCCGCTGAGGTCTGCCTCTGCCTGCCAAGCCAGGTGCCATCTCTCATCCGCCTGCTTCTGCTGCCGCTCCATCTCAATGGCTTTTCTCTAGAAGCTTCTGCACCCATCCAACACTCTGAGCTGGAATAGGGTGGGGGGAAAGAGGAAAGGGATAGCAACCTGTTTTCTCTCCTCACTTGGGACAAAAGCCAACAGCCAGAACTGGGGAGGGAGCCCAGGCCTGGGAGGGAGCCCAGGCCTGGGAGGGGTGGGGCACATTCCGCACTTCAGCCTGGCAGAGCCCCCTGGAAGGTCTGCTCCTCCCAGGACCCTCCCAGTGTGTGCTCTTGCTTTCACCCCTATACCCCCAGGCCCTCCTCAGGGCACCCCCTCCCAGGCTCTGAGTGTTGAAAGCAGTGCCTATCTCAGTCCACCCCTTGGAGCCTCCCAGAGGTCTTTCCTGAGACTCACAGTCCCTCTCCACCCCCATCTTCACTGTGCTCAGGGGCAGGTGACACGGGCACAGGAGGCTGAGGAGAACTACGTCATCAAACGGGAGCTGGCAGTGGTGAGGCAGCAGTGCAGCTCTGCTGCTGAGGACCTTCAGAAGGCACAAAGCACCATCAGGCAGCTACAGGAGCAGCAGGTACCACGCCCTACTCTCTGGCCCTTGGGGCAAAACTCAGTCTCTGGTGTGAGTTTCCCTTCTATGAAATGGGTATGGGGACCCGGAAGCCAGTGCAGATTTGCTACCCCTCTCAGCAAGCCACCCCCAAACTCCTAGACCCTGAGGTGGGTGTCTTGAGACCCAGGCAGGGGGCTTCCTCTGGCCCCTAACCCACTGAGAACCAAAGAGCCCCGGATTCCTGCTGTGGGGAGATCAAAGAGAAGGACGGTCAGGCTGGAGCCCTTGTCCTCAGGCCTAAAGAGAAGGGTTGGTCAGGCCTGGAGCCTTTGTCCTCAGGCCTAAAGGAAAGGTTGGTCAGGCTGGAGCCCTTGTCCTCAGGGCCTAAAGAGAAGGTATGGGTCAGGACTGGAGCCCTTGTCCTCATCTAAAGAGAAGGACGGTCAGCCTGGAGCCCTTGTCCTCAGCCTAAAGAGAAGGACGGTAGGCCTGGAGCCCTTGTCCTCAGTCTAAAGAGAAGGACGGTCGCGAGCCTCGGTTGGTTTGTCCTCAGGCGCTAAAGAGGAAGGACGGTCAGGCCTGGAGCCTCTTGTTCCTCAGGCCTAAAAGAAGGAGCGTGCAGGCCTGGAGCCCTTTGTCCTTAGGTCTAAAGGAGGAAGGACGGTCAGGCCTGGAGCTCTTGTCCTCAGGCCTAAAGAAAGGAGCGGTCAGGCCTGGAGCTCTTGTCTCAGTCTAAAGAGAAGGACGGTCAGGGGGGGCCGTGGTAGCGCCTGGGTGTCCTCAGTGAGGCCTAAAGAGAAGGACGGTCCAGGGGAAAGAGGGGCCTGGAGCCCTTGCCTCAGGCCTAAAGAGAAGGACGGTCAGGCCTGGAGCCCTTGTCCTCAGAGAAGCGTAAAAGAAGGACGGTCAGGCCTGGAGCCCTTGTCCTCAGGCCTAAAGAGGAGGACGGTCAGGCCTGGAGCTCTTGTCCTCAGGCCTAAAGAAAGGACTGGTCAGGCCTGGAGCCCTTGCCCTCAGGCCTAAAGAGAAGGTGGTGGGCAGGCCTGGAGCCCTTGTCCTCACGCCTAAAGAGAAGGACGGTCAGGCCTGGAGGCCCTTGTCCTCAGGCCTAAAAGAAGGACTGGTCAGGCCTGGAGCCCTTGTCCTCAGGCCGTAAAGAGAAGGACGGTCAGGCTGGAGCCCTTGTCCTCAGGCGCTAAGAGAAGGACGGTCAGGCTGGAGCCCTTGTCCTCACGGCAGAAGAGAAGGACGGTCAGGACTGGAGCCCTTGTCCTCAGGCCTAAAGAGAAGGACGGTCAGAGCCTGGAAGCCCTTGTCCTCAGGGTCCTAAAGAGAAGGACGGTCAGAGCCGTGGCTCGAGCCCTTGTCCTTAGGTCTAAAGAGAAGGACGGTCAGGCCTGGAAGCCCTATTGTCCTCGGATAGGCCTAAAGAGGAAGACGTTCGGGGAGGGAGGAGGGAGCCTGGAGGGAAAAGAAAAAAAACAAGGGGGAGGAGGGAAGGGGGGGAGGGAAGAGAAGGGGGAAGGAAAAAAAGAAAAAAGAAGGAGAGAGGAGGAAAAAAGAAGGGAGGGGCTGGACTTGTCCAGGAAAGAGAGAGGAGGGGAGGCCTGGGAAAGAGGACAGGGGGGAAGAGAGGAAGTAAAGAGAAGGGGAGGTGAGAGAGGAAGAGAAGGAAGGGGAAAAGAAGGAGGGGGCAAAGAGAAGGAGAGGGGGGAAAAAAAAAAAAAAAAAAAAGGAGAAGAGGAGGGGAGGAGGAAAGAGGAGGACTGGCTAGCAGGCCTGGAGCGTCAGGCCTGGAGCCCTTGTCCTTAGGCTAAAGAGAAGGACGGTCAGCTGGAGCCCTTGTCCTCGGGCTAAAGAGAAGGACGGTCAGGCTGGAGCCCTTGTCCTCAGGCTAAAGAGAAGGACGGTCAGGCTTGGAGCCCTTGTCCTCAGGCGCTAAAGAGAAGGACGGTCAGGCTGGAGCCCTTGTCCTCAGGCGTAAAGAGAAGGACGGTCAGGCTTGGAGCCCTTGTCCTCAGGCGTAAAGAGAAGGACGGTCAGGCTTGGAGCCCTTGTCCTCAGGCCTAAAGAGAAGGACGGTCAGGCCTGGAGCCCTTGTCCTCAGGCCTAAAGAGAAGGACGGTCAGGCTGGAGCCCTTGTCCTCAGGCTAAAGAGAAGGACGGTCAGGCTTGGAGCCCTTGTCCTCAGGCTAAAGAGAAGGACGGTCAGGCTTGGAGCCCTTGTCCTCAGGCCTAAAGAGAAGGACGGTCAGGCTGGAGCCCTTGTCCTCAGGCTAAAGAGAAGGACGGTCAGGCTGGAGCCCTTGTCCTCAGGCGTAAAGAGAAGGACGGTCAGGCTTGGAGCCCTTGTCCTCAGGCGTAAAGAGAAGGACGGTCAGGCTTGGAGCCCTTGTCCTCAGGCGTAAAGAGAAGGACGGTCAGGCTTGGAGCCCTTGTCCTCAGGCGTAAAGAGAAGGACGGTCAGGGCTGGAGCCCTTGTCCTCAGGCCTAAAGAGAAGGACGGTCAGGCCTGGAGCCCTTGTCCTCAGGCCTAAAGAGAAGGACGGTCAGGCTGGAGCCCTTGTCCTCAGTCTAAAGAGAAGGACGGTCACTGGAGCCCTTGTCCTCAGGCCTAAAGAGAAGGACGGTGTCAGGCCTGGAGCCCTTGTCCTCAGGCCTAAAGAGAAGGACGGTCAGGCTGGGAGCCCTTGTCCTCAGGCCTAAAGAGAAGGACGGTCAGGCTGGGAGCCCTTGTCCTCAGGCCTAAAGAGAAGGACGGTCAGGCTGGAGCCCTTGTCCTCAGGCTAAAGAGAAGGACGGTCAGGCCTGGAGCCCTTGTCCTCAGGCCTAAAGAGAAGGACGGTCAGGACTGGAGCCCTTGTCCTCAGGGCTAAGAGAAGGACGGTCAGAGCTGGAGCCCTTGTCCTCAGGCTAAAGAGAAGGGGTCAGAGCTAAGCCCTTGTCCTCAGGCCTAAAGAGAAGGAGGTCGAGGCTGGAGCCCTTGTCCTCAGGTCTAAGAAGAAGGAGGTCAGGCTGGAGCCCTTGTCCTCAGGCCTAAAGAGAAGGACTGGTCAGGCTGGAGCCTTGTCCTCAGGCCTAAGAGAAGGACGGTCAGAACTGGAGCCTTGTCCTCGGCCTAAGAGAGAAGGGACGGTCAGGCCTGGAGCACCATTGTCCTCGAAGGTCATAAAGAGAAGGACGGGTCAGGCTAGCCCTTGTATCCCGACTTGTCACGTCTAAAGAGAAGGACGGATCAGGCGCTGGACCCTTGCCCTCAGGCTCTAAAAGAGAAGGACTGTCAGGGCCCCCTTAGCCCGTTGTTCCTCAGAGAGCTATAAGAGAAGGACAGTCAGGTCCATGAGGAGCCCCTTGTTCTCGGACCTAAAGAGAAGGACAGTCAGGCCTGGAGCCCTGTGTCCTCAGGCTAGAAGAAACAAATGAGAATGCGGTAGGGGAGGCGTGGAGCCCGTGTCGTCAGGTGCTAAAGAGAAGGACGGGTCAGGCCTGGAGCCCTTTGTCCTCAGGCCTAAAGAGATTGAGGACGAGGGTCAGGGCCTGGAGCCGTCCTAGGTTAAAGGGACGTCAGAGGACCACTGTCCCGTAAGAGAAGACGGTCAAGATCTGGAGCCCTTGTCCCGGTCTAAGAAGAAAGAATGGACGTGTCAGAGTGGAGCCCCTTGTCCGTCGGCTAAAGAGAAGGGACGTCAGAGGCTGGACCCTTGTCTCGAAGGTCTAAAGAAAGGAGGGTTCAGTACTGGAGCCCTTGTGCCTCTACCAGGCTCCGCCTACACAGAGAAGTGACGGTTACAGGCAGACTGGAGCGCCCTTGTTCCTCAGGCCTAGAGAGAGGACAGGTCTTAGTAGCGTGGGAGCCCTGTAGTCCTGCGCAGGCCTAAAGGGGCCTAGGTGAGCCCATGTTTAGGCTAATGAAGACGCTAGATCTGGACTTGGATGAGGCCTCAGACCCAATCTAGGACTGGGAAAGGCCACTGTTCCACAAGAATCAGAGGCCCCATAACGAAGACAGGAGGAGCACAACAGGAGGACCTCTGCTGGGGAAGGGGGTTGTCTGCCGGGCAGGGATGAGGGCCAGGTGATCCCCTAAGAGGAATGCCTTAACCGGGTCCCCAGTAGGGGGCAAGAGTGCTGGTCCTTAGGTTTCTACCGTAGAAGCCCAAAAGGAACTTTCTCCCCACCCATGCCTTCCCTGCTTTGGGCATCCTGAAAAATCAGGGAAAAAGTCCCCTTTCAATGTCCTCCCCCCTCGCCCTTAGCAGCTTTCCCACGGACAGTAGGGCAAGTGCCCCCTGGTGCCAGGTCGCCTAGCCATGGAGACTGGGTTTCAACCCAGGATGCAAGGCAGGTCTTCAGCTCAGTGTCCCCTGGGGAGGTAGGCCAAAGCCTGGCCACACAGCCAGCTGTGTATGGAGGGCTGTCCGACCCCGCACATCTAATTACTGAGCCAGGTGCCAGATGCAGCCGGCCCTCTGCTCTCCAGGAAGAGACCCCCGTCTCGACTGCAGGACTTCGTGGACCCACTTAGAGGACACGAGCTGGAGGCAGTCCAGCGGCTGCGGGAAGAGGCAGAGACCTCGGTGGCCCTTCGAGAGATGCAGGACAGGTTCTGTACATGGAGTAAGGTCTATGGTGGCTGGCTGTGTGGACCAGCAAGTGGCGGGGGAACAGTTGGGAGACCCTGAGGAAAGGAACAAGAGGTCATCGAGTGAGCCTTTTAAAAGGGTCTTAAGAGCAGGCGCGGCCGGTCTGGTGGCGCATGCTCTTATCCTAGTCTGTGGGATGGCCAAGGCAGACGGATCTCTGTGAGTTCTAGGCCCAGCACCGTTTACTCAAATGAGTACCAGGACAGCTGGAGCCACGGGAGACCCTTGGTCCTCTAAAAGGACGACCAAAAAAAAAAATTGTTTGAATATAGGTTTAAGTGTGAGGGTTAGGAGAAAAGGAAACACTCAAAAGAAAGTCAGACATACCCAAGTGTGAACCTAGGCTCCTCAAGGGAGAGTCAGGGATTTTTTTTTGTCTTTTAGAGACAGGGTCTCCCTGTGGCTCCAGCTGTCCTGGAACTCACTCTGTAGACCAGGCTGGCCTTGAACTCACAGAGATCCGTCTGCCTCTGCCTCCCAAGAGCTAGGATTAAAGGCATGCGCCACCACGCCCGGCCTGCTCTTAAACCTTTTAAAGCTCACTCTGACCTTTGTTCCTTTCCTCAGGGTCTCCCCAACTGTTCCCCCGCCACCTGCTGGTCCACACAGCCAGCCATACCTTCTCCATGTCCAGAACCTTGTCCTGCATCTCTCGAAGGGCCCCGAGAGTCTCTGTCTCCCGCAGCCGTGACTGCTCCAGCTCTGTCTCTAAGTGGGCCACGAAGTCCTCAGTGAGACGGGGGTTCTCCTGGAGGCAGAGGGCTGCATTGGCCCTGGCAGTAATAGATGTGGGGGTGGACAGCCTCCATACCAGCTGGCTGTGTGGCCAGGCTTTGGCCTACCTCCCCAGGGGAACTGAGCTGGAAGACCTGCCTGCATTCTGGGTTGAACCCAGTCTCCATGGCTAGCGACCTGGCACCAGGGGGCACTCTGCCCTACTTCCGTGGGAAAGCTGCTAAGGGGAGGGGGGAGGACATTGAGAAGGGGACTTTCCCTGATTTCAGGATGCCCAAAGCAGGGAAGGATGGGTGGGGAGAAAGTTCCTTTTGGGCTTCTAGGTAGAAACTAAGACCAGCACTCTTTGCCCTACTGGGCTGGTAAGGCATTCCTCTAGGGGATCACCTGGCTCATCCCTGCCCTGGCAGAAACCCCCTTCCCCAGCCAGAGCCTCCTGTTTGTCCTCTGTCCCGTTAGGGGCTCTGATTCTTTGTGACAGTGGCCTTTCCCAGGTCCAGATGGGCTGCAGGCCTTCCAAACGTCCTCTCTCTAGGCCCTTCTTTAGGCCTGAGGACAAGGGCTCCAGGCCTGACCAGCCTTCTCTTTAGGCCTGAGGACAAGGGCTCCAGCCTGACCGTCCTTCTCTTTAGGCGTGAGGACAAGGGCTCCAGGCCTGACCGTCCTTCTCTTTAGACCTGAGGACAAGGGCTCCAGCCTGACCGTCCTTCTCTTTAGGCGTGAGGACAAGGGCTCCAACCTGACCGTCCTTCTCTTTAGACCTGAGGACAAGGGCTCCAGCCTGACCGTCCTTCTCTTTAGGCGTGAGGACAAGGGCTCCAGGCCTGACCAGCCTTCTCTTTAGGCCTGAGGACAAGGGCTCCAGGCCTGACCGTCCTTCTCTTTAGGCCTGAGGACAAGGGCTCCAGGCCTGACCGTCCTTCTCTTTAGGCCTGAGGACAAGGGCTCCAGGCCTGACCGTCCTTCTCTTTAGGCCTGAGGACAAGGGCTCCAGCCTGACCGTCCTTCTCTTTAGGCCTGAGGACAAGGGCTCCAGGCCTGACCGTCCTTCTCTTTAGGCCTGAGGACAAGGGCTCCAGGCCTGACCGTCCTTCTCTTTAGGCCTGAGGACAAGGGCTCCAGGCCTGACCGTCCTTCTCTTTAGGCCTGAGGACAAGGGCTCCAGGCCTGACCGTCCTTCTCTTTAGGCCTGAGGACAAGGGCTCCAGGCCTGACCGTCCTTCTCTTTAGGCCTGAGGACAAGGGCTCCAGGCCTGACCGTCCTTCTCTTTAGGCCTGAGGACAAGGGCTCCAGGCCTGACCGTCCTTCTCTTTAGGCCTGAGGACAAGGGCTCCAGGCCTGACCGTCCTTCTCTTTAGGCCTGAGGACAAGGGCTCCAGGCCTGACCGTCCTTCTCTTTAGGCCTGAGGACAAGGGCTCCAGGCCTGACCGTCCTTCTCTTTAGGCCTGAGGACAAGGGCTCCAGGCCTGACCGTCCTTCTCTTTAGGCCTGAGGACAAGGGCTCCAGGCCTGACCGTCCTTCTCTTTAGGCCTGAGGACAAGGGCTCCAGGCCTGACCGTCCTTCTCTTTAGGCCTGAGGACAAGGGCTCCAGGCCTGACCGTCCTTCTCTTTAGGCCTGAGGACAAGGGCTCCAGGCCTGACCGTCCTTCTCTTTAGGCCTGAGGACAAGGGCTCCAGGCCTGACCGTCCTTCTCTTTAGGCCTGAGGACAAGGGCTCCAGGCCTGACCGTCCTTCTCTTTAGGCCTGAGGACAAGGGCTCCAGGCCTGACCGTCCTTCTCTTTAGGCCTGAGGACAAGGGCTCCAGGCCTGACCGTCCTTCTCTTTAGGCCTGAGGACAAGGGCTCCAGGCCTGACCGTCCTTCTCTTTAGGCCTGAGGACAAGGGCTCCAGGCCTGACCGTCCTTCTCTTTAGGCCTGAGGACAAGGGCTCCAGGCCTGACCGTCCTTCTCTTTAGGCCTGAGGACAAGGGCTCCAGGCCTGACCGTCCTTCTCTTTAGGCCTGAGGACAAGGGCTCCAGGCCTGACCGTCCTTCTCTTTAGGCCTGAGGACAAGGGCTCCAGCCTGACCAACCTTCTCTTTAGGCCTGAGGACAAGGGCTCCAGGCCTGACCAACCTTCTCTTTAGGCCTGAGGACAAGGGCTCCAAGCCTGACCGTCCTTCTCTTTGATCTCCCCACAGCAGGAATCCGGGGCTCTTTGGTTCTCAGTGGGTTAGGGGCCAGAGGAAGCCCCCTGCCTGGGTCTCAAGACACCCACCTCAGGGTCTAGGAGTTTGGGGGTGGCTTGCTGAGAGGGGTAGCAAATCTGCACTGGCTTCCGGGTCCCCATACCCATTTCATAGAAGGGAAACTCACACCAGAGACTGAGTTTTGCCCCAAGGGCCAGAGAGTAGGGCGTGGTACCTGCTGCTCCTGTAGCTGCCTGATGGTGCTTTGTGCCTTCTGAAGGTCCTCAGCAGCAGAGCTGCACTGCTGCCTCACCACTGCCAGCTCCCGTTTGATGACGTAGTTCTCCTCAGCCTCCTGTGCCCGTGTCACCTGCCCCTGAGCACAGTGAAGATGGGGGTGGAGAGGGACTGTGAGTCTCAGGAAAGACCTCTGGGAGGCTCCAAGGGGTGGACTGAGATAGGCACTGCTTTCAACACTCAGAGCCTGGGAGGGGGTGCCCTGAGGAGGGCCTGGGGGTATAGGGGTGAAAGCAAGAGCACACACTGGGAGGGTCCTGGGAGGAGCAGACCTTCCAGGGGGCTCTGCCAGGCTGAAGTGCGGAATGTGCCCCACCCCTCCCAGGCCTGGGCTCCCTCCCAGGCCTGGGCTCCCTCCCCAGTTCTGGCTGTTGGCTTTTGTCCCAAGTGAGGAGAGAAAACAGGTTGCTATACCTCTTCCTCTTTCCCCCCCACCCCCATTCCAGGCTCAGAGCTGTTGGATGGTGTGCAGAAGCTTCTAGAAAAGCCATTCGAGATGGAGCGGCAGCAGAAGCAGGCGGATGAGAGATGGCACTAGGCTTGGCAGGCAGAGGCAGACCTCAGCGGATCACCAGTCAGGACTGTGTGCACGCTTGCATGCACACGTGCCTATGTGAGTGAGCATGTGTGTGCACTTAGCACAGGCACCTGTCAAGGCCTGAGACCTCAATATTGTAAGGGTCCCAAGCCCTCCTGGGTCTCCTCTCTTGGGAGGAAGCCTGCTGTCTGCATGTGAAGGTTTTCTCTTGGAGCTTCGCCCACTCTGACTCTCATCCTGGAATTCTCTCCAGCTCACATGCCCTCCCCAGAAAGCATCTGGTCTCCCTGACAGCTGCACCCATGCTTGTTGGCAGGTCTGCCCCCTCACCCCCAGAGTGGCAGCAGCCAGGAAGGGTGGTTACTTGGCTGTTGTGTGCAGGGACCAGGGAGGGGCTGGGATGGAGAGTGGAAAGGGAGACAAAAAGCTACAGTACCTGGATTAACCTATCAGCCAGAGCCGCGCTCTCCTACCGGGTGGTGGGCGAAGGGGGTTCCCAGCAACAGGGAGAAGGCAGAGCAGAAGGCACGCAGGGGACAGGAGAGGAGGGGAGAGACAGACAAGAACCACTTGTCACTAACGCTGTGGGCTATCTCTAGAAGCAGGGGAGAGAGGAGTAGAGAGCAGAAACCAGCAGGAGAGGGAGGCCCCAGAGGAAGACCAAAGCCATAGCCATCTGTCCTGTAGAGGATCCACGGGGGCAGGAAGTGGGAGTGCCCATGGCTGGGGAAACCTAGCTGTGCCAATATCAACTCAGCTCCTCACCCATGAGGAGGCGGGAGCCCAGAGAAGACATGGACTCTAATGTGCTCTAACCTTGAGGGAAAATAAGAATTTGAGGCTTTGGGGGCATGGTAATTAAGTCTTGTCCACAACTCCTCCCCATCCCTTGTGGTCAGTAGGAAGTTGAGGAGGAAGTGGGGGTGGGGCCATGGTAAATCACCCGTCACCCCATTTTAACCAAGTAGGGTCTAGAGTCAAGGCCATGGCTCCCTACCCCATGTCACTGAGACTGCCCCTCCATTCCATCTCTTCCTTTTTTTCTGGGGCTAGACTTCTAAATTACAGGTTGGGGTTCCTTGTGGCCCATTAAATGGGTCTTCCCCTCACCCATGCAGCTTGGGATTGCCATCCTACTGAGTTGTAACTCACCTCCAACCCTAGGGGCCTACTGAGATCTAGTGTGGGGTGAAGTCTCCCCAGAACCCCCAATACTAGGATAGCTCAAGTCTCAGCAGGGTTAGGGGAGTTTGAAGCCAGGCCCCCACCTTCTGAGTTTCTGAGACAAGGTCTCATGTAGCCCAGGTTGGCCTCCAATTTCATATGTAGTGGAAGTTGACGTTGAGCTCTCAGTCCCCCTGACTACTCCCAAGTGCTGGACTACCGGAGCCTATCCCTATGAGTGCTTAGTCGGGCTTCATAAGCCAGCTGCTTCAGAGTGAGGCAACAGCCCCAGCCTTAATAGCTGATGGATCCTCTCATGCCTGGAGATGGGGATTCCCCAGCTGGTACCCACATCTCTCACCTTCTCTAGGGTCTCAATCCGTTGTTTGAGTAGCCGGTTCTCCGTCCGAAGCCTCTATACAGGAAAAGGAACTGCATGAGAGCCCACTCTGACCACTTACAGGCACTTAATCCCCACTGACCCACTGTAGAGGCCAAGGATGGTGCCTTAGTGATTGAGTCCCCTCTAGGAATGACAGAGCTAGAACTTCATGTTCTAGGTTATTTCAGAAAATGGGGCACATTCTTGTCCAGATGGCTCATTTAAAAAATTGGGGACTAGTGAGAAGGCTCAGTGGGTAAAGATGCTTCCTGCTCAGCCTGATGACCAGAGTTCAATCCCTAGAACCACATGCTGGAAGAAGAGAACTGACTGTGTATGGGTGTCATAGCAGGCATACCCACAGAAACATAAATAAAACAAAAGTTAAAAGATAAAAATATGAGGGCTGGAGAGATGGCTCAACAGTTAAGAGCACTGGCTGCTCTTGCAGAGGGCCTGGGTTCAGTTCTCAACACCCACATAGTAGCTAACAAGCATCTGTAACTCCAGTTCCATGGGACCCAATGCCCTTTTCTGACCTCCAAGGGCATTGTACAACATGGGTGCACTTACATGCATGCAGGCAATACATTCATACAAATAAAACAAAATAATAGATGTCAAAAAAGTTAATACATTTCTATTTTGGTGCTGGGAGTGTGGTACCATTGGTAGGGTGCTACCCAAGTAGCAGACAAAGCCCTAGGTTTGCATAAAACTGAGCTTGGTGGCATATGCCTGTAATTCCAGCATTTGGGAGGCAGAGGTAGGAGGGTTGTAAATTCAAGGTTATCCTCAGCCATGAATAAAGGACCTGGATCCAGGATGGACCAGAGAGTAAAAGACCCGGCTCCAGGATGGACCAGAGAGCAAAAGACCCGGCTCCAGGATGGACCAGAGAGTAAAGGACCCGGCTCCAGGATGGATCAGAGAGCAAAGGACCCACCTCCAGGATGGACCAGAGAGCAAAGGACCCAGCTCCAGGATGGACCAGAGAGCAAAGGACCCGGCTCCAGGATGGATCAGAGAGCAAAAGACCCGGCTCCAGGATGGACCAGAGAGTAAAGGACCCGGCTCCAGGATGGATCAGAGAGCAAAGGACCCGGCTCCAGGATGGATCAGAGAGTAAAGGACCCGGCTCCAGGATGGAACACAGAGTAAAGGACCCGGCTCCAGGATGGATCAGAGAGTAAAGTACCCGCCTCCAGGATGGATCAGAGAGTAAAGGACCTGCCTCCAGGATGGATCAGAGAGTAAAGGACCCGCCTCCAGGATGGACCAGAGAGTAAAGGACCCGGCTCCAGGATGGACCAGAGAGCAAAGGACCCGGCTCCAGGATGGACCAGAGAGTAAAGGACCTGGCTCCAGGATGGACCAGAGAGTAAAGGACCCGGCTCCAGGATGGATCAGAGAGTAAAGTACCCGCCTCCAGGATGGACCAGAGAGTAAAGGACCCGCCTCCAGGATGGATCAGAGAGTAAAGGACCCGCCTCCAGGATGGACCAGAGAGTAAAGGACCCAGCTCCAGGATGGACCAGAGAGCAAAGGACCTGGCTCCAGGATGGACCAGAGAGCAAAGGACCCGTCTCCAGGATGGACCAGAGAGTAAAGGACCCGGCTCCATGATGGATCAGAGAGTAAAGGACCCGGCTCCAGGATGGATCAGAGAGCAAAGGACCCGGCTCCAGGATGGATCAGAGAGCAAAGGACCCGGCTCCAGGATGGATCAGAGAGCAAAGGACCCGGCTCCAGGGTGGATCAGAGAGTAAAGGACCCGCCTCCAAGACAGATCAGAGAGTAAAGGACCCACCTCCAGGATGGAACAGAGAGTAAAGGACCCGGCTCCAGGATGGACCAGAGAGCAAAGGACCCGGCTCCAGGATGGATCAGAGAAAAAAAATAAACAGAATAGAATGAATATCTGTGTATCTGTGTATCTATCTATCTATCTATCTATCTATCTATCTATCTATCTATGTATCATCTATCTATCTAATCTATCATCTATCTAAGAGATCTGTGTCCTGGGTTACTTCCAGAGAGATCTCGTTGTTGGAGTCCTCTACAGGACTGATAGTGTTTGGTGGGGATTTCTTATTTGCTTTTCCCATTTTGTTGATTTTTCTTTGTGCTTTTGGCTGGGAATGCTTTTGTTTGTAATCTGATGTGAAATTCAAGTGTTTCTTGTGAAAAAAAATTTAAAAAACATAAAATTAAAAATATATAAAAATTTTAATGAAAAATGTGGAGTGCTTTCAGGGCACCTACTCTTTGTCTCTCTGAAGGAGGGGGTTGGCACTACACTATCCTCAGACATCTGTTTCTAGCCCATGGTTGGGTCTTTGGAGGGCAGAGGCCCCTGTTTTAGGGAAGCTGATGTGAGCAGCCTCAGCCCCCTTCTCCAGAATTTCAGAATTTGGGTCTCCTGTTTTGAACAATGGGGCTGCCTTTGGTTTTTATCATTTCTCTCTGTTGAAACAGGGTTTCATGGAACCCAGACTGACTGAACTCTCTATGTAGCCAAGGATGACTCTAAACTTGATCCTGCTGCTTCCTCCTCCCAAGTGCTGGGATTACAGGCACGTGCTGGGTTTATGTGGGCCTGGGGTGACAGGCGTGTGTTGGGTTTGCATGGGGCTGAGGGTGGCAGCCAGGGCTTTCTTCATGCTATTGAAGCTCTCTACCAACAGAGAGCTCAGCCCTTGGGACTGCATTTCTATGCGGCCCCCCTTCTAGAGTAAGGTCTCCCCACTACCTAGGAGGAGAGCCTTGAAGGATTGAGAACTCACTATGGAGACCAGGCTGGCTCTGATCTCATGGAGGTCTACCTGCCTCTGCCTCCTGAGTGCTGGGGTTAAAGGTGTGTGCCTCCATGCCTGGCCTCTAGGGTTGTTAGGGCATTTATCACAGCAACAGAGATGGAACTAGAACACTTTCTGTAGGTGACAAAGAACATTTTCTGGACTGCTTCTGGGGAGAAACGGTGCAAGAAATACCCAGTACATGCCTAGAAAGCAACAAGCTGGAGTTGGCAAAGCATGGACTCTGATGGTCACTGACTCGTCATGGGTAAGGACAATGAGTCAGAGGAGTGAGCTTCATCACAGCCTCCCAGGAAAGCCAAGTGAGGGCTGTGTAGGCATAGGGTTAGGTCTACTGAGCCCTGGCCTGTAACCCCTGACTTGCTCTGACCTCATCTGGTCACTGCACCCAGCTTTGAGTGAGGCTATGTACTGACCATCGTTAGCAAGTGAGGGCTCTATGAGGCTGTGTACTGACCATCGTCAGCAAGTGAGGGCTCTGTGAGGCTGTGTACTGACCACCGTTACCAAGTGAGGGCTCTGTGAGGCTGTGTACTGACCCATCATTACCAAGTGAGGGCTCTGTGAGGCTGTGTACTGACCATCGTTACCAAGTGAGGGCTCTGTGAGGCTGTGTACTGACCATCGTTAGCAAGTGAGGGCTCTGTGAGGCTGTGTACTGACCATCGTTAGCAAGTGAGGGCTCTGTGAGGCTGTGTACTGACCATCGTTAGCAAGTGAGGGCTCTGTGAGGCTGTGTACTGACCATCGTTAGCAAGTGAGGGCTCTGTGAGGCTGTGTACTGACCATCGTTAGCAAGTGAGGGCTCTGTGAGGCTGTGTACTGACCATCGTTAGCAAGTGAGGGCTCTGTGAGGCTGTGTACTGACCATCGTTAGCAAGTGAGGGCTCTGTGAGGCTGTGTACTGACCATCGTTAGCAAGTGAGGGCTCTGTGAGGCTGTGTACTGACCATCGTTAGCAAGTGAGGGCTCTGTGAGGCTGTGTACTGACCATCGTTAGCAAGTGAGGGCTCTGTGAGGCTGTGTACTGACCATCGTTAGCAAGTGAGGGCTCTGTGAGGCTGTGTACTGACCATCGTTAGCAAGTGAGGGCTCTGTGAGGCTGTGTACTGACCATCGTTAGCAAGTGAGGGCTCTGTGAGGCTGTGTACTGACCATCGTTAGCAAGTGAGGGCTCTGTGAGGCTGTGTACTGACCATCGTTAGCAAGTGAGGGCTCTGTGAGGCTGTGTACTGACCATCGTTAGCAAGTGAGGGCTCTGTGAGGCTGTGTACTGACCATCGTTAGCAAGTGAGGGCTCTGTGAGGCTGTGTACTGACCATCGTTAGCAAGTGAGGGCTCTGTGAGGCTGTGTACTGACCATCGTTAGCAAGTGAGGGCTCTGTGAGGCTGTGTACTGACCATCGTTAGCAAGTGAGGGCTCTGTGAGGCTGTGTACTGACCATCGTTAGCAAGTGAGGGCTCTGTGAGGCTGTGTACTGACCATCGTTAGCAAGTGAGGGCTCTGTGAGGCTGTGTACTGACCATCGTTAGCAAGTGAGGGCTCTGTGAGGCTGTGTACTGACCATCGTTAGCAAGTGAGGGCTCTGTGAGGCTGTGTACTGACCATCGTTAGCAAGTGAGGGCTCTGTGAGGCTGTGTACTGACCATCGTTAGCAAGTGAGGGCTCTGTGAGGCTGTGTACTGACCATCGTTAGCAAGTGAGGGCTCTGTGAGGCTGTGTACTGACCATCGTTAGCAAGTGAGGGCTCTGTGAGGCTGTGTACTGACCATCGTTAGCAAGTGAGGGCTCTGTGAGGCTGTGTACTGACCATCGTTAGCAAGTGAGGGCTCTGTGAGGCTGTGTACTGACCATCGTTAGCAAGTGAGGGCTCTGTGAGGCTGTGTACTGACCATCGTTAGCAAGTGAGGGCTCTGTGAGGCTGTGTACTGACCATCGTTAGCAAGTGAGGGCTCTGTGAGGCTGTGTACTGACCATCGTTAGCAAGTGAGGGCTCTGTGAGGCTGTGTACTGACCATCGTTAGCAAGTGAGGGCTCTGTGAGGCTGTGTACTGACCATCGTTAGCAAGTGAGGGCTCTGTGAGGCTGTGTACTGACCATCGTTAGCAAGTGAGGGCTCTGTGAGGCTGTGTACTGACCATCGTTAGCAAGTGAGGGCTCTGTGAGGCTGTGTACTGACCATCGTTAGCAAGTGAGGGCTCTGTGAGGCTGTGTACTGACCATCGTTAGCAAGTGAGGGCTCTGTGAGGCTGTGTACTGACCATCGTTAGCAAGTGAGGGCTCTGTGAGGCTGTGTACTGACCATCGTTAGCAAGTGAGGGCTCTGTGAGGCTGTGTACTGACCATCGTTAGCAAGTGAGGGCTCTGTGAGGCTGTGTACTGACCATCGTTAGCAAGTGAGGGCTCTGTGAGGCTGTGTACTGACCATCGTTAGCAAGTGAGGGCTCTGTGAGGCTGTGTACTGACCATCGTTAGCAAGTGAGGGCTCTGTGAGGCTGTGTACTGACCATCGTTAGCAAGTGAGGGCTCTGTGAGGCTGTGTACTGACCATCGTTAGCAAGTGAGGGCTCTGTGAGGCTGTGTACTGACCATCGTTAGCAAGTGAGGGCTCTGTGAGGCTGTGTACTGACCATCGTTAGCAAGTGAGGGCTCTGTGAGGCTGTGTACTGACCAACATTACCAAGTGAGGGCTCTGTGAGGCTGTGTACTGACCATCGTTACCAAGTGAGGGCTCTGTGAGGCTGTGTACTGACCATCGTTAGCAAGTGAGGTCTCTGTGAGGCTGTGTACTGACCATCGTTACCAAGTGAGGGCTCTATGAAGGTGTGTACTGACCCATCATTACCAAGTGAGGGCTCTGTGAGGCTGTGTACTGACCATTGTTACCAAGTGAGGGCTCTGTGAGTCTGTGTACTGACCATCGTTAGCAAGTGAGGGCTCTGTGAGGCTGTGTACTGACCATCGTTAGCAAGTGAGGGCTCTGTGAGGCTGTGTACTGACCATCGTTAGCAAGTGAGGGCTCTGTGAGGCTGTGTACTGACCATCGTTAGCAAGTGAGGGCTCTGTGAGGCTGTGTACTGACCATCGTTAGCAAGTGAGGGCTCTGTGAGGCTGTGTACTGACCATCGTTAGCAAGTGAGGGCTCTGTGAGGCTGTGTACTGACCATCGTTAGCAAGTGAGGGCTCTGTGAGGCTGTGTACTGACCATCGTTAGCAAGTGAGGGCTCTGTGAGGCTGTGTACTGACCATCGTTAGCAAGTGAGGGCTCTGTGAGGCTGTGTACTGACCATCGTTAGCAAGTGAGGGCTCTGTGAGGCTGTGTACTGACCATCGTTAGCAAGTGAGGGCTCTGTGAGGCTGTGTACTGACCATCGTTAGCAAGTGAGGGCTCTGTGAGGCTGTGTACTGACCATCGTTAGCAAGTGAGGGCTCTGTGAGGCTGTGTACTGACCATCGTTAGCAAGTGAGGGCTCTGTGAGGCTGTGTACTGACCATCGTTAGCAAGTGAGGGCTCTGTGAGGCTGTGTACTGACCATCGTTAGCAAGTGAGGGCTCTGTGAGGCTGTGTACTGACCATCGTTAGCAAGTGAGGGCTCTGTGAGGCTGTGTACTGACCATCGTTAGCAAGTGAGGGCTCTGTGAGGCTGTGTACTGACCATCGTTAGCAAGTGAGGGCTCTGTGAGGCTGTGTACTGACCATCGTTAGCAAGTGAGGGCTCTGTGAGGCTGTGTACTGACCATCGTTAGCAAGTGAGGGCTCTGTGAGGCTGTGTACTGACCATCGTTAGCAAGTGAGGGCTCTGTGAGGCTGTGTACTGACCATCGTTAGCAAGTGAGGGCTCTGTGAGGCTGTGTACTGACCATCGTTAGCAAGTGAGGGCTCTGTGAGGCTGTGTACTGACCATCGTTAGCAAGTGAGGGCTCTGTGAGGCTGTGTACTGACCATCGTTAGCAAGTGAGGGCTCTGTGAGGCTGTGTACTGACCATCGTTAGCAAGTGAGGGCTCTGTGAGGCTGTGTACTGACCATCGTTAGCAAGTGAGGGCTCTGTGAGGCTGTGTACTGACCATCGTTAGCAAGTGAGGGCTCTGTGAGGCTGTGTACTGACCATCGTTAGCAAGTGAGGGCTCTGTGAGGCTGTGTACTGACCATCGTTAGCAAGTGAGGGCTCTGTGAGGCTGTGTACTGACCATCGTTAGCAAGTGAGGGCTCTGTGAGGCTGTGTACTGACCATCGTTAGCAAGTGAGGGCTCTGTGAGGCTGTGTACTGACCATCGTTAGCAAGTGAGGGCTCTGTGAGGCTGTGTACTGACCATCGTTAGCAAGTGAGGGCTCTGTGAGGCTGTGTACTGACCATCGTTAGCAAGTGAGGGCTCTGTGAGGCTGTGTACTGACCATCGTTAGCAAGTGAGGGCTCTGTGAGGCTGTGTACTGACCATCGTTAGCAAGTGAGGGCTCTGTGAGGCTGTGTACTGACCATCGTTAGCAAGTGAGGGCTCTGTGAGGCTGTGTACTGACCATCGTTAGCAAGTGAGGGCTCTGTGAGGCTGTGTACTGACCATCGTTACCAAGTGAGGGCTCTGTGAGGCTGTGTACTGACCCATCATTACCAAGTGAGGGCTCTATGAGGCTGTGTACTGACCCATCATTACCAAGTGAGGGCTCTGTGAGGCTGTTTACTGACCATTGTTTACCAAGTGAAGGCTCTGTGAGGCTGTGTACTGACAATCATTACCAAGTTTTGGGGTGGGCTGTGGCTGTGGCTCAGCTGGTAGAGTGCTTGTCTAGCAGTCATGGAGCCCTGGCTTCCATCCCAGCATGATGTAAACCAGGAGTGGTGGCATGTTCCTTCAATCCCAGCATTCAAGAGGTGGAGACAGAAGGATCAGTTTAAGGTCATCTTTGACTACACAGCAAGTTTGAGACCAACCTGTGTTATACAAGACCATTTCTCAAAACGCTTTTTTTTCCTAGCTGGGACAGTGGCACTCAGGAGGCTGAGACAGGAGGATGGCAGATCTGAAGTCAGCCTGCACTGTACAGAAAGACTTTACCTCCAACAAACAAAAGCCTCACTGCTTCTAGACATTCCTGGCTAAGATCAAGAATGAGAAACAGGCTGGAGAGACAGCTCAACAGTTCACAGACTTCCTTGCAGAGGACCCAGGTTCTGTTCCTAGCATACACATAGTGGCTAAGAACTATCTGTAACTCCAGTTCTGGGGGATCTGATGGCTTCTTCTGGCCTCTACCAGCATTGTACGCATAGGTGCACTTACACACACATAGACAAAACACTTACACACATAAATAAAAAACAAATGATAAAAAGTAAATATGGCTGGGCAGAGTAGCACATTGCCATATACTCCCTGCCCTGGGGAGGCTGAGGCAGGAGGATGGACGGAAGTTTGAGGCCAGTCTGATCTACATAGTAAGTTCCAGACTAGCCAGGCTACATAGGAAGACTGTCTCAAAAATCCAAAATATAAATGGAAACATTTTAACACTCATTTAATGTATGTGCACACATGTACTTGCATGTGTGTGCTCATGCTATGCTGCACAAGTGGAGGTCAGATGACGACATGTAAGAGTGGTCCCAGGGGTCAAACTCGAGGGTCAGGCTTGATGGTTAGCACCTTTACGCAATGACCCATTTTGTTTGCCATGGCGTTTCTGTATTTTATGTGTTTCCACACCCTGGGGCCTTTTGCTAGACAGCAGGTGTGTTGTTTTTCCTGTACAAAACCATCCAGTCCAGAACCCAAGTTCCTAACCTGATCCTTGATCGAGTGTCCACACTAAGTCAGTACTACCCCACTCTACTCCTTCTAGGGCTGGTGCTACACACTCAGGATCTCCCTGCAGCAGAGCTGGAATCACGCATGCCGTCCAGTCTTGAGTCTGCTCAGACGTGCTCACCCTGCTCTGCTCCTTTCATCTTGTGGAAACCGCACGGAAGTTCCTGCCTGCAGCTTCCCCAGTGCTCTCTCTGCCTGACACGCCTGCCTCCTCTTAGGAACTCAGAGCAATCAATTTCTTATTTTTCCTTCTGTGTATGTTTTTGTGTTCATATTCAAGGGAATGCACATGTGCATGGGTGTGTGGAGGTCAAAGGTCAGCCTTGGGTGTTGTTTCTTAGGTGCTGTCTGTTTGTAATTAATCTTTTGGGGGGGAATTTTTGAGACAGGGTCCCCCTTTAGTTCCAGCTTGCCTGGAACTCAGTATGTTGATCAGGCTGGCCTCGAACTCAGAGATCCGACTGTCTCTGCCTCCTGAGTGCTGGGATTAAAGGTTTGTGCACCACTCAATTTATTTCTATTTTAATTTTATGTGTATTTTTCCTGTATGCAATGCCCATGGAGGCCAGAAGAGGGTGTTGGATCTCCTGGAACTGGAGTTAAAGATGGTTGTCAGCCAACATGTATGTCCTGGGAACCCAGTCCAGGTGCTCTATAAGAACAGTGCTCTTAACTGCTGAGCTATCTCTCCAGTTTGTTTTTTTAAGTCTTTTTTTTTTTTAATTTAGATTTTCTTAGTGTTTTGTAAGTGCACCCATGCATGCAATACCTGTGGAGGCCAGAAGAGGGAGTCACATCCCCTGGAGTTGGAATTAAGAAAGGTTGTTAGCCACCATGTGGGGGCTGGGAACCAAAGCCAGGTCTTTTGCAAGAGCAGCCATTGCTCTTAACCACTGAGCCATCTCTGCAGCCTCATGTTTTTAATTTTCTTGAGACAGTATCTCTGCCTTTTATTGTGTGTATGGTACATGTACATATTTGTGTGTGCATGTGTGCCTGCCTGGGTCAGGTGTCCTTCTTCCAGACCTCTTTCTGAACCTAGAGATTATGGATTCAGCAAGATTAACTGGCTAATGAGTTCCACGGACCTGCCTTGTTTCCATCCCTTCCTAGCACCTGGGCTACAGATGCATGGTACCATGCTAGCTTTTATCAGGTGTGGGGACCTGAACTCAGGTCTGCATGGTTTTGAGACAGGCACTTTAGCAACTGAGAACCTCTCCAGCCCCACTTCTTTCCCATTCTTCTAGAATTGCCAGTTTGGCTGGGATGACTGACCAGTAAGTTCCAGGAGTCTGTCTGTTGCCACCTTAACCCTGAGGTTACAAACACATTCCCATGCCTCAAATGTTCACCATGAGCTACACCGTTTTAACCCCATAAACTCTTTCAAAGGTGGTTGTCCTTGGGCCTGTCATCTTACCATACCTGATTCAAACTTGTCCCTGGGATGTTTTAAAACAAGCTAAAGATGGGGTTGGAGAGATGGCTCAGCACTGGCTGAGCACTGGCTGCTCTTGCAGAGGACCTGGGTTCAGTTCCCAGCACCCACATGGTACTTACAACCATCTATAACTCCAGTTCCAGGGGATCCAGTGCCCTCCATGGGTTTGCATATGTGGTGCACTTACATACATATAGGCAAAACACTCATACACATACAATTTTTTTGGTCTTTTTGAGACAGGGTCTCCCTGCAGCCCCTTAGAACTCAATATGTAGACCAGGCTGGCCTTGAACTCACAGAGGCCTGCCTGCTTCTGCTTCCCTAGTACCTAATCCCTAGTGCTGGGATTCAAGGCATGTGCCACCATGCCTGACCACATACAATTTTTGTAAAAATTTAAAAAGGCTAAACCTGAAAGTCCAGAGGGGCAGGACCTCTGTGCTTGCTGAGGTGGCACTGGTCCTATTCTTCAAGGCCTCTGGGGCTTTCAAACGCTTCTTAAGAGAAATCTCTGGGTTGTCCTTTGTCTGCAAGAGTCTGTGGCATCCTTGCCTACTGCTGAGTCCTGAGTCCTCACAGTCACCAGATGAGGGCTGGCCCCATTTCTGCACACACACACACACACACACACACACACACACACACACACGCACGCACGCACATTCTGGACAGGTACACTGTCAATCATTTCTGGAAACTGTCCAGACAGGGCCAAGTGCTTTCTAGTTCTCAGGTATGCCTGGCAGGCAACCTGACCCTGGCTTTCTACCGAAGGTGAGGATCATGGCCACAAGGCTGACAGTAATAACTTGAACGGCAGGGCCAAAACGCTATTGTGTGGATGGGGCCATAGAAGGCTCAGAGAGGTGAATTTTATCTGCCAGGGTCACAGAGCTGCTCCTTGGGGGAACTGAACTTCAAACCTGGTTGGGACTCCAGTGCTAGGCACTTTGACTCATAGATGGAAGAGGACAGAACAAAGTCTGTGTTGGGGTTTATGTCCCTGCCTGTCCTTTGCATTGGGCTGTGGGGCTCTCATTCTTAACCAGCAGGCTTTGGGAACCTGCAGCAAGCAGCTGGGTGGGATCTCCCAGGGCTCTGATGGGTGTGGGCATTCCCCCCTCCCCTCTGCTCTAGGTTGCTAGCCTTGGGCTGTATCTGGCAGAACCTGGGGATCTTTGGGGGAGGCCTTGTCACTTAGATGGGGACTTGTCTTGGCTCAGTGTTTGTTGAGTGCATGGCTAAAGGCACATGAGGTAGGATGGAGTGGAGGAAAGTGTGGGAGGAGTCTGGATTCAGGCTCTGTGACTCTGATGTGCTGGCAGTCCAACGGTCAGCAGAACCATGGCTCCAATACACTGACCAACATATCCTGTTTGCTTGAGCCATCTACCTTAGCTCCCAGCCACAAAGGCTCCCCAATTCCCAGGGTATTCCCCAATTCAGGGTATTCTGCCCATCAGATTCAGAGATGCTACCCCAGGCCTTGTACCGGACTGCTGGGTCTGGAGCATCTCCCCAGCACACCTGGCCCTCCCCTGCATGTCTGCAACCAGAGTGTTCTGTGGAGTCCACTCTTAGTGATTTATTGACTGCCACCCCCAACACGGGGACATGAAGGCAAGGGCCCTCAACTGTCTTGTTTACTGTTGTGTGGCCAGCTCTGAGAATACTCCAGCAGGGGTAGGGGTAGGGGCTCCCATGCAAGCCTGGCAGGTGAAGGAAGGATCAGGTAGGTGAGGACCATCCAGAACCTGAGGCTGTCTGCCCAGGCCAGGGTCCTGTGCTAGGCAGGACTGCCCTCTAGGGGCCAGCTCTAGGATTGAGAAGGCGCCCAACCCAGTTCTTCCCCCAGGGCCCGGGACTCACTTTGATTTCAATCTGCTCTTCCATTTCCTTACTCTTCATGGCTGCGTACTCCTTCTCCAGCCTTTGGGGAGGGGGAAGGCACATGATCACTGTCCAGACCCCCTGGGGAGGCCTTCCCTCTCCAGATGACCGTGCCCCAGCACTAACCTCTTCATCTTCTTGGGGTTGTACTTGACCTGGTAGGCCTTGAGGACCAGCTTGTCCGGGCAGCTGTCAAACTGGTGGGGGATCACTCGCTGGAAGTACTGTGGGGATGTAGAGGGGGTTACTGTCATGTGGACCCTACCACTGGGGCCTGCCTGAGCTCTCTCTGTCCAGCTGCTGCCTGGGGCCTTACCATGTCCCCAGCATGGAACCTGGCTGGCTCTGGCTGCTCAGCAGCATTTGAGGAGTGAATAACCGACTATGAGAAGGTACAGTTGGGTAAGAAGAGAGGGGCTACCTTCGCAGGATGCCTTTGGGGAAAGCTTAAGAAAATCAGGATGGGGCATGTGAATGGTGGATTAGCTCAGCTAGTAAAGGGCTGGGGGGGAGGGTGAGGTCTGAGTATGGGGGAGGGGGACTTTCCTGAGGAAGGGGGTAGGCAAGCCCAGTGGACACAGCTCCTGTTTCCTGGCCCAGATGGCCCCCTCTGGCAATCACGGACAATGAACACCCGTGTTCAGCGACACAACTGTGGTCTTTGTGCATTCTTCCTTGAAGCACCAGCTGGAAGATGCTGGGAGGGGACAGGGCCCTGTGTGACGGGGAAAGAGAGAGGCCGGCCTCTGCTCTTACAGACTGTGCAGCCAGGGGCAGGCCTGGGGAGGGCAGGGAAGGGGAGGGGAGGGCAGGGCAGGGCAGGGCAGGGCAGGGTGGGAAGCTAACCCAAGATGCACTGCTCCCTCCAGGGTGCTCCTGGCTAGGAGCTGGGGTGAAACCACTTCCATCTCCCCCCTGTTCAGCTAGAGTTACTTTCAGGCAGGCTTTGGGGGTCTGGAGTAAGTGGGTAGGACCTCCCAGGAACCGATGAGTGTGATCCCCCACACCCCATTTTAGGTTGCTTGCTCTGGGCAGTATCTGATAGAGCCTAGGGATCCTCAGGGCAGAAGGGATCTCAGCTGCTGAGGAGTGCTTCTGGGAAGCCAGGCCCTCTTTGTTACTTAGTGTCTCAAACAGCTCAAGTTACTCTTTTTTTTTTTTTTTTTTTTTTTT
>VZQC01013424.1:2410051-2425703 GCA_009823505.1 Rhizomys pruinosus
TTTTTTTTTGGTCTTTTTGAGACAGGGTCTCCCTGTAGCCCCAGCTGTCCTGGAACTCACTCTGTAGACCAGGCTGGCCTTGAACTCACAAAGATCCTCCTGCCTCTGCCTCCTGAGTGCTAGGATTAAAGGTGTGCACCACCACGCCCGGCTCAAGTTACTCTTGAAATTGCTTTGTAGCCTAGGATGACCTTGAACTTGTGATCCATCTGTCCCTACCCCCAGAGTGTTTGGATAGGCAGCAAGACCAGGCCTGGTTTACACAGTGCTGGGGATGGAACCCAGGGCTTCGTGTACCCTAGACAAGTACAGTACCAACCTAGTCACATCTCTACCCCTCTCCTTGTCATCTGGGAGGGTTTCCTGTGCGTGTTGCACCCAGTGGAGACAGTCTTACCTCCCTGCTGTCCTGGCTCACCTGAGACATGCCTTCCATGTCCAGCTGCATCAGCTCTGTCTGGTTTACCTGCAGCAGGGCGAGGCCAACTCGGAATATAATCTCCAGCCCCTGCAAAGGCAGCCATGGGGCCATGAAGCCCTTGTCCTATCTTGCCAGGGAACTCAGACCCTCCTCTGCTTGGTCTGTTGGTCAGTTGGTCCAAAGTGCATTTTTAGGGTGTGATGGGGTCTCCTCCACTGTTCAAAGTGGACCAGGCAGGGGTATCCCACGGGTGCTTACCTCGTACATGAATATGTCGAAGACCCGTGTGGCAACAGGTAAGGGGAAGGTGGTGAGGAAGAGTGTGAGGAACCAGGACGAGGCATACATAGAGGTGTGGAAACTTTGAGAGCGGAAGTGGGTGTTCAGGTCTGGAAGCTGCTCCTGCAGGGTAGGAGGCGGTGGGCACGGAGGGGGAAGTACTGGGCCTTGGTGCCCCTCCTCTTCAGAGAGCCTTCCCTCACCTACCCTGGTGGGCCCAGGGATCCCTTCTTTGGTGGTCCTGTCAGGGGAACTTAGGCACACAGGGACACCAGCAGGGCTTGGGGGAGTACCTATGTAATTGCCCTCAACTTCAGACTTCGAGAAAGTACACCACTGGGGAAACTGCTGGAGAAAGTGTCAGAGCCCTGAGCTTCTTCCTTGAGCCATGGGCTCACTCTGCTCTAGGTTTACATATCTGCTTGGTAGGAGGACTTAGTGGTCTAAAGTGGAGTGCAGTTTGCTGTTTCAATTTGCAGGGGGCAAAGCTGGGGCTCAAATGATTTATCTTGTGTGTGTGTGTGTGTGTGTGTGTGTGTACATATGTATATGTGTGTACATATGTGTATGTGTGTAGGCCAGAGATTGATGTGGCTGTCTTCAGTCGCTCTCCACCTCACTCGAGACAGTGTCTCTCAACTGAACCCATAGCTCACGAATTTGGGCACACTGTCCGGTTAGTGAGCTCCAGGAATCCACCTGTCTCTGCTGCCGCAGGGCGAAGATCAGCAGGACACATGGCTCTGCCTGGCTTGTGTGTGGATGCTGAGCTCTGAACTCAGGGCCTCATGCTTAGGTAACAAGCACTTCACTAACTGAGGAAAGATGGTGTCATGCAGCCCAGGCTGACTTCCAACTTGCTATAGAGCTGAGGCTGACCTTGAACTCTTGATCTTCCTGCTTCTACTTCTCAACTTTACAGGTACAGGTGCACCATCACATTAGGTTTGTACAGTGCTGGGGATCGAACGTAGGGCTTCGGGCATGCTAGGCAGGCCTCTTTCAACTGAGGTACAGTTAGTTCCAGCACTAACATTAATTTTTTTGATGTATTTATTTTATTTTATTTTATTTTTATGTGTATGGGTGTTTTGCCTGTATGTATATAAGTGCGTCTGTGTTGTGCAGTGCCCCAGGAGGCCAGAAGAGGGTGTCAGATCCTGATCCCCTATAATTGGATTTATGGATGGTTCTTAGCCACAGTGTTGGTGCTGGGACCCAAACCTGGGTCCTCTGTAGGGGCAGCCATTGCTCTTAACTACTGAGCCATTTCTCTAGCCCCCTGTCTTTCTTTCTTTCTTTCTTTCTCTTTCTTTCTTTCTTTCTTTCTTTCTTTCTTTCTTTCTTTCTTTCTTTCTTTCTTTCTTTCTTTCTTTCTTTCCTTTATTTCTTTTCTTTCTTTCTTTCTTTCTTTTCTTTCTTTTCTTTCTTTCTTTCTTTCTTTCTTTCTTTCTTTATTTCTTTCCTTCCTTCCTTCCTTCCTTCCTTCCTTCCTTCCTTCCTTCCTTCCTTCCTTCCTTCCTTTCTTTCTTTCTTTCTTTCTTTCTTTTTCTTTTTTTTTTGTGAGACAGGGTTTCATTACATAACCCAGGACAGGATAGCCTGGAACTTGGGATTCTCCTGTCTTAGTCTCCCAAGTACTGGGATTTAAAAGGTATGTGGTCAGGAGTGGTGGCGCACACCTTTAATCCTAGCACTTGGGAGGCAGAGGTAGGCGGATCTTTGTGAGTTCAAGGCCATCCTGGTCTACAGAGCAAATTCCAGGACAGCTGGGGCTACAGGGAGACCCTGTCTTGAAAAAGACTAAAAAAAAGGTATGTGTGCCACCATGTCTGGTTGTGGATTTCTTCTTTTTTAAAATTTATATTGCTTGCATGTGTATAAGTGCACTCATGTCATACAATACCCATAGAGGTCAGAAGAGGGCATTAGATTCCCTGGAACTAGAGTTATAGACCATTGCTAGCTGCCATGCGTGTACTGGGAATCGAACCCAGGTCCTCAGCAAGAGCAGCCAGTGCTCTGAACCTCGGAGCCATCTCTCCAGCCCTGGCTTCCTTTTGTTCCCTTGGAGGTGGACTGGGGATCAAACCTAGGGAGTCACAAATGCTAGGCCAGCATGCTATGTCTCCCCAGCCCTGTGCACTCATTTTTCCAGATGCCTGGGTCTACTGCTTATGGCACTGTTAGCCCCCTGGAGCTACACCCCCCGACCCCCATCCTCAAGGCCCCCAAAGAGGAGTCTTCACTTGCTGATCCCACAGTCCTCTTGCCACAGGCTTCCAGAGCAGAACAGCCCTGTGTGTAAGAGTAGTGTATGTATAATTCCTGGGGGGCGGCTATAGGAGGGTGCCAGTGGGGAAGGGGGGTATAATCATAATTAAGATTGAGATGTTCTGTTTGAAATACACAAAAATTCAATAAACTTTATGAAAGTGGTGTGTGTGTGTGCACACGTGCATGTGAGGGAGTGTTTGGGTGCAATCTGTCTGCAGCCAGGAGCGAGGCCTGCAGGGACTGCTATTTATAAATGCAGCCGTCTGTGCCTCCCCAGTGATCAGCAGAGGCAGGCAGACAAAATGCTTCCTTCCTGTCACACCCATAGCACAGGGAGCCACGCCCCTCCTCCTTCCATTAGACCTCAGTGGTTCTGGCAGCCCCTGGGGAGGTGGAGACAGGCCCTGTCCCTGCTAGCTCTGTCCCCCCTAGCAGGCCTCAGGGTAGTGCTTTTTTGTTTCCTGGAGACAAGCCAGGAGTCCCTTTCTGGGATCCTCCCCCTATCCCTTCTCCTCTTCTTCCCTTACCCTCACTTCCTCCTTCTCTTCCACTCCCTCTTCCTCTTCTACAATGCGGGGATTGAAACAGGACTCTCTCTCTCTCTCACACACACACACACACACACACACACACACACACACACACACGTTAGGCAAGTTCTCTACCACTGAGCTACACTTTTAGCCCCATCCCTTGGATTTTGAGACAGGGCCTAGGCTGGCCTTGAACCTGTGATCCTCCTGCCTTAGCATCCCAAGTATTGGTGGGATCACAGGCATGTACCACTAAGCCAGGTTCCAGGTACATTTATTTTCCCTCTCTCCGTTTGTCCCTCCCTCCCTCTCTTCTTCCTTCCCTCTCAAACTCCCATCTCCACCTCCCAAGTCCTGGGATGGACTTCAGCACTGCTGAAGGAATGCAAGGCTTTGTGCACACTACCCAAGCACTCCACCAACATAGCTGCATTCCTACGCCCCAGGTGTAGTTTCTCAGGCCTGGAATTTTCAGGTCCAGGAGCCCTGGGGACAGCCTAGTGGTGGCCAGGGATGGCCTGCTCACCTGTAGCATGTACTCAAACTGGTAGATGCAGAGCCCCAGCTCGGCCATGCTGGGCTTGAAGAGCTCCCGCAGCCGGTACTCCTGCATCAGTCGCACGAACACACAGAAGGCCTCCTCCTCAGGCATCTGTGAGGACCAGCAGCAGGTGTGGGTGTGCCAAGTGACAGCAGGGTGGGGAGAGACAAGTTTGGGGTCTGGCCAGCATCTGGGCATGCAAGGGCCTGTTTCTGTCTCACATTTATTATAATTGTACCTGGCTACTCAGACCCACCAGACAGACCATAAATGTGATCAGCATTGCCTACTAATGGAAACCTGAGGACTGGCAGGAAACACTGTCACTGGGACCTGAGATCAGCTAGAGCCCTCAGTGTCATTCCCTGGTTGAAACCCCCAACTCCCTACTGTCTCCTTTCTTCCTGTTCTAAGGCTTCTCATTTCTCTAGGGAGCCCCCAAAGCCCCATAAATACCCAAATCCCTGGCCAAGGCCCTGTGCTGTCCAGCTGCCCCTTGAGCCCTGTCCCTGGCCTGGACGGTACACTATTAGGACCCAGGCAGCACAGGTGCCAAGCCTCTCATATCCATCAGTGGGGGCTCAGCCTGGGCATTGTTAGAAATCACACTGCTGAGAGGAAGGCTCTGGAACTAGGAGGTCACTGGATGCAGGGAGCACTCATGTCCATCTCTTGGGGATGGGTCCCTGGTGGCTACCTACCTGCATGAGGAGCAAGCCCACGATGAATGCACTGCCCTGGCAGTAGCCTACCTCCCGGTCTACCAAGGAGTATGCCTGGAGGGGAACGAGGCTGGGTAAACATGACGTTGTCACTGGCCCCATGGAACAGGTTCAAGTGGAGACAGAAGCTGGGGGCCACCACAAGGGGCCTCACCTTCATGACATTGAAAAGGACTTCCTGGCCCAGGCTGTCCTGGCCTTTGAAGAACTCATGCTCTGGGTAGGTGCGAGCGATGTCCCTGCGGATCAGTTTTTCACATGGCGAGGACATCTTGAGCAACTCTGAGTACTGGTTCTTGACTGGCATGTCCGTGGCACTGCACAGGAGCTGCCACACGATGGCCCGGAAGTGGTGTGGGATGCCCTTGCGGATCAGCTCCTGCCACAGGGAGGGGTGAGGTGGGGAGAGGGAGGCTAGAGCTGGTCTCTACCCCATGCCTGCAGCCTGCTCATGGCCAACCCAGTTCAGCACCTCAGGTATGGCATGCCCCACTGTGAGTGTTGCACATAGGACATCTGAGCCACTGTGCCATAGCTAGTCCATGGCACTGAGCTTAGTCACATCTCAGGGCTTCTTCTACCCCTGAGCTACAACCCAAAGCCTAGGCCTTCTCTGTGTATGCATGTTCATGCATGTGTATGTTCATAGGTACATGTGCATGTGGAGGTCAGAGTTCAACTTCCTGCATCATTCTTCAGAGACATCCACCTTGGTTTTGTCTCATTTTATTGCATTTATGTGTGTGCTTGTGTGTGCGTGTCTGTGTGTGTATGTGTGTGTGTGTGTGTGTGTGTGTGTGTGTATCTGAATGTACCACAGTCCACCTATGAGGGCAGAGACAACTTGCATTTATGGGAATCAGTTATACCTCATTCCACTGTGTGGGTCCTGGGTATCAAATTCCTGTTGTCATGTGGTGACAAGTGCCTTTACCTGCTAAGCTATCTTGCTGGCCTATCGATCTTTTTTTTTTTTTTTTGAGACAGGGTCTCCCTATAGTCCCAGCTGTCCTGGAACTCACTCTGTAGACCAGGCTGGCCTTGAACTCACAAAGATCCACCTGCCTCTGCCTCCCAAGTGCTAGGATTAAAGGCATACGCCACCATGCCCAGCTCAATCTTGATTTTTGATATACAGTCTCTCATCAAGACCTGGGGTTCCCCATTAGGCTAGGCTGGCTGTCTAGGGAGCTTCATGGATCTTCCTGTCTGCCTCGTCAGTACTGGGATTACAAGAGTGTACTGCCACGCCAAGATTTTTATATGAGTGCTGGAATTCAAGCCTTCATGCATTTAACAAGCACTTTACTGATTGAGCATCTCCCCAGCCTCCACCTGCTTCTTAAACCCTTGTGTTTTTTTGAGACGAAGTCTTACTATTCAGCTTGTCTTCAACCTGTGGTCCTCTTGACCAAGAATCTCAAGTACAGGGCTCAGAGGTTTGCACCACAGGGCAGAAAGCAAATAGGCACAGGGGGCCTGGCTAGCTGCATGTCCTCTGTCCTGTCCCTGCACCCCATCTGCACATTTCTACTTTGGCCCTTCTACCCAAACTGGTCTAAACCTGCTGGGTGTCTGACTGACAAGGGTGCCCATCTCCTGTATGCCTTGGCCACCTTGAGCAGCTTTTCCTTCCGGCGTCTCCACTCTTCCCACTCGTTGGCAATTCGGCCCCACAGGATCCACGTGTCCTCCTCCAGGTGGCTCAGGTTGGAGGAGGCAGAGGAGCTTGATACCAGGGAGGAGCCGCTGTTCCTCCGGGAGCCATTCATAGACCGCATGGACTTGGAGTCTGCTTCCAGGAGCCTGGTGGGAGGGGTGGACAGGAGAGGTGAGAAGGGGTTCCAGTGACTGACTCCCTGGGCACAGGGACCCTCTAGGGAGCCCAGCTTCTCCTCTGGGACCGGATTCGTGCTACTTTACTTTTCTTCTTTAAAAAAATTTTTTTTTGTCTTTTTGAGACAGGGTCTCCCTGTAGCCTCAGCTGTCCTGGAACTCACTATGTAGACCAGGCTAACCTTGAACTCACAGAGATCCACCTGCTTCTGTCTCCTGATGCTGGGATTAAAGGCATGTGCCACCACACCTGGCCATACTTTTTTTTCCTTATGTGTGTGTGTGTGTGTGTGTGTGTGTGTGTATACACGTGTGCCACATAAATATGGAGGCCAGAAGAGGGTGTTTGATTCCGTGGAGCTGGAATTACAGGTGGCTGTTAGCTGCCTTGTGTAGGTGCTGGGAACTGAGCTTGGATCATGTGCAACGGCAAGTGCTCTTGACAGCTGAGCACCTCTCCAGCCTTTATGCCACCTTTCTTGCTGTGTGGCCTTGGCCAGTGATGGAACCTCTCTGATGCATGGTCCTCATCTTCTGGCCCTTGGAAAGGCTTCCACTTGTGTGTTCCTATTCTGTACCAAACACTGGGCTGAGTATACTTCTGTCTTCTCATTTTCAAACCAGCAGTACAGGGGAAGTTTGGAGATAACCTGCACTTCATGGAGGACTTAGGGTGCAAGGTCTAGCTGAAGGCACTCAGCCAGTGCCAGGCTACCAAGGGGTTGTATTAACTACCTCCATCCTTCTCTCTCTCTCTCTCCCTCCCTCCCTCCCTCCCTCCCTCCCTCCCTCCCTCCCTCCCTCCCTTCCTTCCTTCCTTTCCTTCCTTCCTTCCTTCCTTCCTTCCTGTGTGTACCTGTATAGCACATGATGTGGAGGCTACAGGTAATCTAAGGTGCCCTTCAGGAACTGCCCATCTTATTTTCTGAGACAGGGTCTCTCATGAACCCGGAGCTCCCGAAGCATGCTAAGCTGGCTGGCCCGTGACCCCAGGGATCTGCCTGTTTCCATTTCTTCAGGGCCAGGATCACAAGCATGTGTATGTGTAATCATGACTAGCTGTTTTACTTGGATTCTGAAGACGAACTGAGGTCCACATGCAAGCATATTACCAACTGAGGCATCTCCCCTGCCAGCTTCCTTCCTTTTTGAAATGAGAATTGAACTGAGGGCCGAGCACACTTGGCGAGTGCTTTCCCACTGGCATTGCTAGTCTAATCTGAGATGGTCTGGCCACATAGCTCAGGCTGGCCTTGGCCTCATGATCCTTCTGCTGCAGCCTCCCATGTGCTGGCTTGATAGGACTGGCAGAACTACCAGTTTAATAAACATTTAAAGAAAGATTTTATTATCTTTAATTATGTGTATGTGTCCATAGCTGTGCAGGTATCTGCACTTATGCAGGTGCCCACAGAGGCCAGAAGAAGACGTTGGAAGCCCTGGGGCTGTATATATAGGTGTTCGTTAGCCTCCTGATGTGGGTCCTGGGAACTGAGATAAGGTCCTCTGCTAGTACAGTACATGTCTACACCACTAAGTCATTTCCCCAGACGTGCTTAGGTCCCTTTTGACAGCTAGGCTTTGTAGACGCCAGAGAGATGGAAAGGCAGGGTGGTCCCACTCAAGGCTAGGCAGATACAGAGACAGGCCTGTGAGTGAACTTTCATATACAAAGCAACCAGTCCAGAGTCCTCACCCTAACCATGTCCTCCAGCAAGCTTTCGTACTCTGCTTACTGTCTGCCCACTCTCTAATCCTGTACTGGGTACCCAATATCTAGGGACAGTCCCTGTGCTTCCAGCTGGACTGACTGAAATTATTCAAGTGAATGAATCATGGGCCCACATACCTCGCCTCACCAATTCCTTCTCATGGAAACTACCACAAGGCTCCTGCCCACATTTCCCCTCAGGTTCTGTCTTCTTCTTGGATGTGCCTCCTGGTATGGCCCTGAATGAAGTTGTTTCTTCTCTTTTTGGCAACTGTGAATTACAAAGTACCTTTCTAGTGGCCATTATTTCCTGATCTTCTGGATTCACTCCATCCCTGAGTAATGGTAAAACCTATATTATGAGCTGAGGGTGTGGCTCAGAGGTAGAGCCCAAGCCTAGAATTCCCCAAATGAGGGGCTGGGGGGGGGGAGGTAAGGCTTAGCAACAGAGCATCTACCTAGAATCCCCAGTGAGGGGCTAGGGTGTGGCTCAGTGGTAGAGAGTGAGGAACTGGAAGTGTGGCTTGTGGTAGATTGTTTGCCTAACATGTCCAAGGCCCTGAGTTAGCACTACAAAGACTTCAAAAACCCCTATATTCTTTTTAAAAATTTTTTTATTATTTTTTATGTATATGAGTGTACTGTCTGCATGTAAGTTGGTGCACCCATGTGGTGCAGTGCCGCAGAGGTCAGAAGAGGGCGTCAGATTTCCCTGGAACTGGAGTTAAAGACGGTTCTTACCCACCATGTGGGTGCTGACCACATACACAAAACACATATATACCTAGTCTGTGCTCTTAACCGCTGAGCCATATCTCCCCCACCTATATTCTAAGACAAGGGCAGGTGTGGCCTTAACTTTCTCCTTCCAAAAGTGGCTTTGCAAATGATAACCAGACTCAATTGACCTTTTGATTTTTTTTTTTACCTTTTGATTTTTAATATTTTACTTGTCCATTTATTTTCATTTTAGTATATAAATGTATTACCTACATGTGTGTAAGTGCACCTGTGCTGTGCAGTGCCTATAGAGGTCAGAAGAAAGTGTTAGATTCTCCTGGAACTGGAGTAATGGATGGTTGTTAGCTGCAGTGTGTGTGCTAGGAATCAAACCTGGGTCCTCTGAAAGAATGGTAAGTGCTCTTAACTGCTGAGCTATCTCTCCGGCCTCTAATTTTCATTTTTTAAATTTATTTTTATTTTGTGTGTATGTTTTGCCTGCATGTATATTAGTGCACCATGTGTGTGCAATGCCCACAGAGGCCAGAAGAGGGCATTGTATCCCCTGGAACTGGAATTATCGATGGTTGTTAGCCATCATGTGGATGCTAGGAACTGATCCTAGGTCCTCTGCAAGAGTGGCCAGTGTTCTTAGCCCCTGAACCATCTCTCTAGCTCCCAGTTGATTTTCTGAAACCTGGGTTTACTGTCTTATTTTTTAATTAAAAGTTTAATTTATGTGCATGTCTGTGTGTATATCCATGTGAAGCCACAAGATCCCCTGGAGCTAGAGGTATGGGCAGTTGTGAACCACCTGACATAGGAACTGACCTTGGGTCCTCTGCAAGAGCAGCCAGTGTACTTAACTGCTGAGGCATCGCTCCAAATACAGCTTTACTTTTCTGAATAAGGTGACCAGTATTTTCAGCCTGGATTGGGAGGATGCAAGAGAAGCCCCTTTTCAAGTATCTTATGGTAGCTGTTATTTTGTATAGCCCAGATCCAGTTCTGAGTGTGAAGGGTCCCTGGGAGCCCAGGCTGACATCCTGAGACCTTAGCTCCCAGCCCCACCCCCATGCCCACTCACCGGTTCTGCTCTTCAAGCTTGGCCAGCAGCTCCAGTTCATCGGGGCTGAGGTTTTCAGAATCAGAGGTGGGGGAGCAGGTAGGGGCTGACAGGGCCTCCTGGGACGAGGAGTCGGGGCTCAGAGTGGGGCTCGCCATGGTGGGCAGGCTGGCTTGTCAGCCACAAGGGAGGCCAGGTTACAGTTCTCTCTGGGGATTGGAGGTACATGTGGTTAGCATCGGATAAGTGTCTACCTTGAACTGTAGGTTCTGGGCTGGCAGTTGGCCTGCTCACTGTGGGGCCACACCTTCATCTCAGACTTCAAACTTCTGGTCTGCCCTAGGTGCACCATAGATCCTGTGTGCTACAACCCAGCCAACAGCTAAGGCTTAAAACAACACAGGGCCTACTTTGGATACTTCCTGTCACTTGAGGTCCAGAGGCCCCTGCATGAGCCTCTGGGGTACAGAAGGTGCTGTTTTGTTTTGGTAACCCTTCCTGACAGTGTCCTTTGTCTCCTGCTGTGGCCTGCCCTGGGAGTTCTGTGTTAGCATGCGACTTTCCCCATTTAATCAAGAAGAGTGAGCTGTTGGCATGGCCTGAGCATTACTCTTATTGTTAATTGTCTGGTGTCTTGGATGGCTGCAAGAGTCATGTCTTCTTGGTCTGGGAAGCCAAGGCTATGCTGATACACAGCTGGTCTTTGTGTTGAGAGGAGCATCCTAACCTCAGTCTGCCTATGTTAGGGCATCTCTCCTACCTTTTAACAGGGGTTATCTGCCTGGCTTTTCTGGGGGCTCCCAGAACAGCAGCCTTTTGCTTTCTGCCTGTCTGGTGGGAGCATATCAGCTCCAAGATGAAAGCAAAGGCAAGGGACACAGCTCAGACTGTAAAGTACTTGTCATACAAGCATGAGGACTTGAGTTTGAACCTGAAAACACATGTAAAAAGCATGTGGTGAAATGTGCCAGTGATTCCAGCACCAGGGAGGTAGCCCCAGAGGGTCCCTGTGTCTGACCAGCCAGCCAGCTGAGCCAAATTGGTGAGTTTCGGGCTGGTGAGAGACTGGCCAGCCAGCCAAGCCAAAGTGGTGTTTCAGGCCAGTGATGGCTTGAGGAATGGCTCAGTGGTTAAGAACTTACTGTTATTTCGGAGGACCCAAGTTTGAGCTCTCATATTAAAAGGGTGCACTGCACCTGAGAAATGACAGCTGAGGTAGTCCTCTCATCACCCCCTGTATGCGTCTGTATACACACACGCGTGCGCGTGTGCGCGCGCGCACACACACACACACACACACACATCACATGGATTTTCTTTTTTTAAGAAAGCCAAGTAAGCTCTGGGAAAGGAGGTGGAGGCTGGGGAAGATGTTCCTCCAGCCACAACTCAAGGTCTGAGGAGGTATCCAGGGTCGAAGAGGCAGAAAGAAACGTCTGCTCTGGTCTCATTACATAGCATAGTACCTTCATATCTGCCCGTTTGCCTTCTGTACTCTGTTCCAGAAGTCTGCTTTCTGCTCTTTGAACTCCACCTGACTTGGCTCTGACAGCTAAGCCACAGAGGGGCCTCATAAGGTATCTACATTCCTGGATTCCACAAGCAGTGGGGAATAGTGACCCCATGAAGGACTCTTCCCTTGTCTTCCTTCAGCCTCTAATCAACACTGAGGGCCCACACATTGGTTGGTCATGTGCTGGAGGCTTCCTGCCTGCACTGTTGTGAGAGGAGCTTGGGGTTTCACAGCTCTCATTTCACCCTGTAGGGACCTAAGAACCCTTTCTCCTCACTCTTATGCCTTATTCATTGAGGCAAGGTCTCTCAATCAAGCCTGAGCTCACTGAGATGGCTGCTAGTCTGGCTAGATGGCTAGTTTTCTCTGTGATGCTGTCTCTACCTTTGGAGGTTGAATTACAAGGGGTATACCACACCCACCCAGTATTTTACTTGTGTTCTGGAGATCTGAACTCTGGTCCAGGAGCCATCTCCCTAGCTCAGGAATATTGATTTTGGCAAGTACCAGGCTGGCTAGGGACTACCAGCCTTAAAGTCCACCAAGTGGTTGTGAACTGTTGAACCAGGAGGAAGAGACAGGTCTGCCCCCCAATCCCCCCCCCCCCATTGGGGACATCCTGCAGTGTCCTGACTATGGCTGAGGCAGGAGGATCCTTCTGGGAAGAGAGAGAGGCCAGCCTCAGGACCAAGAGAGCATGGATGGAGTGGTAGACGCCAGGCTGAGGGACCCAGCACTACCGCTGGACCTGAGCAGCACTGAGAGTACCCATCCCTGCTGAGTGGAGGGGACTAAGCTTTAGAGTGTGTGGGCTCCATCCATATTCCCCCAGGAAGCCGGGAGAATGGTTCTGCTCTGGGTATCTTTCTTTTCTTCCTTTCCTCCATTTCTCCTCTCTTCCTCCCTACCTTTCCTTTTGAGACAGGGTCTCATGTATCTTGGGCTGCCTTGAACCTTCTATAAAGCCAAGGATAACCTTTTTTTTTTTTTTTTTTTTTTTTTTTTTTTTTTTTCCCAGGGTCTCCCTTTAGTCCCAGCTGGCCTGGAGCTCTCTATGTAGACCAGGCTGGCCTTGAACTCACAGAGATCAGCCTGCCTCTGCCTCCCAAGTGCTGGGATTAAAGGCGTGCACCACCATGCCTGGCCTAGCCAAGGATAACTTTGAACTACTGATCCTCTTGCTTCCACCTCCCCAGGGTTGGAATAGCAGGCGTGCCTAACCATGCCAGGTTTATACAGTGTGGGAAGGATCCCATGTGCTCTGTGCATGTTAGGCAAGCAGTCTACCAACTGAGCCACATCCTCAGCACAAAACTGTACTAAACAGCACAAACCCAAACCCCAGGGTCCACTCCTCAGCAGTGTGTATAGCTGTTTATCACATAGTAATGTGTATGTCGCACAGGCTACATGATGTATTAAATACACATCACTGAAATTTACAGTCTGAGAGGCAGGAACCTCTTATTCCTCTGGAACTTCCTTTCGACTCATTCACAGATTCTCTAAATAGTGCCTAGCACCAGATGCCATCTTCCTGAACACACACACACACACACACACACACAGCTGGACACACACACACACACACACACACACAGCTGGACATGCAAGTATGCTAGGACACACACAAATTACTCATACCCACCTCCCCTCATTCATACATATACAGATCCTCATTCACATTCTCACACCTTTCCTACACATACACACACATACACACATACACACACACATACACACACACACTCATTCTGATACACACATACTCACATGCACTTGGATACATAGCCAGTCGTATACCCTGACCACATACACAAAACACATATATAACCAGACTTATACTCATGGCATACACACACTGATTCACACTCATTCCACATGCACAGGCTCCTTAACACACATGCTCCCTATATCCATCCATGTTCACACACATACTCACCCACCTCACTCATATATGTTCCCAAATTCTCTCTTTCCTTTTTCTCTTCCTTTCTTCTTCCTTTCTCCCTCCCTCTCTCTCTCCCTCCCTCTGTCCCTCCCTCTTTCCACCTCCCCCTCTTATATTTGAGACAGTCTCCCAGTAGCCCTAGCTGGCCTGGAACTCCTTATGTAGACGAGGTTGGCCTCCATTTCACAGAGATTCACCTACTCTGCCTCCTGAGTGCTGGAATTAAAGGCATGTAGCACCACACCTGGTCTTCTTTTATTAAAACAGATTTATTTTTATTTATGTGTCTGTTGTCACATGTGTATTGGTGCCCATGGAGGCTAGACGAGGGTATTGGATTCCCTGGAGCTTGAGGTACAAGCAGTCGTGAGCCACTTGATGTGGATGCTGGGAACTGAACTCAGCTTCTCTGGAAGAGCAGCAAGTGCTTTTAACCTCTGAGCCAGCCCTCCAGCCCTCTCTCTTTTTGAGATAGGATTTTGCTGTGTAGGCCAGCCTGGCCTCAAACCCATGATGCTCCTGCCTCAGCCTCTAGAGTTCAGGGATCGCAGTGTGCACTAACAAGTCTTTCTAGTTTTTTGAGATAGGGTCTCAATATATAGCTGTGATAGTTAATTTTAGCTGTTGGCTTGATGAGATCTAGAAACTCCTGGGGGAATGAGCCTCTGGGCATGGTTGGTTGGGTGGCACCACTCCCTGGGCATTGGTCCTGAACGAAGAGGAGAAAGCAAGCTGCACACTAGCGGTCATCACTCTCTGCTTCTTTTGCAGAGAAATAACTACAGCAGTAGCCAAGGCTGGTCTGGAACTCATTATGTAGCTGTTCTAGTCTGTCTTCCATTGCTGTGACAAAACACTCTGACCGACACCAACTTGGGGAGGAAAGGGTTTATTCAGCTTACATCTCCTGGGTCACAGTTGATCACTCGGGGAGCCCAAGGCAGGAACTCAGGGCAGGAACCTGGAGGCCATGGAGGACTGCTGTTCACTGGCTTGCTCTCTACTGGCTTGCTCTCTGACTCATGCCCAGCCCGCCTTCTTATACTGTCACTGTTCAACAATCAAGACAATACACCACAGATGTGGCCACAGGCCAATCCAATGGAGCCAATTCCCCAACCGAGGCTCCCTCAACCCAGGTGTGTCAAGTTGACACCAAAGCTATCCAGCACAATTGACCCCTTGTCAACTTGACACACAAACACATCACTATTAAACCACCTTTCCAGTTCTTATCCCCAAAGTATGATGTTAACACTAATCACAACCTAAGACAGTACATCCTTAAAAGCCCCACAGTCCTTAAAATGTCCAAACACTTAAAAGTCCAGTCTATTAAAAGTCTCTTAACTGTGGGCTGCTGTAAAATCCAAAACAAGTACTGTCTTATTTCAAAGGGAAGAATCAGGCACTCTCAAACAAAACCTAAGTCCAGCAAGTAGCTCAAGGCTGGACACCTGGGATTCACTCACGATCTTCTGGGCTCCAAAGGGTCTCGGCAGCTCCCCCTCTCCGACTCTGCCGTCCGTGGCACACTCATCTCGCAGGCCCAGGCCGACTCCATTCTACACCTACCGCTGCTCTTGGTGGTCGTCCCAGGGTACCGGCATCTCCAAAAAGCTGGGGTCGCTACTGAAACTGAGGCAGCACCTTCACCAATGGTCTCTTCTGACCTCTCCTGGTGCAAAGCCTCAGCTTCTCTCCATGACCCCTGCAATCCTGGGGTCTTCACAGCAACCGAGGTGCACTTCCACCAATGGTCTTTCCTGACCTCTCACAGTGCCAAGCCTCGGCTGCTCTCTGTGACCCCCTCAAATTTCAACACCGGAACCATATAGGAGACTCTTACACGTTACCAAGTCCGGCTTCTGGCTCGAGATGGAGGCTCAGGCCCTTTCTGGGTCACAGCTTCTGTGTGCTGACCTTGAAGATATTCTCCCCAGAAGATTTCACCTCAGTGATGCTGGTCTCTTGTTACTTACAGCTGATTTTTCAGCCCCAGCTAACCAGCATCAATTGCCCCAGTACCACAAAAGTTTCACTTCAGGTTCTGGTCTCTTGTTACTTACAGCTGATTCTCCA
>VZQC01013424.1:2426842-2512112 GCA_009823505.1 Rhizomys pruinosus
TTGCTGGACTTAGGTTTTGTTTGAGAGTGCCTGATTCTTCCCTTTGAAATAAGACAGTACTTGTTTTGGATTTTACAGCAGCCCACAGTTAAGAGACTTTTAATAGACTGGACTTTTAAGTGTTTGGACATTTTAAGGACTGTGGGGCTTTTAAGGATGTACTGTCTTAGGTTGTGATTAGTGTTAACATCATACTTTGGGGATAAGAACTGGAAAGGTGGTTTAATAGTGATGTGTTTGTGTGTCAAGTTGACAAGGGGTCAATTGTGCTGGATAGCTTTGGTGTCAACTTGACACACCTGGGTTGAGGGAGCCTCGGTTGGGGAATTGGCTCCATTGGATTGGCCTGTGGCCACATCTGTGGAGTATTGTCTTGATTGTTGAGCAGTGACAGTATAAGAAGGCAGGCTGGGCATGAGCCATTGAGCAAGCCAGTAGAGAGCAAGCCAGTGAACAGCAGTCCTCCATGGCCTCCAGGTTCCTGCCCTGAGTTCCTGTCTTGGGCTCCCTAAGTGATGAAATGTGACCCAGGAGATGTAAGCTGAATAAACCCTTTCCTCCCCAAGTTGGTGTCAGAGTGTTTTGTCACAGCAATGGAAAGACAAACTACGACAGTAGCCCAGACTGGCTTTCAACTTGACATCCTCCTGTCTCAGGCTCCCGAATACTGGGATTGCAAGTGTGAGCCTCCCATCTGCCTGGCCCATGGCTGCTGAGTCTGAGTGAGGACAGAGAGCTGGAAGAGATGGTGCTGCTGGGCAGGGACCATGTGGGTGATCATGTGGGGGATCATGTGGGGAAGGAAAGTCCTTATGCCAGGTACCTGTGCCCACCTCTTTCCCCTCTTTTGGGGCATCTGGACAGTGCTGACCATATTTTCTTCTCCCTGAACTCCGCACCACCTGTTTAGTAGTGCCTCCAGCTTCTCTTCCTACATCTGGGGTGAGGACTTCTGGCAACCTGTGTAGCACCTCTTCTTCCACATTCACCATTTAGGTTATCAGGTATCATGTAGCCCAGCTGGCCTAAAACTTCTTAAGAAGCCAAGGATGACCTTGAACTCCTGATCTTCCTGCTCCCACGTCTTGCATGCAGAGATTACAGATGTGTAATCTGTAATGTGACTGTTTTATGCAGTGCTAGGGGTAGAACTCAGGGCTATGTACATGCTAGGCAAGTGTTCTACCAGCTGAGCCACATCCTCAGCCTACTTCCAGGGCAAATATAGGGGCTGGAGATATGCCTCAACAGTCAAGAGCACTGGATAACTCCCTCTCTGGCCTCTATGGACATTACGCACACATGGTACACTTATATCCATACATACAAAATAAAAATAAATTTAAATGAGCAAATATAGGCCAGTGATGGTGCCACTCACCAGCTTTCCCTTTCCCTTTCCCTTTTGGGGGAAGACTGTCAGCTGGCCCCTCAGCCCCCTCACTCTCCAGCCCTTCTACAAGATTCTTTGTCCTCTAAGACAAGGCAGGAATCACTCCTGCCTTGTCTTAGAGGAGGAAGAGACTGAAAACCAATTACCTAAACTTTCTACACAGATCAAGATAAATGCTTGCAATGAGTAAACAACCAGACAGCTCCTCAGGATAAAGTCACCATAGAATGTAGCAACTGCCTCTGTGATAGCTAATGCTTGTAGTCAACTGGACATATTTGGGAAGAGGGAACCTCAATTGAGGGATTTCCTCCACCAAACTGGCCTGGGAACATGTCTGTGAGCATTTTCTTGACTGCTGATTGGTATAGTATGTCTCAGCTCATGGGAGCAGTTCCCTCCCTAGGCAGGTGGGTCTGGGCTGTATAAGAAAGGCAGCTGAGGGGCTCAAGAGATGGCTCAACAGTTAAGAGCACTGGATTACATACAGAGGACCTGGGTTTGATTCCCAGCACTCACATGACAGCTAACAACCAGCTGTAACTCCAGTTCCAGGGGATCCAATGCCTTCTTCTGACCTCCACACACACTGCATGACACGGGTGCACTTATATAGATGCAGGCATTACACTCAGACACATAAAATAATACAATATTGAGGGGGCTGGAGAGATAGCCTAGTGGTTAAGAGTGCCGACTGCTCTTGCAGAGGACCCGGGTTCCATCCCCAGCACCCACATGGTGGCTGAGAACCGTCTGTAACTACAATTCCAGAAGAACTCCAGTTCCAGGGGAATCAGACACCCTCTTCTGACCTCCACGGCATTGCATGACACGGGTGCACAAACGTACACACAGACAGTACATTCATACACATACAAAAATAAATAAAATTAAAAAATCATTTCAATGTAGTTATTGATTTAAAAAAATGCAATGCTGAAAAAAAGAAAGGGAGCAGAATATGAGCCTGGGAACAAGTCGCTAGGCAGCGTTCCTCTGTGTCGTGGCTTCAGTTCCTTCCTTGATGATGCACTATGAGCTCTAATAAGCCCTTTCCTCCCCAACTTGCTTTTGGCCAGTGTTTTATCCCAGCAACAGAGAAGCAAACTAGGACACCCTCCTAGAGGTCTATGCAAGTAGAAGTATCCATCCATGTAAGTGTAGACATAAATGTTTATGAATGTTCACTCAAAGTAGCCACAAAGTACCAACAACTCAGGTGTACATCAATGGATGGATGCAGCAGCAAAATTATGGTCTAGCCACACAATGGTTGGAATATTACAAACAGGAATGATACACTGACACATACTACAATATGGGTAAACAAAGAACTTATGCTGAGGGGATGGAGAGATGGCTCAGTGATTAAAATCACTTGCTGCTTTTACAAAGGACCCAGGTTCTGTTCCTAGCACCCATATGGTAGCTCACAACCATTCATAACTCCAGTTCCAGGGGATCTGATGCCCTCTTCTGGCCTCCACAGGCATTGCACTCAGAGGTGCACTTGCATGCTGGCAAAACACTTACACACATAAAATAAATAAAATTTAAAAGACCTTATGTTCAGTGAGATAAGCCAGCCAGAAATTGTACTTTTCCATTTATACAAGATATCCAGAATAGGCAAGTCTATAGAGATAGGAAGTGGACTAGTGGTTGTGAAGGGCTGGGAAAGATGGAATGATTGCTTAGTGGGTACTGGGGGCGGGGTTGTTCTATAATTACATGATGATGATGGTGCATAACACTGCGTGTGCTAAACACAACTAGACTGCACACTTTGGATGGATGAATTTTTTGTTTTTGGTATTTTTGAGACAGGGTATCCCTTTAGTACCAGCTGTCCTGGAGCTCGCTCTGTAGACCAGGCTGGCCTTGAACTCACAGAGATCCACCTGCCTCTGCCTCCCAAGTGCTAGGATTAAAGGCATGCGCCACCACGCCTGGCTGGATGGATGAATTTTATGTTACATGAGTTATACCTCAATCAAAAAAGATAAAACATGACTGGGTGTGGTGGTCTACACCTTAATCCTAGCACTCAGGAGCTAGAGGCTGGCGGTGGATTTCTGTGAGATCAAGTCTAGTCTGGTCTACATAGTGAATTCCAGGCCAGATGGGGCTACAGGGAGACCCTGTCTCAAAAAATATAAAACAGATGAAGGATGGGGCTGGAGAGATGACTCAGCAGTTAAGAGCACTGGGTGCTCTTGCAGAGGACTTGGTTCTGTTCCCAGCACCCATATAGGAGCTAACAACCATCTGTAACTCCAGTTCCAGGGGTCAGACACCCTTTGGTGGCCTCCAAGGGCATTGCATGCATGGGTGCACTTGCAAATACGCAGACAATACAATCATACCCATAAAATAAAAATAAGTAATAAAAATTTAAAGATGAAGGATGGCTGGACACAGTGGCTTATGCCTTTAATCCCACACGTGGGAGGCAGAGGCAGATGGATCTCTGTGAGACTGAAACCAGCCTGTGAACATAGTGAGTTCAGGCCAGTGGAGGCTACAGGGAGACCCTGTATCAAAAAAAAATGATGAAGGATAAGGTAAGGTATAAAGGAACTATGTGGCAGAAGAAAGAAGGCAGGGCCTGTTGATGTAGACCTGCCATCCCAGCTACTTAGGGAACTGAGGCAGGAGGATCGCAAGTTCAAGGCAATATAATGACAAGGGCATTCAGCTTAAAAGTACAAAAGGGCTGGGAGCAAAACCATGCACTCCTTTTGGGTGACATATGCCATGGAACCAAACACATTCTTCTCTCCTCCCTCCTCGATCCTCCTCCTCCTCCTCCTCCTCCTCCTCCTCCTCCTCCTTCCTCTCTCTCTGTGTTTTTATTATTTTATTTTATGTGTATAAGTGTATTTCCTGCATGTATGTAAGTGTACCTGTATAAGTGTAATGCCCGTGGAGGTCAGAAGAGGGTGTCAGATCCCCTGGAACTGGAGTTATGGCTAGTTGTTAGCTGCCATTTGGATGCTGGAAACTGAACTCGGGGCCTCTGCAAGAACAGCCAGTACTCTTAACCACTGAGCCATTTCCTGAGACCCTCTCTATTACTTTTATGTGGTGCTAAGGATCGAGAGCCCAGGGCTTTGTGTGTGTTAGGCAAGCAGTCTACTTACTGAACTATATCCCCCACCCTGGTTTGAGCATGCATTTTTTGATTATTTTTATTTTATGTTTATCGGTGTTTTGCCTATATGCAAGCACACCACCTGTGGAGGCTAGAAGAGAACACTTGATCTCCTGGAACTGGAATTACAGATGGTTGTTTGTTGCCCAGTAGATGCTGGGAAATAAACCCAGGTCCTCTGTAAGGGCAGCCACTGCTCTTAACTGCTGAGCCAGCTCTCCAGCCCTACTTTTTTTTTTTTTTGGAGACAGGCTTTCCCTGTAGCCCCAGCTGGCCTGGAACTCACTCTGTAGACCAGGCTGGCCTTGAACTCACAAGAGATCTGCCTGCCTCTGCCTCTCAAGTGCTGGGATTAAAGGCATGTGCCATCACGCCCGACTTAAAAATGGTTCTTAGCCGCCATGTGGGTACTGGGATTGAACCTGGGTCCTCTTTCTCTGAAAGAGCAGTCGGTGCTCTTAACCACTGAGCCATCTCCAGCCCTACATTCTTTTTTTAAATAAAAAATTAACCAATTAATTTGTGCATTCACAAGTATGTGTGCAGGTGTGTGTGTGTGTGTGTGTGTGTGTGTGTGTGTGTGTGTGTGTGCCAGCCAGAGGACACCTGTGGAAATCAGAGGGTCATTTGTGGAGCTGCTTCTCTGCTTCCACCAAGTGCTTTCTTGGATGAACTCGGGTTGTCAGGTTTGGTGGCAAGTGCTTTTACCTTTGGAGCCATCTTGCCACCCTGGAGCTTTCTTTCTATGGAATCTCTCAGTCAGCCCTGTTTCTTCTATTATCCTGACTTACAACTTTACTTTTTTTATACCATTAGCTTAACACACACCTTTTTGCATGTGTGTGTGCATGTGCTTGTATTCACATGGAGGCCACGGGTTGATGGTGGGTGTCTTCTTCAGTGGCTCTCCACCTTATATATTGAGGGGGGGTTTCTAACTTTGATCCAGAGCTCACCTGTCAGGCTAGAAGTCTACTTAGACAGCTGGTATTGGGGGGTCCCACACCCTCTGGGGATTTTTAAAATTTTTTAATTTTTTATTTATTTTTTTCCCTCTGGGGATTTTGTGGGTACCAGGGAGTCTGCCCTATAGCCCTCACACTTACAGGACAAGTGCTTTAACCACTGAGCAATCTCCCCAGCTCCAACACACATACTACGTCAGTGACTTCTGTGCTTGTCTGCCCCATCGGACACTTTGAGGACAGTGTGGATCTTCACTTCCTGCTCCAGCCCCCAGTGTGCCACTCAGCATTTAGCAGGCACCCAGGCACCATCTGTTGAATGAATGAAAACAAAAATTCTCATGTGGCCAGGTGTGGTGATACATGCCTTTAATCCTAGCACTTGGGAGGCAGAGGCAGGTAGATCTCTGTGAGTTGAAGGCTCACCTGGTCTGCAAAGTGAGCTCCAGGCCAGCTGGGACTAAAGGGAGACCCTGTCACAAAAAGAAAAAAAATTTCTCATGTGGTTCAGCACCAACACAGGGGATAGCAGGTGCCCTTGACAGGAGTTGGGAGGGGGTGATGGGAAGGGTGTGTTACTTCTGTGGCTTTTCACCACTCAAGTCATCATCCCACTTTGACCACAGAAAAACCACAGGCAGGGCCCAGCAAAGGGACACTGCACAAAACTAGACCTGTTGTCTGTCAAGGTCATCAAAACTAGGACACTGTGAGAAACTGTCACATCCCAGGACCCACATGGTGGAAGAAGAGAACTGATTCCCATAAGCTATCCTCTGATACACACACACACACACACACACACACACACACACACACTAAATAAAAATATAATGTCATCCTTGGATACACAGAAAATCTGAGATTAGCCTGGGCTATATGAGAGTATCTCATAAAACAAATAAAAATATTAAAATGAATAATATATATGTGTGTTTATATACTTTTCCTTTCATGGTGGCTAACAACCACACATAACTCTAATTCCAGGGGATCTATTGCCCTCTTTTTTTTGCTTCTGTGGACACTGCACGACATGGGTACATTTACACACATGCAGGCAAAACACTCATACACATAAAATAAAATAAGTTTTTAAAAAGATATGCAAGGGGGAGGGGATGTAGCTCAGTTGGCAGATACACGCCTAGCACTCATGAAGCTCTGGGTTGCAGGCATCTCCATCAGGTCATAAAACCAGGTGTGGGGACTAGATTGCTCAGTGATTAAGAGTCCTTGCTCCATCTTTTGAATGGGTCATTTGTTTTCTTCCTCCTGTTTATGAGTAGTTTATATACTCTGGATGTTAATGCTCTATCAGATGTATCACTGGTGAAGGATGAAAGATATATGGAAGAACTCATGAGCTCTGATGGGGAGGGGGCAAGGAAGGGGAATTAGGTCTAAATTTGATTAAGAAATGTTGTACGAAATACACGAAACTTCAATTAAAAAACCACATGGGAAGAAAAAACGTAAATAGCAAAATAGAAGTAATGAAAATATGATTTGAAACTGAAAGGACGTTTGACTGAACACTATTAATCACAATCCGTCCAGGCCTATCCCATAGAAAATCAGTATGCTTTATCTTAATGAAATTACTGCAAGTCTTCTTATGAGAGACATAATTCATTTTATTAGGATTATCATTCGATAGATGAAGTCTTCTGAATAAGTTTCCTGTCTCAAACTTTTCTTTTATCCATTTAATAAAAATGGACAAACAAGAAAGCTTTACTAAAAAAGAAAGAAAGAAAAAAAAGAGTGCTCGCCGCTCAGCCATGAGGACCGAATTTTGAATGTCAGCACCTCTATAAAAAGCTGGGCGTGGTGTCCTGGCTCTGGTAGGGGAGAATAATAGAGGAAGACACCTGATGCCCTCCTCTGGCCCTGTGAACACACACAGGCACATGCACATAACACACACACACACACACACACACACACACACACACAATAAGGTGTGGTGGTGCACACTCTTAATCTCAAGGCCAGTCTTGGCTACATAGGGAGTTTAAGGCCAGCCTGGGCTACTGGAAACCCTCCATAACTCAATAAACAAAACCAAACAAAGCCAGAAGAGGAGGAGCAGGAGGAAGAGGAAAAAGAAGTGATCTACATAAAATGCTGATGGCAGTTGGCCCTCAGTAAATCGTGATCATTATTTCTGAGCAGAGCCAGTGAATGTATGTAGGCCATCTTTCATGGAGCGCATGGCATTTCACAGGCAGAAATAAAGACCTGAAATTCCCTTTTGGTTCCAGCTCCCTCTTTTCCCTCCTTCCCATTTGGATCCTCTCTCCCAGGTTCACCAGGAACACAGACTTAGTGCAGGATCTGAGGCCTTCAAAGTGTCACTGACCCCAATTTGCCCAAACTGGCCAGCAGACCTCCCTGGCTGTCCCCAAGTCCTGGGGCAATGGCCTAGCTTACTGTTCTAGGTCTTTGTGTTTGGCAGGGGGTGGGCCACATGGCCCCTGTGATAACAAAGCCAGCAGGAAGGCTGCTTTGCTCTCATCCACAGTGTAGTTATTTACCTTGTTGTTGTTGTTATTTCTTTTTGAGATGGTCTCCCTGTAGCCCCAGCTGTCCTGGAACTTACTATGTAGACTAGGCTGGTCTTGAACTCACAGAGATCCAGCTGCTTCTGCATCTTGAGTGCTGGGATTAAAGGCATGCACCACCATGCCTGGCTGATTTATTTTATTCTTAATCATGTGTACTTGTGTGTGTGGGTATAGGCGCATGTGTGTGGGGTTCTCAGAGACAAGAGAGGTCAGATCCTCTAGAGCTGGAGTTACAGGAGATAGTGAGCTGCCCGATGTGGATGCTGGGAGCTGAACTTGGGTTCTTTGGAACAACAAGTTCTCTGAACTGCTGAGTCATCTCTCCAATCTCTGGTCAGGGGTACTTCACCACAGCAACAGAAATGAGACTAGAACCAACACTAAGCCTGGGACACAGGGTGTACTGACCTCAGGGCTTTGCAAGCACTCTACCAATTGAGCCACATCCCCTGCTAGTTTTAGCTATTTCTTTAAGATGCTCTCCACATCTTTCGATATAGTTACCCCAGATCTCTTGGTTTACAGTTGAGACTTTAGAGCCAGCAATATGGATTCAAATCCTTCCTCAACTTCCTTTGTAATCCTGGGTTCCATGTACTTTGCCCCAGTCTTTCAATCTGCAAACAAGGTTAATGACAGTACCCAACTCAGTTAAATTTTTTTGGATTTATTTATTTTGTGTGAGTGTTTTGCCTGCATGTAAGCATACCACATGTATACAATGTCCATGGAGACTAGAAGGTGGTGTTAGATTCCCTGGAATTGGAGATACTGTTGGTTGTCTGCTTCCATGTAGGGGCTGAGAACCAAATCTAGGTCTCCTGCAAGAACATCCAGTGCTCTTAATCACTGAGCCATGTCTCTAGCCCCTTGCCTCAGTGGTGTGTGTGTGTGTGTGTGTGTGTGTGTGTGTGTGCGTTCATGTGCACAGTAGGTGTGTGGCATTCAGAGGACAACATCGGATTATGCATCCTCAGGTGGTTTCTGTCTTTTGTTGAGACAGGGTCTCTCACTGGCCTGGAGCTCCTCCATGTGGGCCAGGCTAACTGGCTGGGGATTTGCCTTGTCTCTGCCCCATCCCCTCTGGGCACTGCTGGGCTTACAAATGCAGAGTGATATGCTGGGCTTTGTTTATGTGTTCTGAAGATCTGAACTCAGGTCCTCATAGAGTTGTGAGAAGCACTGTATGACAGCCCTCCCTCCAACCCCTGACTTGGCTTTTATGGGTAGGACAAATGAACCTGTCTTTTTCTTCTTCTTTGATTGTTGTTTGGTTTTTGAGACAGCATCTCATTTTGTGGCTCCAGATGACCCAGAACTCTCATAGAGATCCCTTGCCTCTGGATCCCTTAGGGATTCAAGGACAGGTATAAACCACCAGAAACTGTTCTCTTGTGTTCAGATTCAGTGTGGCCTGGATCTATTCCTTCCTAGACAGAAGGCTCCTTGAGGCCAGGGGCCTTGTAGAGGCCACTGTTCGGTCCTGAGAGTCTAGTATATCATCAAGCATCCAGCATTGGTGAATGAACAAAGAAACATCCCCTATTCAGCAGGCCACCTGCCCCTTGTGTGGTGATGCTATTTCAGGGCTAAACACTGAGAAATTATAATCACTGTTATTGATTAAAAAGCAGTAGTAGTTGTAGCGCACACATACCTTCAAAGACAAAAACCCAAAGGGGTGGACCATTGTGACCTGAAGATTCTCTTCTGATGCCCCCCTCCAAGCAAAACAAAACAAAACAAAACAAACAAACAAACAAAAAACAAGCTTATTGTTCTGCAGCTTCACCAGCTTATTTCACTGTAATAATTCATCTGGGGGCAAATCTGTCATTCCTGTATTTTAATGTCTCTGAGAACAAGAGCATCAAAGCACTTTTATAGGGCCTTCCAGTGGTAGGCACGTAAGTGAAGTGGCACTCTGCAATGCTTTGTCTCTCTAAGGTAAGAAAGTATTATTCTGTTATCTGTGCCAGCTGTCCAGGCTTGTTGAGTGGGATGGTAGGCCACTATCGCCAAGTGAGAGAGGTTAGCCTTACATTTAGCAGATCCTCCCCTTGGTGACATCTTTTCTGTTTCAAAATGACTGAGGGAGGGAAGTCTATAAATTAATTTCAAATACTTTTACTGATCACCTGCCATGAGCCTTGTATTCCTCTGGGACTCACCTATGACAGGCACAGACAGGCACCCTCCTACCCTCCTCTCAAAGGACCTGCTTGTAGGCTGGTGAGGGAGACAGATGTCAATGAGATCTAGGGGGCAATAGATGGCTCAGTGAATTAAGTGTTTGCTGTGTAAGCATGAGGCCCAGAGTTTGCATTCCCAGAACCCATGTCAAAGCTGAGGAGGCGTGGTGGCTGTCTAAATCCCAGAACTTGGGAGGTGGAGGCATGGGGTCCCTGGAGAAAAACAGCGAGCTAAACTAGACAAACTGGAAAGCTCCAGTTTCTGGGAGAGACCCTGCCTCAGTAGGCAAGAGTGGAGAATGACCAAGGAATTGACTTGATGTTAGCCTCTGCCCTCCACATGAACATGCACACAAGTGCCTCCAGAGATGTGCACACAAGGGGAAAATGTACACATGCATGTTGTGATGATGAGCTTCAAATGTCAACTCAGCGCTCCTGGGAAGAGGGAACTTCAGTTGGGAAATTTCCTCTATTTGATTGGCCTTTGACCATGTCTGTGAGACATTTTCTTGATTACTAAGTGATGTGGGAGGGCCTAGCTCACTGTGGGAGGTGCCACCCCTCGGCAGGTGGTCCTGGGTCATATAAGAAAGCAGGCTAAGCACAGGCCAGGGGAGCAAGCCAGTAAGCAGAGTTCCTCCATGGTCTGTGCTTCAGCTTCTGCCTCCAGGTAGGAACCTGCCCTGAGTTCCTGTCTTGGCTTCCCTCAAGGATGAACAATGATGGAAATAATATGCCAAATAAACCTTTTTCTCCCCAAGTTGTTTTTGATCAGAATGTTTTATCACAGAAAGCAATAGAAAGCTAACTAATGCACATATATACCACACACACACACACACACACACACACACACATACATGCAGAAAACAAAAGATTTTACAGAGCTGAGGCGATAACTTAGTCACGTAAGTGTTTGCCATGCAAGCATGAGGGCCCAGAATTAGTCCTAGGACCCACATACAAAGCTGGCCACGGTGGTGTGCACTGGCATTCCCAGTGCCCAGGAAGCAGATATGGAAGAACCCAGCCTACCCTGGTCCCAGTGAGAGAGACCCTGTGTTACAAAACTTGGTGGACAGGTCCCGAGGAACAACACCCAAGGTAAATCCTTGGCCTTCACAGACACATGCACACACATGTGCACCCCCACACATGTGAACATACATACACCACAACCCACAAATAAAGAAAACATTTCATAAGCACATTGATATACTGAGAACTGGCAGTCAAGTCAGGTGAACTGTGCCAAGATGGCCTTTGAAACCTCTCTGAGGGATGTGCATGTTCTCTGACAGGCTGATGGCTGGGAGCACTCAGTTCTTGTGAACCTCCCTCCTCCAATGCCTGCCTTTGAAACCTCTCTGAGGGATGGTTATGTTCTCTGATGGACTATGGCTGGGAGCACTCAGTTCTTGTGAACCTCCTTCCTCCAATGCCTGCCTTTGGCTTCTGGAACAACGTGCTTTCCTGGAGACCATGTGGTTTTCCTTCTGTAATTTTTCCCCAACTTTGAAGCCCTTTTTTTTCCTCTGGGAGTGCCTGACCATGTATGTCTTTGTTTCACCCACCCAAGCCCCCCTCTCTCCCTCCTTTCCTCCTTCTTCCCTTCATCCTGGTTAGAAGTCACATATCCTTGAAGGAACCTCACTGGTACCTGCCACCTGGGCCCCTGTCCAAGTACTTCTGGAACACCCTGATGAAGATGCCTGCCCAGTGACTGCATCCAAATCACCCCTGCCATGCCTTGCCTGATGCCCTGCAGGCCCCTTCTTGGGGCTCTTTCAGCAGCACACTGTACTTAATTCTGACTCCTGCTTCCCCATCACAGTAGCAGGATGTGACAGCAAGGGCACATGCAGGAATGCTGGCTCCTCTGAGTTATTCAGAGGGTTAAATGAGATAATATGCAAATGGTGCTGGCATAGTGCTGAGTGAGTGCATGGCACCGGCCTGATTAATGTGTGCTTCTGGGTCCAACCTACCCTCACTCCAAGCAGGCCCTGCAGACTTTAGATACAGGGCACCTGATTCAAATCCCTAGGGTGGAGTGGGTCATCACCCATAACCACTGATATCTACATCCTACAAGAGGAGAATGAAGCATATGTTCTCTCATATCCATCAGTACCTATCAAAGCACAGATAAAAGGCAAGGGATCCATATCCACAGGCTACCACAAGCCATGCTGATGCCACCCAAAGGCCTGAAAGTCTTCTGGTACTTTTCAGAGTTCACAGTCTATCTCAGGGAGCCTTTCCACCCCACTGTATCTATCTGTGCAATGTCCCCTTGGGGGGGGATCTTGGAGTTTGTTTCTTGTGTGCCACATGACCTTCAAGAGTCATCTCACAGACTACTGCCTTCAGTAAATGGAAAAGACAAACTTCCACCCCATGTTTAGGGCTCAAGTGGGGCATCAGGATGGCTGGCCAGCAGCGCCATGCATGACCACAAGGCCCACAACAGATCACTTTTCTTCATCTCTCCAGCCCCCATTCAAGCCAGCTTCCTGCAAGACAGGTAAGCCTTGTGGGACCATGGAGGCCAGTAATGAAACCAACACACCCATAGGTAGGGGCCTGTCCCCTGCCAGGCTCCAACGTCCTTTATGGGACTCCCAAGAAAACACACAAGGCCACACCATAACCTGACTGGGTCCTTTCCAGTGAAGAGGACCACTATGCTAAATGCTTGTCTCCCCCACCATTTTCCAAACATAAGTTGAGGCTCTGAGCTAAGATGAGCCTTTTCTTTCTAATTTATCCAGAATCTGCTTGTAAATATTCTACAAGGGAGCCTAGGCTTTTTATCTGGGTCTTTCCAGGTAAGCTAAATGCTTGGTTGGGGCTGGTTTGATCTGGATTCTTCCTCGCACCCTGCAGTCCTATAAACCACAGCCAGATCTGTGATCTCTACCCCCATCTTGCCTCATCTCCTGTGCCAGGGCCAAGCCACCTGCGATCCCTTCCAAACCACGCACAATTAACCGCAGAAGCCCAGGGGGAGTCTACAGGTGGGACCCCAGGATGCCAGCTCTGGGGTGGCAGGATGGGTGGGAAGAATCAATAATATAGCCATGAAAGAGGCAGGGGGAGTCTGGGGAGCTTTGCTGCAATCATAGCCTGGTTTGTTGGGGGGTGCGGGCTCATTCCCTCCCTCCCTTCATATTTCAGTCCAGCTCCCTTCAGCACATTTTTTTTCCCTTCTGAAAATATTCCTTAAACAAAGAGCTGCCTGATGCTGGCAGGGTCCTGACCCAGTCCTAGCAGATCCCAAATGCCAGGATATGAGGAAGCTGTTTCCTTTGGCCAAACATATGGTGGTGGGTAAAAGAACTCACAAGGGCTGTCAGGGGACTGGCCTTGCTGAGCACTCCGGATGGCAAGTGATGGCTCTGTCATCTGAGGCCAGCAGATGACAGAGTCAAGGATGCTGGTCCTACCAGTTTGGGCAGACTTTGGGACTAGGGCCAGGAACAGCTGAAATTTCTCCCTCCCCATGGGATGGGGATGGCATAGGTTAGGAGGTGGTCACTGGTTCCTTTAGCAACACTGGTGTAGGAGAGACTGTGTGCTTCCTGTGACAAAGAGTAAGACAGGGAGAGACTCAGAGTGGTCCCAGCTCAAAGAGGGGCAGGCTGGGACAGGGCTGTCACCTCACAGTATCCTGTGTCTTGTCGCAGCTGGGAGGGCTGTTAGGGAGTATGCTCAGGGAGGGTCTGGGCTGGTGGGTTTCAAGGTGTGTAGAAGCATTCCAGTCACCTGTATATGTGTGTATGTGTGCCCCTGGGGTCTGTGTTGAGCTCCTAAGTTTCTCTGTGCATTGGGAGTATCCAAGTGACCCATGTGTGTGTGTGTGTGTGTGTGTGTGTGTGTGTGTGTGTGTGTGTGTTTCACAAAGATGGGTGTGGAGGGTGTGTCTATTGGGGGGGGCAGTGTCAGGGTATCTTATTGGAAGTCCCGAGTATTTTTTTTTCAAGAAGCTGGGAGCTAGATGGATCAAGATCAGCAAGTGCATGTCTTCTTGGAAGACCTCACTGTGGATTTTTTTAGGGGTGCCCTTGGGCTGTGAGGGGTAGCCAGCCAGCAAGTGGAACCCATGCTCACGGATTGGGGTGGGGGATCTTCTCCTTTGAGAAGCGAAGCCGGGCTCCTGTGGACTGTCCAGGGTCAAGCTTGGTCTCCTTGGGAAAGGATGAGGTGCAGGTCAGACACACCAGGCAGGATGCCAAGCGAGGGTGCTGGGGTTCGTGGTGGTGAGGCTGTGCAGACCCGCAGGGTCCCGGGGTGACGAGGTGGGGGTGGTGGAATGGAGGGAGCTGTGTGTGTGGCGGGGGGCGGGATGGAATGGTGGGGAATGGCATGGTGGGGGATGGGGACCTGGGGCTCTTCGGGAGGGTCATGGGGATGGCCGGCCCGAGAGGAGGTGCGGTCCTGAGGCCCAAGGAGAACGCTTCAGGGGTGCTACCCGACCTCAGGACTGGGTGGGCGGAGGCCGGGTCCCGATCCCGGGTCCCGGGTCTCGGGCTGGGAACGCCGAGGCTCCCACGCAGGCCTCGACGAGGCCCTCCAGTCACGCTCCCGGGCCGACTTCCCGGCTCGCGGGGCCCCGCAGCACGGACGCTGGGGAAAAGAGGCCCGGGCCGCGGACCGCCTTACCTGCGCCCAGCGCGCTGCCATCGCCGCGCCTCTCTCGCCGTCCCTGAGCCGCGCCGCCCGACTCCCCCGCCTGCGGTCGCGCCTGCTCGGGGGTGGGGGGAACCCCGCAAAGCCCTGCGACCCGGCCCCCCTCACTCAGCCGCCCCCGGGGACCGCGGCCGCCGCCGGCTCAGCCGCTGCCATTTCATCCGCTGACAGGAGCCGCTGCCCCGCCCCCCCAAGCCCGGTCAACCAATTCGCCGCCCTTCAGACTCTAGGCTCCGCCCACATGCGAAGAGTGACGGGATGTCTGGCCAATCCGTACTCGTCTAGTGAGGCGGGCCCTGGCTACGGTCTCTCTGAAGCGAGAAGCGAATTGTAATGAGAAGAGTGGTGATGGACGCACAATTTAGCCTGTAAAATAAGGAAAACAATTGATCGACACCTAGCAAGCCCAATAGTAAGGCTCTAGCAGAGGTATTGCTGAAGGAAGGCGGCGGCCTTGAGGAAAGCTGAGCAGAGGCACTAAGCCCCGCCCAGAGCCGGGCTTCCCATCCAATCTCTAGACGTCCTGAGACGTTCATTATTATCTACTCCTCTAGCCTCGGCCCTGGCAACTGTTGAGAGAGGAGGGGCTTTGTGCTAAGATTGACATGGAGGCAGCCAGTGATACTGAAAGAGGGCGGGAGGTGCCATGTGCTGACCAATGGGCTCCTGAGACTGCGTGTGAGGCGGTGTCCCAGGCGGTGGGACTTGAGGCCTAGGTGAATGAAGTGGGGGGCGGGGCTAATGGAGGGCAGGGGCCTAGCGCCGGGATAGGGCGGGAACATCACAGGTGTGGGGGGGGGAGGGGCCTGATAAGGGGCGTGGCCAGAGGCTCGGCCGCCTAGGGTCGGCCTTCCCGGCTACGCCCATCCTCTCAGGGTGTGCCGCAGGCTGTCGCATCGAAGCCTCGCCGGCTGTGGACACAGTCCTCCCGCCTCCATTTCATTCCTTTGGGGGAGGCGGGGGCGAGGGGTGAAAGCCAGGCCTTCTTTGGGTCCGGACCAGTGCAATGCTCCATGAACGAATGGATAAGCCCTTGATTTACCTTCTCTTTCCTCTTCGCTTCTCCAGCCCCTCTTCCCACATCCTATACCCTTTTTTTTTTTTTTTGTATTTTCGAGACAGGGTCTCCGTTTAAGTCCCAGCTGGCCTGGAGCTCACTCTGTAGACCACGGTGGCCTTGAACTCACAGAGATCCGCCTGCCTCTGCCTTCCGAGAACAAGGATTAAAGGCGTGCGCCACCACGCCCGGCCTTTTTTCGTATTTTTGAGATAGGGTCTCATGTTAGACCAGGCTGGACTCGAACTCTATGAAGCAGCAGACCTTGAACTCCCAATTTCCCTGCCTCCACTTTCTGAGTGCTGCAGTCACAGGCGTTCACCACTATGCTCTGCTCCTTGATTTAAAAAATATTTTTATTTTTCATGTGTATGAGTGTTTTGACTGCACGTATGTAAATACACCACGTGTGTGCCTGGTGCTGGAGGAGGCCAGAAGCCAGCCTCAAATCCCTTGGAACTGGGGTTAAGGACAGGTGTTAGTCGCCATGACCTGGGAACCAAACCCAGGTCCCTTGCAATAGCAGTCAGGCCATTTAGTTATGTGTTTGGGTGTAGGTATGTGTACATGAGTATAGGTGTCCATAGAGGCCAGAGGTGACATCTCCCATGAAGCCGGAGTTACAGGTGGTTGTGAGCTGCCTGATGTGGGTGCTGGGATCAAACTGAGGTCCTCTGCAAGGGTAGAAACTGCTTTTAACCACTGAACTATCTGCTCCTTAATTCCTTTTTTTTTTTTTTTCGTCTTTTCGGGACAGGGTCTCCCTGTAGCCCCAGCTGTCCTGGAACTCACATTGTAGACCAAGCTGGCCTTGAACTCACAAAGATCCGCCTGCCTCTGCCTCCCAAGTGCTAGGATTAAAGGCGTGCGCCACCACCCCCGGCTCCTGTTTGTCTTTTTGAGACAGGGTCTCTCTGTAGCCACAGCTGGCCTGGAACTCACTATGTAGATCAGGCTGGCCTTGAACTCACAGAAATCTGCCTGCTTCTGTCTCCTGTGTGCTGGGACTAAACCAAACCCAGCTCTCACTGATTCTTTTAATAAGAAAGCGAGGGGCGAAGGTCAGAGGATAAGACAGTAAAATGGATTAAGTTGCAGGGATGGCCTTGGACAGGGTGGGGCAAGGAAGGACTGTGTCATAGAAGGAACAGTGACATCATGGGTTCAGTACGGGGCTGTGTGTTGTGGTTTCCTTCTATAATTTGAGTGCTTGTGAGTTTGAGGCAGGAGGATTACTGTGAGATGGATGACAGCATGGTAAACATAGTGAGTTCCAGGCTCATTTGGGCTACGGTGTGAACCCTGTCTCAAAAACAAATCAAGGGGCTGAAGAGATGGCTCAGAGGTTAAGAGCATTGGTTACTCTTGTAGAGTACCTGGGTTTGGTTCCCAGCACCCACATGGCGGATGATAACCGTTTGTAACTCCAGTGTATGTATGCGTATATGTCTACAGGTGTGTGTGTATATATGTGTGTATGTGTATGTAATGGTGGGTGGAGTGTGGCATCTCTGGAGATTCAGGCCTGGGTGGGCTTCAGGGCTCCCACAGAAAGAGTCAAACTAAATGGATCCTGGTCCTAGCCTGAGAGATTAGCAGCAAGCAGCAAGCTGGCATCTGGAGAACTAAATTCAACATTAGGAAAACGCACAGGGTGTTTAGATGCTGTCCTCTACCTTGACCACAACAAAGATTGGTTTTATTCTGGGGACACTTTTGATCCCATTGGTTTAGGTACCGGAAAACCAGTTTCTATTGAAGAGCTTCATATATTTCTGGGTAGACAGAGCCCTTTCCTAGCTGTGGATGTTGATTAGTGGACAGAGCCCTTTCCTAGCTGTGGATGTTGATTAGTGGACACAACAGTTTCCTAGCTGTGGATGTTGATTAGTGGACACAGCAGTTTCCTAGCTGTGGACATTGATTAGTGGACAGAACACTTTCCTAGCTGTGGATGTTGATTAGTGGACACAGCAGTTTCCTGGCTGTGGCTGTTGATTAGTGGACAGAGCACTTTCCTAGCTGAGGATGTTCATCGGTGGACAGAGCCCTTTCCTAGCTGTGGATGTTGATTAGTGGACAGAACATTTTCCTAGCTGTGGATGTTGATTAGTGGACACAGCAGTTTCCTAGCTGTGGATGTTCAGTGGACAGAGCCCTTTCCTAGCTGTGGATGTTTGCCAGTGGACAGAGCTCTTTCCTAGCTGTGGATGTTTGTTAGTGGACAGAGCCCTTTCCTAGCTGAGGATGTTTGTCAGTGGACAGAGCCCTTTGCTAGCTGTGGATGTTTGCCAGTGGACAGAGCCCTTTCCTAGCTATGGATGTTTGTCAGTGGACAGAGCCCTTTCCTAGCTGAGGATGTTTGTCAGTGGACAGAGCCCTTTCCTAGCTGTGGATGTTTGTCAGTGGACAGAGCCCTTTCCTAGCGTGGATGTTGATTAGTGTACAGAGCACTTTCCTAGCTGTGGATGTTGATTAGTGGACACAGCAGTTTCCTAGCTGTGGATGTTTATCAGTGGACAGAGCCCTTTCCTAGCTGTGGCTGTTTGTCAGTGGACAGAGCCCTTTCCTAGCTGTGGCTGTTTATCAGTGGACAGAGCCCTTTCCTAGCTGTGGCTGTTCATCAGTGGACAGAGCCCTTTCCTAGCTGTGGATGTTCGTCAGTGGACAGAGCCCTTTCCTAGCTGTGGATGTTTGTCAGTGGACAGAGCCCTTTCCTAGCTGTGGATGTTTGTCAGTGGACAGAGCACTTACCTAGCTGTGGCTGTTGATCAGTGGACAGAGCCCTTTCCTAGCTGTGACTGTTGATCAGTGGACAGAGCCCTTTCCTAGCTGTGGCTGTTTGTCAGTGGACAGAGCCCTTTCCTAGCTATGGCTGTTTGTCAGTGGACAGAGCCCTTTTCTAGCTGTGGATGTTTGTCAGTGGACAGAGCACTTTCCTAGCTGTGGATGTTTATCAGTGGACACAGCACTTTCCTAGCTGTGGCTGTTTATCAGTGGACAGAGCACTTTCCTAGCATGTAGGAATCCCTGGTTTCACCCAGGATCTCCTGGGAGATGTGACATATGCTGTAATCTTATATTCCGGATATGAAGCAGATGGATCAGGATTTCAAGACCAGCCTGGGCTATGTAAGAATCTATGTCAAAGAAAAAATTGTTTGAATGGAGTTTTGAAATGTAAGCTATATCCAACCAATTACAAAACAGGGTCATGTTTCTGTTTAATGCTGTGAAGCAACTTTGAAAACTTTCATTTGTGTGTGTGTGCATGTGTGTGTGTGCGTGTGTGTGTGTGTGTGTGTGTGTGTGTGTGTGTGTGTCTGTGTGTATGCCACATATGTGGTGCCTACAGAGACCAGAAGAGGAAATTGATTTTCTTGGAGCTGGAGTTACAGGAGGTTCAGAGACACCTGAAGTGGTAGCTGGGATCCAAACTTGGGTTCTCTAAAAGAACAAGTGCTCTCACCACTGAGCTACCTTCCCTGCCTCCCCTCAGTTTTCATTTTCGGTTGACAGAAGTCATTTTGGGAAATCTGAGGGTGCTGCTCAATGGTAGGAAGCTCACCTAGCATGTGTGGGGACTTTCAGTCCTCCTGCCTGTGTCTCCTGAGTGCATTGGTTACAGATCTGTGCCACCATACCCAGTTTTAAGTGGTGCGGGTCCTCAAACTCGGGGCTTCATGTGTGCTAGGCAAGCGCTGTGCTAACTGGGCCATATTCATAACCATTTTTATTTTATTTATTTACTTTTTTTTTTTTTTTTTTTTGGTGTTTTCGAGGTAGGGTTTCCCTTTAGCCCCAGCTGGCCTGGAACTTGCTATGTAGACCAGGCTGGCCTTGAATTTACAGAGATCCACCTGCCTCCTCTGCCTCCCGGGTGCTGGGATTAAAGGTTTGCTCCACCCTGCCAGGCTGTTGTTTATTTTGAATCAGGGTGGTATATGTTTCCCAGGCCTGCCTGGAACGTCTGGGCTCAAATGATCCTACTACTCAGACTCCCAAATAGCTGGCTATATAGGTATAACACCAAGCTCTCCATGTTGACAGACCTCAGTTTTATGAGGAGTCTGTTTTTCCCTTAGAGCTCAGCTATTTCATGTTGACTGTGATGTTGTGTGGGACTTATCCTGGGGAGATGCAACGTATCCACATCTACTCATCCCAAATAGGTAACTCTTCATGGACCAAAGTAATGATTCTACACAAGTCCAGTTTGGCGACTCAATGAAACTTTACTGGGGTTACCAATAGGGGCAGGGCTGACTCAAAGCTAGCTGCATCACCAAAAGGCCACCCCATGGATGACGATTCAAAAATGCAGCAGTTCTTAGGTGATGTACATTATAGTGATCTTTAAATAAAGATGGCCTGACTCCTAGCACCCACTTTAGCAAAGAGGGACCCAAACTGCATTGAGTACTTCTTTCCTGAGTTCTCTCAGGATTGTCCTGCAAAACAAGGATCCACTCTTTATTCTTTATTGCACATGTGTTGTACAGTGCCCACAGAAGCCATAAGAGGGTGTCAGATACCCTGGAAAAGGAGTAAAGGACAGGTGTCAACCGCCATGTGGGTTCTGGAAACTGAGCCTGGGTCCTTGAGAAGAGAAACCAGTGTTCCTAACTGTGGAACTGTTTCTCCAGCCCCGTTAAAATTTTGTTTTTAGGGCTGTAGAGATGGCTCAGCCATTAAGAGCACTGGCTGCTCTTTCAGAGGACCCAGTTCAATTCTCGGTACCCACATGGCAGCTAACAACCATCTGTAACTCCAATCTGATGCCCTCTTCTGACCTCTGAGGGCTCTGCATGATATGGGTGCACTTAAATACCTGAAGGCAATACACTCATAAAATAAAAATAATATATAAAAATTATTTAAAATTTTTTATTTATGTGTATGCATGTGAGCCTGAATGTATGTGAACCATGTGCATGCAGTGCCCAAGGAGGCCAGAAAAGGGTGTAGGGTCTCCCAGAACTGGAGCTGCAGGTAGTTATGAGCCACTCAGTGTGGGTTCTGGGAACCAAATCCAGGTCCTCTGCAAGAGCAGCAAATGCTCCTAACAGTTGAGCCATCACTCTGGGCCCTCTTTTTCTTCTTTTAATACCCTCCAAGTTCAGTATGTGCTGCGCATATACTCATAGGCATGGGGTCATCCACTGGAGCATGGTCCTCCTACCAGGAGCCACACTGTTAAAGAAAACCAACTCTCTTCTGTCAGCAGCAATCCACTGTAAGGAGCTCCTTTGCCAGCAATGGTCCAGAAGATGCCATTTCACCGTGGTCCTCACCCACCTCTGGCTCTTACGATACTTATGTCTCCTCGTCTGCTATGGTCCTTTAGCGTTGGGAGGGGTTGAACCTACTACTATTATGTTGCTAAGTAGACATAGTATCAACACGCCCTCTAAACTTGTACCTCTTCTCCCATAGATTAGTGCCACTCTCAGGCATCATCAGAGAAGTTCCTTTTGCGGTAGATGGTGGAATGCAGAGAACAAGTATCTGTGGAGTGCTCAGCTACAAAAGGGCAACTCTAGCGCCACTCGATTTTATGTTGAAGATTCTCAAGTTATTTTCCGGTTGCCTGAAACTTATTCCTTAGTACTTCTTTCAGGAAGGATTATAAAAATATTCCTGAATTGTTTCATGTTCAGAGTATGTAAATTCTTTTTTTTTTTAATTTTTTTTTTTTTTTATTATTTATTTTTGTATGTGTATGAATGTACTGTCTGCATGCAGGTCTGTGCACCCGTGTCGTGCAATGCAGCGGGAGGTCAGAAGAGGGTCTCGGATTCCCCTGGAACTGGAGTTCTCCTGGAATTGGAGTTACAGACGGTTCTCAGCCGCCATGTGGGCGCTGGGGATCGAACCCGGGTCCTCTGTAAGAGCGTCGGTGCTCTTAACCGCTAGGCCATCTCTCCAGCCCGTAAATTCTTTTTTTAATAGGAAATTTAAAAAATTTTTATTTTACTTTCGTATGTGTATGAATGTACTGTCTGCATGTAGGTTTGTGCACCCATGTCACGCAATGCCGTGGAGGTCAGAAGAGGGCTTCAGATTCCCCTGGAACTGGAGTTAAAGACGGTTCTCAGCCACCATGTTGGTGCTGGGAATCGAACCCGGGTCCTCTGCAAGAGCAGTCGGTGCTCCCAATCACTAGGCCATCTCTCCAGCCCCAGAGTATGTAAATTCTTTTAAACATTTTTAGGGGGCTGGAGGAGAAATGGCTCACCAGTTAAAGCACTTACTGTTTTTGCAGAGGTCTTGAGTTCAGTTTCCAGCACCCCCATGGCAGCTAACAACCATCCATAACTCCAGTTCAAGGGGAAACAATGCCCTCTTTTGCCCTCTGACGGCCATGTGTGCATGTGGTGTACTTACACAAATGGAGGTAAAATACTCATATACTTTAAAACATCTTTTTTAGGGGCTGGGGAGATGGCTCAGAGGTTAAGAGCACTTGCTGCTCTTGCAGAGGACCCAGGCTCAGTTCCCAGAACCCACACTGGGCTCACAACCACCTCGTGACTCCAGCGCCAATGAGGGAATCCAGTGCCTTCTTCTGGCTTCTGCAGCCACCATGCAAGGGATGCAGGCGCTCACACATGCACATAAAATAAAAACAAATCTAGGCATTGTGTCACACACCTTTAATCCCTTTAATCCCAGCAGAGGCAGGTGGATCTCTGTGAGGTTGAGGCTAGCCTGAAGTACATAGTGAGTTCCAGGCCAGCTGGGGCTACAGAGAGATCCTGCCTCACCTCTCAAAAACAAAACAAAAAACCAAAAGAATAAATCTTAAAAAAAATTGTTATAGCTGTGTGTGTGTGTGTGTGTGTGTGTGTGTGTGTGTGTGTGTGTACAGCATACATGTGGAGGAGATCAGAGTACAGGTTTCAGGAGTCTGCTTTCTTGTTCCCCCATGAGGGGCCTGGGGATTGAACTCAGGTTGCAAGGCTTGGTGGCAAGAGCTTTCATCTGTGGAGCCATTTCCCTAGTTTCTAGTTTGAGCTTTTACTGGTGTCTATTCACTTATAATTTTTGTAAATTTTTATTTTATTTTATGTGTATGGGTGTTTTGCCTGCATGTATGTAAGCACGCCATATGTATGCAGTGCCCACAGAGGCCAGGAGATGGCCTTGGACCCATTGGAACTGGGGTTACAGATGGTTGCTAGCTATGTGGTTGCTGGGAAACAAACCCAGGCCCTCTGCAGGAGTAGCCGGTGCCCATAATGCTGAGCCATCGCTCCAGCCCCAGAAGAAAGTTCTTGCTTCTTGGCCTGCTTGCCGTAACACTGGCTGGCAAGGTCATCTACTCTGTTGCTGCCAGTGCTGTATCCCTTCACTAATATAAGAACTCAGCTTTGGGCTTCCAACATGGACTGAAGTCCTGAGGATTCTTGGGTCTCCAGGAATCCTCCTGATCTTCAGCACCAGGGCTCTGAACCACTGGCTAGGCTAATTATTATTATTTTTTACTTGAGACCGCTTCAAGCTGGTCTTAAACTCAAGATGTCCGTGCCTCTGCCGCCTCTGCCGCCTCTGCCTCCTGAGTCCTCGAATTAGAGCTGTAGACTACCATCCTTGGTATTTATTTTTAAATTTATTTTTAAATTTAAAATTTATTTTTAAAATTAAATTTATTTTAAAAATTATTTTCTTATAGAAAAATAAAAAAGAGAGAAAACAAAAAGGAAAGAAAAAATTATTTTCTTGTTCATTGCTGATGTATGGAAATACAATGAATTTTGTGCATTGATTTTGTGTTCTGCTACTTGGCTGAGTGTGTTTATAACTCTAGTAACTTTCTTGTATGTTTTTAGGAGTTTTTCTTAAAAAAATTAAGAAATTTAGTCAGATGTGGTGGCATGTGCCTTTAACCCAATGCTGGACCATCAGAGTTGTGAGGCTGTCCTGTCTCAAAAAAAAATCCCCATTATTATTATTATTATTATTATTATTATTATATTTTTACTTTAGGGGATGGAGGAAAACATATTGTAGACAATAATTTTCTAGCTAATATAAGACATATTCAAAACTTTACTAATTTGAACAGTGACCGGGAGGAAATAGACTCAATTGAATGGTGCATATCAGACAGTGTATGAGCTGATTGCTTTTTATTTATTATCTGGTTTTGGTGGCCCTGAGAGTGAAACTCAGGGAGTCACACATGCTGGGTGAGCTGTGTAGCACTGACAGACACTGCAGCCCTATAAATGGCTTTAATTGAGGGGATGTTATGGGCTGGATACAAGAACCGAGACCGTCATAGAGGAAGAGTCCTGGAGGGACAAGCTGCAGGGGAGGGGTCCCAGGGTCCCTCCCAGGATCACAGAGGACTCTAAGCAGGAGCCCTAGGGACTCAGAGGGGCTGGAATGGAGGACAGTAGCAGCGTGCGCCCCACGTGGCCCAAGCAGTAGCAGCGTGCACCCCAAGTGGCCCAAGCAGTAGCAGCGTGCACCCCAAGTGGCCCAAGCAGTAGCAGCGTGCACCCCAAGTGGCCCAAGCAGTAGCAGCGTGCACCCCAAGTGGCCCAAGCAGTGGCAGCGTGCACCCCAAGTGGCCCAAGCAGTGGCAGCGTGCACCCCAAGTGGCCCAAGCAGTGGCAGCGTGCACCCCAAGTGGCCCAAGCAGTGGCAGCGTGCACCCCAAGTGGCCCAAGCAGTGGCAGCGTGCACCCCAAGTGGCCCAAGCAGTGGCAGCGTGCACCCCAAGTGGCCCAAGCAGTGGCAGCGTGCACCCCAAGTGGCCCAAGCAGTGGCAGCGTGCACCCCAAGTGGCCCAAGCAGTGGCAGCGTGCACCCCAAGTGGCCCAAGCAGTGGCAGCGTGCACCCCAAGTGGCCCAAGCAGTGGCAGCGTGCACCCCAAGTGGCCCAAGCAGTGGCAGCGTGCACCCCAAGTGGCCCAAGCAGTGGCAGCGTGCACCCCAAGTGGCCCAAGCAGTGGCAGCGTGCACCCCAAGTGGCCCAAGCAGTGGCAGCGTGCACCCCAAGTGGCCCAAGCAGTGGCAGCGTGCACCCCAAGTGGCCCAAGCAGTGGCAGCGTGCACCCCAAGTGGCCCAAGCAGTGGCAGCGTGCACCCCAAGTGGCCCAAGCAGTGGCAGCGTGCACCCCAAGTGGCCCAAGCAGTGGCAGCGTGCACCCCAAGTGGCCCAAGCAGTGGCAGCGTGCACCCCAAGTGGCCCAAGCAGTGGCAGCGTGCACCCCAAGTGGCCCAAGCAGTGGCAGCGTGCACCCCAAGTGGCCCAAGCAGTGGCAGCGTGCACCCCAAGTGGCCCAAGCAGTGGCAGCGTGCACCCCAAGTGGCCCATCAGGCTAGAAGAGCAGAGATCCTCAGGGGTCAGGGCAGGGAGCTGCCTGCCATTCACAGACCCAGAAGTTCTGCCCGGAGCACTTGTTGTCATTCCATCTATCCCCTGTCAACTTCACACAGTCCTCATCTCAATCACTGTTGGGCTCCCCCTCTTTCCAGAAGCTGCAGACAACACCAGCCATCAGAGAGAGCCAATCCATCCAGAGCCCACTTCACACCACCCTCGGAGGAGCTGGACTGTGGGCTTCCAAGACCAGAGTCCACGGACTATCCAGCAGGAGTCCAGGGTAAGGATTTAGCAGAATGTGAGCTCCACTGTCACCTCTATGGGACTCATCTCAGCAGGGCAAAGACAGAGATGCTGGGACCTGGGCTTGGGTTAGGAGTCAGAACTCCCAGGGGATGTAGGGCCCTGTGGTTAGGGAGTTCCCCAGGTGCTTTTCAACATCAAAGGCTTCCTGTAGAGTGAGGTGTTCCCCTGAGCACTCCCCTCTGGGCCATGGGCTATGGGGGTTCACCTGAGCTGGAGAGGGTGTGCTCCACCCACTGCCAAGAACTTTCACGTTGGTGGTCGCTGAGGCTGATCCAGGTGAGTTCATTCTTTGTGATGCGCCAATAATGGAGGAATCTCTTGAGTGGAGAGAGGAGGCAGGCATGCAGACTCTGATGCTATGGCTCCACCATCCATCCTGTCCCTCTGTCTGCCTCTCAAGTAGGTTATTCTGCAGTCTAGCACAGAACCACAAGTCAAGTTGTGTGACCCTGCATATGAATGCCAGGCGAGGCTATGTTGATATGCACATAGGTGGAGACAGGTTCATTTGTGGTTCAGCTCATAGACGTGTCACGGAGGTTACACAAACCCTCCAAGCTGCTCTGACTTCCATCTGTCCTAGCTGTATGCTGAGATGTGTTCTCTATTTATGGGACCTCCTACCATTGTGCTTCCTCTTACAGGAAACCCTCCCTGACTGCTTCTCCACGCCTTCCCAGCCTCCCATCTGGATCCTAATTACTGGACTGAGTAAGGCAGCAGGATTTTTACGGGTCCATAACAGGACCCCGCCCCGGGCAGAAGGGAGCCCAGCTCACCTGCTCTTCAATGCTGTTGATAATTACCAGGTGGGCTCCCAGAGCCTGGCAGGCAGAGACGGAGGCCTGCCAGCTGCCCAGAGTCCTTGAGAAGAGGTAACAGCTTCCCTGGAAGAGTTCCCAGTCCCAGGGGCAGGGGAGGCACAGCCCAGCTGCTGGAAAAATAAGTCAGGGGATCAACCAGGCGGCCAACAAAGTGGGGGACACAACATGGTGGGTCCCTGACTGAGCTCCTGATTCCCCTCTCACCAGTGTTGGGTCTTAGGAGCCCAGGGAGGAGCCCCTGTGTCAGCTATTAGGTCAGTCCCCCAAACCCGTGACCTCCAGCTCAGCTCTATCCTGCCAGCCTCAGTTGGCAGCAGAGAATGTGGGTTCCAATCCTTAGATGACCCCTACACTCCCTCCTAGCTCAGGCCCAGGACCCTCACCCAGCGAGGCGTTCATCTGGAACAGCTGCTGCCTGCTCTGCTCCAAGCTGGAAGGGCTCTGCTGGTGGAACCACAAGTGCAAGAGAAGTACTGAAGTCACCAGGCACCCAATGCGTGCCTGGTGCACAGCTGCACCCAGAGCAGACCCTCGAAGCTCCCAGGGACCACAGGAGCCCATTTCACAGACTGGAACCCTAGTTTCAGACACAATCTCCCAGCACTGCCAGCTTGCAGGACCTCACCCATGGCCTCCTACCTTGCTCTGCACCCAGCACCCCTGGGCCTGTGCTTATACATATCACACAGCCCGGAAGCCCTCTCCTACCCAGTACCCCAGTTACCTACCTCACTCAAGCTGGGGCTCCCACAGTGATCCTGGGTCTCCAGGTGGGGATGTGGAAATCCTGGAAACTGCAAGAAAGAAGAGCATGCGTCCTCTTATGAGCACCGACTATGCTTGACTGTGCCCAGTCCAGCTACAAGGGAAAGGTGAACCCCACATCATGAAACAGGCTCTGAGAGGGAGGTCACACAGGAAGGGATATCCCCTATGGTGCTGGGGACAGGACAAGGATCATCCATAGCCCCAGGGACCAGCAGGATGAGCCCTTCTCTGACTGACCTTGCACCAGGATGGCCAACGAAAGACAGAGAAGATGCCCAAAGTGGGAGAAGCAGCAGGAGCTGGGGAACTCGGGTCACACTCTGCAGGACAAGCAGATGGGCGGAAGTGAGGTCTTAGGGCAGAGGCTGCTCCCATGTGTTCATGCCGCAGAGTGCCCTGCCACACCCCTGCCTGCCCCTCAGCCACCCCAGCACCTGGCAAGCTCCTTGGGTTGTGACTGAGAGCCTCGGGTCTTTCTCAGAGAATCTCTGTCCTCCAAATGTGACCTTCTCTGCGGAATGGGGCAGAACACACTCAGCTGACCTCCAGAGCGTGGCCCGCTCCCCAGCCCCAGGCTGCAAGCTAGACCTAGACTGGCCAGCGTCCAGCAGCCCGTCCTCCATAAAAGCACCCAGCCAGCCCCCAACCTCACCGTGGCTCCCTGGCCGCTGGCGCTCTGCCTCTCCCGCCGTCTTCCTCTTCTTTCAACTCCTCCACACTCCAGCTCCTTTCCACGCTCGGGTTTATATAACCCCGTGTTTTGCCCTGCAGCCCCCCCTTGACCTCCATTCCTCCCTGACTCAGGAGGAAGAAAAAGGAACAGGAAGGGACAGCTGCCCTCCGGAAAAGTGTGTGTGGGGGGAGATGCTTTGCCTGACACAGCTTTGAGAGAGGGCGCTAGGCTGGGGGCAGAAGCTGTGCTGCACATTTTGGTGTTAGTGTCCCTATTCACCCTACTCCAGGGCAGGTACTTGGGGCCCTATCTGATGGGAGCCTCCATTTCCTCTGCTATGAAGTAGGACAGTGAAGGGTTAGGGATGTGGCTCAGCTGGTAGAGAGTTCGCCTAGCATGCATGAAGCCATGGCTTCCGTCCCCAGCACTGGATGAGTGGAGTGCGTGTGCAGGCTTGGCATCCCATCACTTGTGAGGGAGATAGCAACAGGAGAAGTTCACAGTTATCTTAGGCTGTTCAGCAAGAGGGCAGCCTATGGAAAAAAAGAAAAAAAAAAGCAGGTAAGGTAGGCATGATTTTGATCTCAGCACTGTGGGTCAGAGGCAGGCATGGTGATTTTCAGGACAGCCAGGGATACATAGTGAGACTCCACCTCGAGAAGGAGGAGGAGGAGGAGGAGGAGGAGGAGGAGGAGGAGGAGGAGGAGGAGGAAGAGGAGGAGGAGGAGGAGGAGGAGGAAGAGGAGGAGGAGGAAGAGGAAGAGGAAGAGGAGGAGGAAGTGGAGGAGGAAGAAGAGGCGGAAGGAAAGAAAAGGAATGAAAAAAGAGGAAGGAAAAGGGAGGAAAGAAATGGGAACATGTTCCTGCCTTCCATTGTCAAGCAGTATTTGCAATTCTAGTGATAGGACAGCATTCAGGATTTGCAGACCTTGCACTAGGGACACAACACAGTACTTAGAGCCCTTTACTGTGCAAGCATGAGGACTTGAGTTTGAATTCCTAGAACCCATGTCCAAAAAGGCTGGGTGACATAGAGCACACCAGTGCTCCTACTGTGAGATGGGGCACAGAGACAGGAGGTTGCCTGGAAGCTGTGGGTCAGCTCCTGAGGAGAGCAGACAAGAGACCCTGCCTCAAAGAAGGGGAGGATGAGGGCTGACACCCAGCCTGTCCTCAACACACTCATCACAGTGCACACTCATGCACCGACAGTCATAAACACGTACACACACACACACACACACACACACACACACAGATTTGCAGGCCCTCTTGTACATGGTCTGCATCAGGGAGCTCACTCAGCCCAAACCCTGATGGCTGATTGGTCCTTTGTGTCAGGTGCTTCTACCTGAGATGCTGCCCTGGCCTTCTCAGGTGACCTTTGACCCCACAGCCTCTCTGTCCCTCCTAGATGACAAATAACTTGGAGACTCAGTGCTCCCAGCTGGTCTGCATCAGCCTCCTGCTGCAAGGGAGGAATTCCCCAGGCTGTCAGCCGATGCATCCCAGTAAGGAACCATGGCAGGGATGATTGCATGGTCCATGTGACAGAGCAGTCAGGAGAGTGCAGCTCCCAGGGCTGGGAGGGGAGCTCACTGGAAGAGCACTTGCCTGCTGTTCATGAGGCCCTGGGTTCCATTCCTAGCACCGCCAGCACCGGAAGAAAAGTGCTTGACCACATACTGGCTGATACGAACAGCCCTAGCCTGCTAGAACAGAACATAGCGGCTTCAGTTGCTCCCAAACAACAGAAACTGGTCTCTTACAATTGAGTGTTGGGAGGTTAAACACCAAGGTGGCTGCAGCTGGTGTCTGGTGAGGCCTGCTTCCTGACTTCTAGGTAATGTTCTTAGTGTGTCTTCACAGGCTGGAAGTGGTCAGGGAGTTCTCTGCACTCTCCTTTTAAAAAATATTTTATTGGAGCTGGAGAGATGGGTCAGTGGTTTAAAGCACATATTGCTCTTCTGCAGGACCTGTGTTCAGTTCACAGGAACCTCTGGGTCACTTACCACTGCCTATGACTACTGAGGGATCTGACCCCTCTCGATTTTGAGGTCCTGCACTCATGCACACATCATACACTCTACATATACATACAACTAAAGTTGTAAGCTAAATATTTTTATGTGGTTTATTATTATTATTTTTGTTTTTTGTTTTTTGGTCTTTTTGAGACAGGGTCTCTCCGTAGCCCCAGCTGTCCTGGAACTCACTGTGTAGACCAGGCTGGCCTTGAACTCACTGCCTCTGCCTCCCAAGTGCTAGGATTAAAGGCGTGCGCCACCACGCCCAGCATGTGATTTATTTTTAAGACACTTATTTACTCATTCATGTATATGAGTGTTTTACCTGCATGTGTGCTTATCACATGTGTACCACATGTGTGCACTGCGCATGATGCCCAGAAACTGCACTGGAGTGATGATGGATGGTTGTGAGCTGCCACGTGGGAGCCAGGAACCAGACCTAAGTGCTCCACAGGAGCAGGCAGGGCTTTTACCTGCTGAACCATCTGTCTAGTCCCTTAAGAGTTATGTTATTTTTCACAAAACTTCAATAAAAAATTGGCTTTGAAAAAAAATAAGATTGGAAAAAAGAGTTATGTTTGTTTTTAATTATGTGTATATGTGCGTGTCTGCATGTGGGTTTATAAACGTGGCCACAGCACCAGTGGAGACCAGAAGAGGGTCTTGAGTTCCTTGGAGCTGGACCTGCAGGTGGCTGTGAGCAGCGGGACATGGGTGCTGAGAACTGAACTCAGGCCCTCTGCAAGTGCTCTGCCGCTGAGCCATCTCTCCAGGCCCTGCAGTCTCCACTGCAGTCTTTTTTTTGTTTGTTTGTTTGTTTGTTTAGCTTTTCTGAGCCAGGTTGGTATTGAATAGTCTACGTAGCCAGGATTCCTGAATCTCCTGCCTCCATGTGCTGAGTGCTGGGATGGCATAAGCCACCACTACAAGCTCTTTGGTCTCTTTGTTTGTTTGTTTGTTTTGATACAGGGTCTCCCTGTAACCTGGAACTCACTATGTAGATCAGGCTGGCCTTGGTCTCAGAGAGATCCACTTGCTTCTGCCTCCTGAGTGCTGGGATTAAAGAAAGAACCACCATACCCAGCTCATAGGACTTTTTTTTCTTTAGATAGAGTCTTACTGTGTGGTCCTGGATGCTCTGCTACTTGATATGCTATGTAGGCCAGGCTGGTCTCCAGTTCAAGGTGATCCACGTGCCTCTGCTTCCTGAGGGCTATTGCTAGAGGCATACACACCACACTCAGCTGGTATCTTTTTATCATTTTATTTATTTATTTATTTATTATTTGTTGAGAGAGAGAGACTGAGACAGACAGACAGAAGGACAACAAGAGTATAGAGGGGTCAAAAGACAGCTCGGAGTTAGTTCTTTCCACTATGTGCAGCTCAGGGATGGAACTCAGGTACTCAGTCTGGATGGCAGGCAGCCATCTTGTCAGCCCTCTGGGGTCTCTTTTATGAAGAGCCTCAGCTCATTTATTGGATTGTACTGTCATGAGCTGACTTACTCTGATGGTTAATAGCATCAAGTTGACATGATGTGGAATCAGCAGGGAAATGAGCCTTGTGCATGACCATGAGGAATGTTCTAAATCAGGTTAGCTGAGTGGGAAGATCCTCTGTTCTCCTTAGTTTTCTATTGCTATGATAACACACTCTGGCCAGGTGTGGTGGCTCACTCCTTTATCCCACCCACCCATTATCCATTTCTCCCTTCTGTATCTCCTGCCCACCAAATCCTGTCTTCTTCCCTTGTACCCATTTTACTTTCTTGTCTTCTCTGGTGACCTGCTGCATTTAATCAGGGTTGTTGCCATTAGCCTGAATGGGGGTTATTTGCTTGGGTGAGGGGCGGTGCCAGGGCCAGTGGCTGAACCCACCACAGAGGAACATGACTCTTCATTTCTAGCCTTCAAGTCCTCCAGGAGGGGCGGGGCCTTACAAGCCTCTCTGTCACCTATGAAGGAATGCTTATGGGGCCACACTTCTCATGGTGGTCAATGTACTGAGAACAAGTGACTGTTGAACTGTCAGCTCTGAATGGGACACTAATGTCACCCCTCCAAGTGCCAGCACACGCCAGCGATCCTCTGTCTCTACTTCCCACTGTGCTGCCTTTACAGTCAAGTGCTGGCTCTACATGTTTTTATGATTTTATTTTTATTTTACGTGTATGAGTGTTTTGCCTGTATGTGTGTAAGTGCACCCATGTGTGTGTGCAGTGTCCAGAGAATCCAGAAGAGGGCATAGGATCCCCTGGAACTGGAGTTACAGTTATTATCTGCCACATGGCTACTGGGAACGGAATCCAAGTCCTTTGGAAAAGCAGGCAATACTCCTGACTGCTGAGAGGCGTTTTAGCGACAGGTATATGTGTGCATGTACGTTAGGAATATGTGTGTTTATTAGTATGCAAAAACAGAGAGAGAGCAAGGAGTGTGTGCCAGTGTGTAGAGGGCCAAGGACACCTTTGTGGAGTCGGTTCTCTCCTTCAACCTTTATGGGGATTCCACGGGTTGAACTCAGGTCACCGGGCTTCCGTCTCAAGCCCCTTTACACTCTAAGCCATCTCACCAGTCCTCGCAGGACGTTCTGAAAGAGGAATTACAGCAGACATGGACAGTGACGGGAATGAGTGCCCAAGGAGCAGGAAGTGACAAAGAATGCGACCCTTAGAGGAGCCGAAAGTTACTCGTGAAGACCCTGGGGCCCCAGGAGGGAAAATGGGAGGGCGACTTGCAAATATGATTACGAGGCAAGGGATGCCAGGGAGAGGGCATCCTGTTTAACACTCCTGGGCAGGGTGAAATACTTTGCTGATCTAGCTGTAGTGTTGGGAAAGTCTCCAGTTGAGTACAAGAGGCCCAGCTAAGCACAAAGAATGGGTCAAGCCAGGGAGACCTCGCTTTAGACCGAACCTCTGCCCCTCCATGGGGCCATTTTAATAATCTGAGCTTCAGGCTTTCCCATCTGCGAGAAGCAGCTGTCATGATGGCTACTTTGTCAACTTGAGCAGATCCAGGATCACCTGGACACAGCCCGTGAGGGAGTCTCTAGATTGGGTTACTTAAGATGGGAAGCCCCACCCCCCATGGGCAAAAGCACCCCATGGGCAGGGGTCCTGTGATGAGGAAAAGGAGAAGGGGGACTGAGCTCTTGCTTGGCTTCCTGGCTGCGGATGTAATGTGACCCCACACCCCTGTTTGCCTTGACTTCCCTCTAGTTGACTGCATCTTCAAACTGTAAGGAGAAAAGTAACAAAGCAGCCAGCCTTTGGATCTTGAATGATCTCTCAAAGCCCAAGTTTTGAATCCTTGGTCCCCAGTGTTCAGTATCATTGAAAGGTGGTGGTGGAGTCAGTGGTGGAGATGTCCCAGAGGGCACAGCATTCCCTCTGAAAGCAGGAGGACCTAAGTTTGGGTCCCCAGAACCCACATAAAGCCCTGAAACCTCAGTGCCAAGGGGCAGAGACAGGTCCCAGGAACTTGGCAGCCAGTCTGTGTAGCTGAGACTGTGAGCTCCAGATTCAGGGAGAGACTCTCTCAAAAAATAAGGTGAAGAAATGCTGAAGGAAGTCACCATGACACCAGGCTCTGGTGTCCCTGTGTGAGCACACTTACACACAGACGCAGACACAGACACACAGGAACACACACATAGGAACACCCATACCCACATAGACACACACACACAGAGATATAGACACACCCCACACACACAGGCACACACCCCCACATAGATACAGACAGACAGACAGACAGACAGACACACACACACACACACACACACACACACACTGGCCTCCTGGAAGGAGGTTTGTGGAATGTCCTTGAAGGGACATGTGATAGTTTAAGTTCTTAACTTGACAGATCTAGAGTCACCAAGAAAGAGTCTCAGTGGGGGACCATGTCAGGTTGGTTTGTGGGCCTGTCTGCAGGGCACTGTCTTGTTTGACTTAATTATGTAGGAAGATCCACTCTGAAAGTTGGTGGTACTATTTTCTGGGTTTGGACCTGGGCTGTGTGCAGTTGAGAGAGCTAGCTGAGCACCAAGCATGCATGCATTCACTGCTGTCCTCTCCTGTGTTCCTGTGTGACCAGCACTGAGCATGCATGAATTCACTGCTGTCCTCTCTGACTGTGTTCCTGTGTGACCAGCACTGAGCATGCATGAATTCACTGCTGACCTCTCCTGACTATGTTCCTGTGTGACCAGCACTGACCATGCATGAATTCACTGCTGTCCTCTCCTGTGTTCCTGTGTGACAAGCACTGAGCATGCATGCATTCCCTGCTGTCCTCTCCTGATTGTGTTCTTGTGTGACCAGCACCTTCAAATTCTGGCTGTCTTGAACTCCTCACAACAGTGGATTGCTACCCAAATCATGAGTTAAATAAACTCTTTCTCCCTAATGTTGCTTTTTGTCAGACACTTTTATCACAGCAATAGAAATGAAGCCAGGACAGAACTATTGGGTCCTTGGATCTTTCTTGACTTTCTAAAAAGAAATATTTTACTTTAAAAAATCATATATATGTATGTGTGACTCTGTGGGCATGTGCACAGGATGGCAGGTGCCTGTGGAGGTCTGGAGAAGGGGTTTTACCCCTATAGTTGGACTCGTAGGTGGTTGCCAGCTGCCACAGCTGATGTGTGGCTGCACACCACACCGAGTTCTCTGATGGGCAGCAAGTGCTCTGAACTGCTGAGCCGTCTCTCCAGCTCTCCTTTCTGAGTTTTTTGGCTTCCTGGCCTCTGTAGAAATGATTTTTACAATATGGATGTAATTAGCCTAAAGACTTTTACTTAATCTTGCAACTAAAATGTTGCTATTTATAATGTAAACAAGCTCACTAAGCCATGTGTTGTTCTTGGGAGCTGAATACCTGACCTTAACCCTACAGGATTCCACTTTTCCACAAGATAGTGAATGGGGGGCTGGAGAGATGGCTCAGCGGTTAAGAGCACTGACTGCTCTTGCAGAGGACCCAGGTTCGATTCCCAGCACCCACATGGCAGCTAAGAACTGTCTTTAGTGCTGGGCATGGTGGTTTGTACCAGCACACCTTTAATCCCAGCACTCAGGAGGCAGAGGCAAGCGGATCTCTGTGAGTTCAAGGCCAGCCTGGTCTACAGAGTGAGCTCCGGGCCAGCTGGGACTAAAGGGAGATCCTGCCTCAAAAATACCAAAATAAAAAAAAAGATAGTAAATGAATGTGGGTGTGGGCGATGAGCATATCAAATTGCTGGAAAAAAGCACGTTTTTTTTTTCCATTGAAAACAGTGAGAGAAATTGAAAAGTCTGTTTGCATTTGTGCCTATGATATTGTAGGCATATAGATCAAAAGTCAGGTTCTCTGAGAAGATGAGGGCACATCCTAGATTTCACTTCCCCTATTCATGCCAGAGATACTGTTTCAGTAAAAGAATGAGTGAATCCTGGCTCAAGAGGACAATTCTCTGAAACATCTTAAGGAACGGGTTCTCAGAGTTTGGGTCCACTTGTGGCCATAGAAGGAATGCCAAGAGTCAGGCTGCTTCTTTACTCTGATATAACTGCAATGTGGCTTAGCACAACCAGAGGCATCTGTGAAGCAACCAGGCCTCCTCTGCCATGACGTGCTGCTTCCTCACCACAGTCCTGGAGGCAGCAGCCCATCTGACCACAGACTGACATCTATGGAGCCGTGAGCCAGAAGAAATCTTTCTTGCTTGTGAGTTGATTACAGCAATGTCTGTTGCTTTCTTCTCTGTGAAACCACATTATCTAACAAAAACAGTTTAAGTGAGGATGAGTTTCTATTCCCTCATGATTTCAGAAGGTTTCAGTGCATCTTGGTGGGGCCGGCATGGTGGACTGGTGCAGTTCACTGGATTTACAGCTGCAGGAGGCGGTGGATGAATATTTTCCCTTAGCAGCCTGAGTAGCACCTTCTGTCACTATGATTTTTCCAGCAGGGAGGAAACTTCTAGTTCAGTTTCAGCCTGATTTCTCTGTGTCTTGGTACGTGGTTCTACACAGATCTATCTATCTATCTATCTATCTATCTATCTATCTATCTATCAATCATCTATCTATCTATTTATTTTGCGACAGGGTCTTCCTGTAGCTCCACCTGGCCTGGAACTGTGTTTCCTTTTTGAGATCTGTCTGCTTCTGTTTTCCAAGTGCTGGGATTGAAGGTGTGCACTCCCATGCCTGTGCTTGACATTGGGCACATGGAAATGAAGAGAACAGAATAAGTCTGCCTTTGAATGGTGTGCCTGTGCCTTTTTTAAAAATAGTTTTCCAACTGTGCATCACTTGACAATGAAGATTAATTGTATGTGAATGTTCTTCTGTGTATGTGTACATGTGCATGCATGTGTGTGCCTGTGTGTGGGGGCAGGGCATAAGTCAACTTGAGTGCTTTCCTCTATTGCTCTCCAACATAGTTTTTTTTTTTTTTTTCTGAGACAGGGTCTCCCTGTACCCCTAGCTGGTTTGGAAGTCACTATGCAGACCAGGCTGGCCTGGTCACAGAGCTTTGCCTGTCTCTTTCTCTGGCCTGCAAACCCTGGGGAATCCCTCTGTCTCTGACTTCTTGGAGCTGAGATTAGATGCACATGCTGCCATACTTGGTCTTTCACACGGGTCATTGGGATCAAACAGAAGTTCTTATATTTGCATGGCAAGCCCTTTGTTGACTGAGCCTCCCCCCAGTCCCTATTTTTATTGTTTTATTTTTGGAGACTGAAAATTGGTATGTAGCTCAGGCTGGCCTCAAACTCGTGATTCTCCTGCTCAGTCTCCTAAGTACTGATATTACAGTGAACCATTATACTTTGCCTTGTCTCCTTCATAGTCTTCAATGGGGCTAGTTAAGGAATAGAATATACCCAAGTATCTGTCAACAAATCAATGGATGAAGGAAATTCGGTACCTATACACAACTGGATGTAACTAATCCATTAAAACACAGTGTCTGGGCCGGGCGTGGTGGCACACGCCTTTAATCCTAGCACTTGGGAGGCAGAGACAGGCGGATCTTTGTGAGTTCAAGGCCAGCCTGGTCTACAAGGTGAGTTCCAGGACAGCTGGGGCTACAGGGAAACCCTGTCTTGAAAATACCAAAAACAAAAAACAATCAAACAAAAAAAACCACAGTGTCTGGAGGTGTGGTTCAGTAGTGGAGAATTTGCTTAGCATGTGTAAGGCCCTAAGCACTGAAAAAAAAAACAAAAACAAAGGAAACAACAAAAAAGAAAACAAAAACAAAGAAGGAATGAAATTATATCAGCACCAAAGTGGATGGAACTGAAAGACATCTCTAGAATATCATTTAAAAATTATTTGGGCTGGCTGTGGTGGTGCACACCCTTAATCCTAGCACATGGAAGGCAGAGGCAGGTGGATCTCTGTGAGATCAAGGCCAGCCTGGTCGACATAGAGAGCTCCAGGCCAGGTGGGACTAAAGGGAGACCCTGTCTCAAAATACAAAAAAAAAAAAAAAAAAAAAAAAAAAAAATATTAAGGAGGGTTGGAAAGAAGGCACAAAAGTAAAAAAAAAAAAAAAAAACTATTTGGGAGTGCTGGAGAGATGGCTCAGCAGTTAAGAAAAAAAAAAAAACTATTTGGGAGTGCTGGAGAGATGGCTCAGCAGTTAAGAGAAGTGGCTGCTCTTTCAGAGACCTGGGTTTTGCTTCCAGCACCCACATGTTAGTTCATGACCATCTGTACCTCCAGCTCTAGATGATCTGACACCCTCTTGCTGCAGCCTCCTCTTCAGGCCTCTTCTCCCAGCCTCCTCTGGCATTTCAGGAATCAGCTGTTTCTCCAGTGTGAAGGTCCTAGGGGTCCAACTAGGGTCTACATGATTGACAACAAGTACCTTTATCCAGTGATCCATCTTTCTGGCCCCTGAGTTATGGTTTATGAAATGCCCCCACAGGCTTGTGTGTTGATTATTTGATCCTTGGCTGGGAACTGTGTTTTGGGGCTTGTGAAACCTTTAGGAGGCAGTGTGGCTGACAGAAGTAGATCACCAGGGGCAGGCCTGGGGGTTCTAACTAGGCCCTGCTTCTGGTCTATTTCTGCTTCATATCTAATTGTGCAATGTGACCAGCAAGTCTGCCGGCATGGCGAGACTATGTTGGCTACTGTGCCTTCCTCCTGTGATATACTGTGTCCCCTTAAACCACAAGTCGAAACCAAGCCTTCTGGATGTAGGTTGTTACTGCCAGGTATCTGATCACAGCAGCAAGAAAAGTAACTGGGGCTGGAGAGCTGACTCCGTGGCTAAGAACGCTGGCTGCTCTTGAAGACAACTTGGGTTCAGTGCCCAGAACCCACATGATGACTAACAATCATCCTTAATTCCAGTTGCAGGGGATCCAATGACTTCTCCTGGCCTGTGGGCACTGGACACACATGATGTGCCTACATATATAGAAAATGAAAAAAAGAAAAGTAAATAATAGAGCATGTGCTTATGAGTATAAATGTGCGTGTGAGCTTGAATGTGTATGTATGTATGTGTGTGCATATAAGTGTGTGTATATGTATGTATCTGAATATGTGTATGTAGTACAATTACATATATTTGTGTTTAGTGTGTATATCATCTGTGTGTATTAGTGTACACATGGGTATATGTATGTCTGTGTGAGCTTGAATGTGTATGTCTGTATGTGCGTGCGTGTGTGTGTGTGTGTGTGTGTGACTTTGGGTCTGTATGTATGTGTGTGTATTTGAATGCATGTGAGTTTGAGTGTGCATGAATGTGTGTGTATGAATGTGTAAATTTGAGTTGCGTACGCATATGTGTGTTTGAGTATAGATGTATATGTGTGTACATATGTATATGTGTGTTCCCACTTATTTAATGAGAGGACCTGGAAGCTATGACACCCCAATAATAATGAATACTCTAACATGCATATCTGGATTTCTGAGTCCCATTTTCCACCAGAAAGCAACCAGCCCTCTTTGAGAAAGCTGTTGATTCCCAAGGAGAAGGGAAAGAGGGAAAGATGGGGGATATGACATGTAACTGGGGTAGAAAGGAAGGAAAAAACTGACTAGCAAAACCAAATGTCAAAAAGATACAGAAGGCAGCATGAGAGGGTTTCCCTGAACAAATCAACAATTCAAGTGTTCAAGGAAAAAGACACATCAGCACAACAATGGAGTCAAAGTTCCCCTTCTGTAGAAGCAATGTAAAAACCTTGCCGGGATTTGACAGAATTGGGTTCGATCCCCAGCACCCACACAGAGGCTGAGAACCGTCTGTAACTCCAATTCCAGGAGAACTCCAGTTCCAGGGGAATCCGACACCTTCTTCTGACCTCTGCGGCATTGCACGACACAGGTGCACAAACCTACATGCAGACAGGACATTCATACACATAAATAAATAAATATAATAAAATAAATAAAAAAAATGAGAACTCTTTTTAAAAAACCTACATGTGAGTTAAAGGGAGATACTACAATTAAGAAATTCTTTAAAAAATTTTTTGAGCTGGCCTAAAACTCACTTATGTAGACCTGGCTAGACTTGAACTCACAGAGACATCCCCCCACCCCCCTCCTGAGTGCTGGGCATGTGCCACCATGCCCAGCATTTTTTTTTTATTGGATAAGAACTAAAGATAAATTCTAAGAACAGTTTTCCTATCTTATCTTCCTCTGACCTTGCATTTCATTCTCTCTTAATAGCAAAGTTCTATATGCAAATATATTATGGGTGTTTTAAGATAAAAATCTACAAAAATAAAATAAAAAGGGCATATATGCTATATTAACAATTCCCATTTGTAAGGTGACTTTCTTTTGGGAAGCTCTTCACATTGGATAGCTCACTTCTTTCCTCCTTTTGAGCAACTCTTTGGCTTGTAGCTCTTATACTTAAGCCTGCATTAAAACGTCTTAATTATACTAGATAGTCCAAAAATTGCTTCCAGAAATTGAAGCCACATATCCTGGTTTGGAGTGAGTTGAGATCCCTAAAGCTTAAGAAAAGTCTTTAGGATTTTAAGGATGACTGCATGGTAGTTACTTCTCCGTCACTCCTGAACCCCCTGGGCATTCCTGCTGAGATCCATGTTGAAGCACTTTTTTTTTTTTAATTTTATTTATTTCTGTATGTGTATGAATGTACTGTCTGCATGCAAGTTTGTGCACCGTGTCGTGCAACGCCGCGGAGGTCAGAAGAGGGTCTCAGATTCCCCCGGAACTGGAGTTCTCCTGGAATTGGAGTTTCAGACGGTTCTCAGCCGCCATATGGGTGCTGGGGATGGAACCCGGGTCCTCTGCAAGAGCGGTCGGCACTCTTAACCGCTAGGCCATCTCTCCAGCCCTAGCACTTTTGATGAATCACCTTTTGGTCGCTCATATGAGCTGCTCTGCAAAGCAGGCCTTGCATATTACATAGGGTTCTTTGTTTCTGAGTTTCTGGCCCAAAATCCACTTAAAAATGCCCTAGCGGAAGAGGGGGCGTGGTAGAATGTAAGGGCTGCGATTGGGGTGAATGGTGAAACTACAGCAATGTAGTCTGGACACTCATTTGATCAACTTGATTGAACATACAACCTGTCACCCCCCACTGGATGGTGGGGCTGTAGGTGTTTGGGCACAACAGCCTGCAGATAGGTTTTGCATGAAGGATGCTTGTACTCATGGATTATCACTTATAGCTAAAAATGAAAAAAAAACTGAGAGAAAGATGCAGGACAGTTATGGCAGAATGCATGATCTGGGATGGGGTGGGGGTAGGGGGGAAGGGAAAGGGAAATATGCCTGATCTGAATTGGAAAATGATGTATGAAATGTACAAAGCACCAATAAAAAAAATGCCCTAGACTCATCCATACTCTGGCATGTAGGTCAGATGCAACAGCACATGGATTTTCTGGGGCCTGAGAGCCAAATCCCCAGAAAGCATAAGCCAGTCTCTTGTCCCAGGGAGAGAAGTCTGAGAAAAAAAAATTGTATTCTTTTTTTTTTTTTTTTTTTTTGTATTTTTGAGACAGGGTCTCCTTTTAGTCCCAGCTGGCCTGGAGCTCGCTCTATAGGCCAGGCTAGCCTTGAACTCACAGAGGTCTGCCTGCTTCTGCCTCCCGAATGCTGGGATTAAAGGCATGTGCCACCACGCCTGGCTCATATTCTTATTTTTATTTTTAGCCTGCCTAACTGAAATGTAATTGTGCAGATTTATAAATGTCAATATTTTGTTGATGTACATGGTATTCTTTTAGTCCACTAAGCCTCTTACACATCTTAAAGAGCTGGAGATATGAGATATACGCACGGTCTCCTGTCCTTAGGGAGAAAAGTCTACCAAATGTCCTGGTCCTTTGTGCTTTCTGGATCTGAGGGGCCATAAATGAGGGAGAACGAGAACATACATAATTTGTATTCTGAGTCTGTGTTAATTCACTTAGCACAACAGCATCTGGTTCCATCCATTTACCTGCAAATTTCATGATGTCATCTTTTTTTTAAAAAAATACATGTTTTTTTAAATTTATTTTTTATGTGTATGAATGTACTGTCTGCATGTAGGGTCTGTGCACCCATGTGGTGCAATGCCTCGGAGGTCAGAAGAGGGTGTTGGATTCCCCTGGAACTGGAGTTAAAGACTGTTCTCAGCCGCCACGTGGGTGCTGGGGATCGAACCCCGGTCCTCTGTAAGAGCAATTGGCACTCCTAACCGCTAGGCCATCTCTCCAGCCCTGATGTCATCTTTCTTTACTGCTGAGTAGAACTTCATTGTGTAAATGCACCAGTTTTATTATCCACTTGTCAGTTGAGGGACACTTAGCTCGCCTCCATCTCTTAGCTATTGTGAAAAGAGCAGCAACAGACATGGATGTACAAGTAAATATCTCTGTAGTGGGGTGAATCCTTTGGGTATATGGCAAGGAGTGGTAAGACTGGCTCAAATGGTAGGTTAATTTTTAGATTTTTTTTTTTGGTCTTTTTGAGACAGGGTCTCCCTGTACCCCCAGCTGTCCTGGAACTCACTCTGTAGACCAGGCTGGCCTTGGACTCAAAAAGATCTGCCTGACTCTGCCTCCCAAGTGCTAGGATTAGAACCATGCACAACCACGCCTGGCTAATTTTTAGATTTAAAAAATATTTTATTTATTTATTTATTTATTTATGTGTATGAGTGTACTGTCTGCATGTAGGTCTGTGTACCCGTGTCGTGCAATGCCGTGGAGATCAAAAGAGGGTGTGGGATTCCCCTGGAACTGGAGTTAAAGATGGTTCTCAGCCGCCATGTGGGTGCTGGGGATCGAACCCGGGTCTTTTACAAGAGCAGTCGGCGCTCTTAACCTCTGGCCATCTCTCCAGCCCAGCAGAGACTTTTAAACTATTTCCCACATTTGAGGTTTTATAAAACACAACACATATTTCCCCCACTATTTTCCATTATAATATATATATATATATATATTTATAACAAACAAAAAAACCCTAACAGTAACTCTTCAAACCCTATGTAACCCCAAGCCACATATACACAAAGGAAAGACTAGGTGCTTTGAAGGTAAATTAATTTATAGTTACTGATTTTTAATCAATAAAGTATAAAATTGAGGACCGCCAGATGACAGTGGGTAAAGGCACTTGCTACCAAACTTGATAACCTGAATTCAACCTCTGGGACCCACATGGTGAAAGGAGAAAACTGACTCTCTCAAGTCTCTAATCTTCACGTGTGCACATTTTATATATATTCATACATATATAATGTGCATATACATATATGTATATATAATGTGCACACACATTATATATATGTATATACATACTAAGAAATGCAATTAAATTATTAAAATAATATAGAACTGAGCCAATTTCTAAAGTCTAATTCTTTAAGTCATTTAAGTTGTCTCACAAAATGCCTTACTTATTTAACAGCAGCAAAAAATTGAGAGGGGCGGATATCTGAAAGAAGGAATTCTCTGAAAATTCCCAAGGTTCAAAATGACTTCTTCCATATTTTACTTGTCTTCAGACAATGCATATTTTGGTATTACATTTATAACGGCAGCCAAATATGTAGTGAAGAGGTCAAATCTACATGAATGGAAGTCATTGAGGAACCTGGGAACCCTGTAAGAACAGACAGAAGCATTGACTTACCAAAGTCAAAAGCTAAATGACTGAGATAAAAAAATCTGAACATATCATTTAATAATGACCAATCCTTTGTTGATGTATTACTCCTTGACTTCCATCAGAGAATCAGGTCTCAGTTTATTTTTTTTCCCCTAAAGCCAATTTTTTATTGAAGTTTTGTGCATTTCATACAATATTTCTTTTTTTATTTTTATTTTTATTTTATTTTTTCATACAACATATCTTAATCAAATTTAGACCCACTCCCCCTTCCTTGCCCCCCACCCCACCAGAGCGCATGCATTCTGCCATACATGTCTTTCATCTTTTTCTCAGTCTTTAAAAAAAAATTTCAATGCAGAAGTTTACTGTTTTGGGCAGAGGTTTACTGTTTCAGTCAGTTCTTTGACCCAGTCTTTTTGTTGTTGTTGTTGTTGTTCCTTCCAATTTGTACCACTCCAAAATATGCATATATGCATGCCACATATATATCAAGATTATGATGTCATAGGTTTTAGCAACCTCAGCTTATGTTTTCTTTTTTTTTTTCTTTATTAGGCTGAAAGATGTCATGTTTTCCTTAAGGAAGTGTTTGAAGGCTCCTTGGCAAGGCCAAACAACCATCAATCCTGCCCTTGTGTTCCACACTGGGGTCTTCCCTTCCCATGGTCACCAAATGAGGTCCAGTAAACACCACATCCTGTCTTGATCTTCCTGTATTGGCCTCCATGCTACAGCTTGGGTAGTCCAACAATGGCAGTCTATACTCTAAAGAGGCTGAAAATACAATAGCTGCTCAGTCCACAAGCTGGATGTCTCAGCAGTCCCCATCTGGCACTGAGGGTTTGGAGCATTCTTGGAGAGACATGAGTCTTCAGTCTGTATTGGAAGTTTGAAAAGCTGTGTCTCATGTTTTTGAAGGATGGCAAAAGCAGTGGCAGCCACAGGGTAGATGCACTTGCCAGTAAGAATTGAAGACAGGCAAAACAAAAGTGCTCCCCCCCCCTTTTTGTTGTTTTACTAAGATCTCAAGTTTTATACTGAAGTACAATTTCTCAGGTCTTACTGATTACTTATTTCTGGTAATACTTTCCTTTTGGATGTTTAAGGCCACACAGTTAGCCCAGATTAACCCAGGTTTTTGTTTTCTCAAGGTCTAGTTGAGGACCTTGTCAGTTGAGGGGTCACTCAGGTTTTTTTTGGGGGGAGGCTCCTTTTGGTTTTTCGTTTACCAGTTCCATCCACTTGAGGACAGAGTCAGGTCTTGCTAGACCAGGCTTCCCTTTTTGAAGCATGAGCAGACTTTCCTCTTTATAGACTGGTCACTGGCTGAAGTCCCATTAGTGGATCTCCAAGACCTCCCTGCACAGGAAGACTGGTGATTCACATTTGCAGGACATTTCAAGAGATGCCCCCATGCATAGTCCCCTGGGACTTAGTTGACCTCTGAGGGCAAGGAACAATGTTATCCCTTAAGTCCCTCAGCCAAATTGGTATGGTCATTAAGTATGGTTGTTAAACATCCAGAAAGCCTAAGTTACATCAGCCTGATACTTTTAATTACTGTATAACATTTTAGAAAAGGCTCGGACAAAAACTCAAGAGCTTTGTATAAGAAATACTAAGAAGCACTCCTATAAAATAAATACTGTGGTTAGACACAATGTCATGACAAACTATTTTTTCCATTCATTTTAGTGTTGGAGTTTCATTCAGTAATCATGGATTTTACCATTGAGCTACATCCCAGCTCAACATTTACTTTTTTGGTAATATATTTTTTATTTTTATTAAACTTTTCATACATCATACATCATTTCTCAATCCAATTTAGACTCATTTCCCTTTCCATGCTCCCCCACCCCACTGGAGTTCATGCATTCTGCCATTCATGTCTTGCATCTTTTTTCTAAGTCTTTTCAGACTTTTTCCAGATTATTATTGTTTTGGGGAGAACTTCACTGTTTCAGTCGGTTTTTGTTTGTTTTGTTTCTGTTTTGTCCCGCTTCTTTTGTGTCTGTCCTTGAGAGTGAGATGGGTTTCTTGTAGACAGCATATAGATGGGCTCTGTGTCCTAATCCACTCTGCCAGTCTAAGTCTTTTGATTGGGGAGTTTAGTCCATTAATATTTAAGGTTATAATTGAAAGATGTATGTTGCTTCCTTAAACCTTATTATCCATTTGCATTTTTGGTCTAGGTTACTTCTGTAGTTATGCCTTTATTAATTTCTCTTTCTAGGTGCCTGGGGATAGTTGCTCCTCTCCTCTGTCCTTTGAATTGCTTCAAGTCTTCTCTAAAGGGTTGGTTTTCCAGACATATATTCTATCATCTTGTTTATGTCATGGAAGATTTTTCTTTCTCCTTCAACTATAATAGACATTTTTGCTGGGTATAGTAACCTGGGTTGGAATCTATAGTCGTTTAGCACTGGAATGCTTTGGCCCATGTTCTTCTTGCTTTCATAGTTTGAACTGAAAATTCAGCTGTAATTCTGTTGGGTTTTTCCTTATATGTAACTGTTGTTTTTCTCTTGTGGCTTTCAGTCTTTGTTTTGGGCATCTAGCATTTTCTTGGGATTCTTCTCCTTCGTCTATCCCTATGATGTGGAGGTTTTTTTTTAATTTTTCATAAACTTTATTTGAGCTTTTTAATTTTTCTGTGTTATCTTCCAGGTGTGATATTCTTTTTTCTGCCTCCTCTGTTCTGCTTCTGAGGCTTTTCCCCATCCTTTCCTATTGATTGGACGAGCATTAAATTTCCTTTTTCATTCCATCCTGTGATTTCTTTAATATTTCCATTTCATTTTGGAGCTTCTCAATCTCTTCTTGTAGCTCCTTGCTTTGCTAGTTGGTTTCCTTTTCCATTTCAGCATGGGTTCTTTTCATTGTTTCCACTTCCTTCCAGAGTTTGGCATTCTCTCCTTCTAAGTCCTTCCTGAGTTTTTCATTCTCTTCCCTAAGTTCTCTGATTTGTTCTTTATATTCTATGATTGTTTTAAGATGTGTCCCGGGTTACCTAAGGGAGATCTCATTGTAGGAATCTTCTGTAGGGTTGGTAGAGTTTGGTGTGGAATTATTCTGTGCATTTCCCATGTTATTCTTTCATTGTGTTTTTGGCATGAGGGTTTGCTTTTTCTTTGTATTCTGATGTGAATCTCAAATGTTTCTTCACTGTGAAGACTTGCTTTGCCTGCTTCTTTCAGATGCTTTCATTGTTTTCTTCTTCTTTATGGAGTGTTGACTTGTCTAAGTTTCAGGCTTTCAATTTTCATTATATATTGGAAGGTCTAGCTCACACTTCCCTTTCTCTTCTGAAGGTTCTCCAAAAACTGAGTAGGTAACAACCAGGTCAGTACCCTACTGAGGACTGTGCTTACTCTGCTTCCTGCCAACCAGTTCCTCTAGGTTGGTTGTGGGGCTTGGCGTTGCAGGACTGGAGTTGTGTCAGTTCGCTGTTTCGTTTATTGCCTTGCACCCCAGAAACACTACTGTAGTCCCACCTGGACACTCAATCTGCAATTACACTTGGAGGGGGAATAGCCCCACAGATGCACAAGCAAATAATCCCATAATCCAATAATCCACCTGGGGGAACCCCCCTCCCAGCGCTACCCTATGCTCCAGCTGGTCCATCTGAAACTCCCAGTGTCTATGCACTTGAGTCCCCTAGTGGCAACAGGCCCACCTGTGTTCTAGCTGGCTGGATAACTCCCCCCCCCAACTGCACAAGCCAGTAATTCAATAATCAAATAATCCACCTGGCTGAAGTGCCCGGCCCCTACCCTATGCTCCAGATGATCCTGCCTAAACCCCCAGTCTCTATACACCTGAGTCTCCTAATTGCAACAGGTCCACTTGTGTTCTTGCTGGCAGGGTCTCTCCCCCCTCCCCCCAGCTACATAAAATAATAATCCAATAATCAAATAATCTGCCTGCATGATGGGCCTGGCTCCTACCCTGTGCTCCAGCTGCTCTGGCAGAAGCCCCCAATCTCTGTACACTCTACTCCCCTATTGATAACAGGTCCACCTGTATTCTGGCCTGCTGGATAACAACCCCCCCCCAGCTGCATAAGCCAATAATCCAATAATCCACCTGGGTGAAGTGCCCAGCCCCTACACTGTGCTCCGGCTGCCACGGCTGAAACCCGAAATCTCTATGCACCCGAGTCTCCTAGTGTTAACAGGCCCATCAGTGTTTCAGTTGACTGGGTAACTCCGCCCCCCAGCTGCACAAGCCAATAATACAATAATCCAAAAATCCACCTGTCTGAAGAGCCCAGACCCTACCCTGTGCTCCAGCTGGCCCCACGGAAGCCCCCAATCTCTATGCATGCAAGTCCCCTAGTGGCAAGAAGCCCACCTATGTTCAGGCTGTCTTGGTAACCATGCCCCCAAGCTGCACAAGGCAATAATCCAATAATCTAATCATCCACCTGGCTGAAGTGCCCAGCTGCTACCCTGTGCTCCAGCTGGTCCTTCCAAGACCCCCAATCTCTATGCACCTGATGCGGAGGTTTGATCTTTTCATAGTGTCCCACATTTCCTGGTTGTTACCCTCTTGTGTATTTTTAAATTTTTCATAATCTTTACTTGAGCTTTTTTATTGTTTCTATGTTATTATCTTCCAGGTCTGATATTCTTTTTCTTCTTCCTCCATTCTACTTCGGAGGCTTTTTCCCATTCTTTCCTCTTGATTGGATGAGTGTTCTATTTCCTTTTTCATTTCATTCTGTGATTTCTTTAGTGTTTCTACTTCCTTTTGGAGCTTCTCAATCTATTCTTATAGCTCCTTGCTTTGCTAGTTGGTTTCCTTTCAGCATGGATCTTTTCAGTGTTTCTACTTCCTTCTGGAGTTTGCCATTCTCTCCCTCTAGTTCTTTCTGGAGTTTGTCATTTTCGCCTTTTAGTTCTTTCCAAAGTTTGTCATTCTCTCCCTCTAGGCCCTTTCTGAGTTTTTCATTCTCTCTCCTTAGTTCTCTGATTTGTTCTTTATATTCTATGATTTCTTTGAACATGTCTATGATTGTTCTTCTAAGATCTGTGTCCTGGGTTACCTCCATGGAAATCTCATTGTAGGAATCTTCTATAGGGTTGGTAGAGTTTAGCGTGGACTTATTCTGCACTTTTCCCATATTGTTCTTTCATTGTTTTTGGCTTGTGGGTTTGTTTTTTGTTTGTATTCTGATGCAAATCTCAAATATTTCTTCACTGTGTTGAAGGCTTGCTTTGCTTGCTTCTTTCAGATGACTTCCTTGTTTTCTCCTTGTTTATGGAGTGTTGACTTGTCTAGGTTTCAGGATTTCAATTTTGGTTATATATTGGAAGGTCTAGCTCACTCTTCCCTTTCTGTTCTGCAGGTTATACAAAAACTGGATAGGTAACAACCTGGACGATACCCTCTGAGCAATGTGCTCCCTCTGCTTCCTGCCAGCCAGTTCCTCTTGGTTGGTTGTGTCCCACCTGGACATTGGCTCCACAGTTTCAGTTGGGGGGGCACCAAGTTGCTTGCTTATAGTGCCTTGTGGTTCAGCTGTTCGGGCCAAAGCAACCAGTCTCTATGCACCACAGGCCAATAATCCAATACTCCAACAATCCATCTGGTGCCCAGCCCACACCCTGTGCTCCAGCTGATCCAGCTGAAGCAACCAACCTCTATGCACCTAAGTCTGCTAGAGGGAACAGACCCACCTGTGTTCCTGCTGGCTGGGTATTTTTGCCCTCACAGATGCACAAGCCAACAATCCAATCTGTAGATATATTTTGTAACCTGCCACATTACTTAAAGTGTTAATCATTTCTAGACACTTTCTGTTGGAATTTTTGTCATCGCTGTTTTTTGGGGGGGTCTTTTTGAGACAGGGTCTCCCTGTAGCCCCAACTGACCTAGAACTCACTCTGTAGACCAGGGTGGCCTTGAACTCACAGAGATCCACCTGCATCTGCCTCCCAAGTGCTAGGATTAATGGCGTGCACCACCACGCCCAGCAAGAATTTTTGACATCTCTTATGTATAATATTGTATAATCTACAAAAGGCATAATTTGACCTCTTGTATTCTAATTAGTACTCTTTTAATTTCCTTTTTTTTTTTTTTTTTTGGTCTTATTGCTCTAGCAAGAGTTTCAAACACTATACTGAAAAGGAGTGGAGATAGGGTGCAGCCTTATCTGGTTCCTGATTTTAAGGGCAATACTTCCAGTTTTTCTCCATTTAAAATGATGTTGGCTGTACATTTGGTGTATATAGCTTTAATCGTGTTGAGGTATGTTCCCTCCAGTCCAATTCTCTCTGGACTTTTAACATGAATGCATGTTGAATTAAGGCTTTTTCTGCATCTATTGAGATGATCATGTGATTTTTGTCTCCAATTCCATTTAAATGACTTATGACATTTATTGAATTTTATTTATTGAACCATCCCTGCATTTCTGGAATAAATTCAACTTAACTCACTATGTAAACCAGGCTGGCCTTGAACTCACAGAGATCAACCTCCCTCTGCCTCCCAAGTACTGGGGTTCAAGGCATGCACCACCACCATTTCTGTGTTTTTAAAAAAATTTCACAATCTTTGCTTTAGCGGCCCAATGCTTCAACTTTGTCATGTAATCTTGATATTCTGTTTTTTACTTCATTCGGTCTATTGCTGAGGCTTTCTCCTTTCATTTCCAGCTGGTTTATTGAGTGTTTCACTTCTTTCTTCATTTCTGCCTGAGTTTTCTTCAATATTTCTATCTCTTTTGTGAATTCAGTAAGAAGTTTATGCCCATCTTCTTTTTAAAAAATTTTTTTATTAATTTTATTTATTTCTGTATGTGTATGAATGTACTGTCTGCATGCAAGTTTGTGCACCCGTGTTGTGCAATGCCGCGGAGGTCAGAAGAGGGTGTTGGATTCCCCTGGAACTGGAGTTCTCCTGGAACTGGAGATTCAGATGGTTCTTGGCTGCCATGTGGGTGCTGGGGATCGAACCCGGGTCCTCCGTAAGAGCGGTCGGTGCTCTTAACCGCTAGGCCATCTCTCCAGCTTGCCCATCTTCTTTAGTTCTTTGATTTGCTTCTTTGTGTGTTCTTTAATTTTGTTGAATTCTTTACTCATGTTTATGATTGTTCTTTAAATTCTGTGTCCTGGGTCATCTCTAGGGGATCTTCATTGTAGAACTCGTCTATAGGACTGGTAGTGTTTAGTGGAGACATATTATTTGGGTTTTTCTTTTTCTTTCTTTTTTTTTTTTTTTTTTTTTTTTGGTCTTTTTGAGACAGGGCTGCAGCTGGCCTGGAACTCACTATGCAGACCAGACCTCCAAGCTCAGATGGTTTTTCATATTATTTTTTTTGTTCTGATTTTGGCATGTGGATTTCTTTTCTTGTTTGCGATTCTCATATATGAAACTCATGTTTTTCTTTGTTTAGTTGAAGATTGACTGACTTTGTATTCTTCATGTACCTTGGATTGTTTGCTTATTAGGTATGGTGCCATGTGTGGTGTGCACACTTTTAATCCCAGCACTCAGGAGGCAGAGACAGATGGATCTCAGTGAGTTCAAGGCCAGCCTGGTCTATATAGCAAGTTCCAGGCCAGCTGGGACAAGAGGGAAATCCTGTCTCAAAAATCAAAAAAAAAAGAGAGGAGAAAAAGAAAAAGAAAATGAAAAAGAAAGGCTTGCTGGTCTAGGTTTTTGGTTCTCTCTTTTGATTTTGTATTGGAGGGACCAGCTGGTTCTAGTCCAGCCAGTCAGGAGATCCAACAGAGGCCCAAGTCAAGCATCAATCAGATATTCTCAGGCTTCCTTCTAAGGTTTTGGCCCCTACTATCCAGCAGGCACAGCAAAATTTGGGAGAATTGCAGAGCAAAGGCATGATTCAGGTGCCCTGGGGCAGTCTGCACATGTCTGGGCCCTACTATAATGCAGGGGGGTTTAGCCTTGGAGCAGCAGGAGGGGTTCCAAATGGCCCCAAAGTAGGGGGTTGGGGACTGTATGATTTGGGAATCTCACCACCATGATGAGAACAGATTCAGGCATTCTCAGGCAGGCTGTAATTTCCTGGACACTGTACCACGTGGAGGCTGGAATCAGGCACTCTCTGTCAGGCTGGAAATGTCCAGATCTTTGCACAAGGGCAAAAGAGTCTAGCCTTTATTTTCTTTTTGTACTGTGAGCTAAAGTTAGTATTCTTATGTTTATATTTTGGCATGCCCGATTAAAATGCACTTGTGAAGATTTATAAATATATTTTGCTTATGTACTGATAGGCCTGATAATACATAGTGTGTTATGAACTTGGATCCTCTGAATATCTTAAAAATTATTAAACAATATATTTAAGTCTACTACAACATTCATTAAAATAATAGGATAAATATTTCATCCATAAGATTTAAAGTTATGGGGCTGAAGAGATGGCTCAGTGGTTAAGAGCCCTGACTGCTTTTGCAGAGGACCTGGGTTTGATTTCCAGCACCCACATGGCGGCTAAGAACCATCTTTAAGCTGGGCATGGTGGCACACACCTTTAATCTTAGTTCTTGGGAGGCAGAGGCAGGTGGATCTTTGTGAGTTCAAGGCCAGCCTGGTGTACAGAGTGAGTTCTAGGCCAGCTGGGGCTATAGGGAGACCCTGTCTCAAAAAAAGATTTAAAGTTATATAATAGATTTTAATATGATTTCCTTCCAAAACAGGTTCTAAATAACTATATATGTTAATTAAAATTTTTACTTCAATTGTTTAATAGTCAGAGATAACAATAATTTCTTTTTCAAAATATACCTAATATGGAATTTAAAATTATCTTAAAATCTTTGAAATCTTTCTTTGAGTTGCTGGCAAGGGTAGTCCAAGAGACTCCCAATATTATATAAGCTATTGCAAGAGCCCTTGATTGCTTCCCAGAACTTGAAGGTTAGACCATATTGGTGAAGACAGGATATACTTCAGAGACAGGAATAGGAGCAGTAGAGCTGGAACTGACTGGGAAGCCACTTCCTCTGAAGGATAGCTCTCATAGCTTTGGAGACCACTACGAAAGCTACTAAGGGAGAATAGCAATCAACACCAGCTCTAAGACCAAATATCCACATCAATGTCCATCACAGCATACGACATCGGTACAATAGTGGCATTCTTATTTTCGGGGCAATCAACGGCTGACTAATTGGACTTAAAGCCCACTCAATGGAAGGAAACTCATGTGTGGTATTGTAAACATAGCCAAAAACACATGGATGGATGATGGATCCTATAGAAAAATCCCCACCACTGTCACATCCCTAGACAAATTCCTTACTATATGCAAATATGGATCTTTATATTTACAGTCATCACTCATCAATGAAACTTCTTTTGCAGTAGATGGAGATTATTACAGAGTTCAACAACTGGTCATAAACAGAGATTGTCTCTAAACTACCCAAGCTTAAATGGTACATCTACAATGCCACCTCTGTACCTAAGGCGCACGGAACATAGAACAAGGGGTAAAGAGGACAATAATGCAACTCTTAGTTATCATTGAGGCTCCCTCATGCAACAGAGAGCCAGGAACACAAAAGGTCACAAATGGCAAAAGTGTAGAGAATAAGAGTCTGCAGAGTGTGGGTCCTTGGAAAGGACTCCTATATTAAAATCCACCCACCCAGGGCTCAGAAGATGGGGCAGGAAGATTGTAAGAACCAGGGAGAAAGAGCATGACCATGTGGAAATAGAGTCCAACAGGATCCTAGGACCCTGCTCGTATGAACCTACAGCAATGGGTGAATATGCAGAAGACCTGTGCAAACTCAATCAGACAAAACCCAGCATAGAACTGTGGAAATGGGTAGCAGGCACTGATCTTAACTGAACATCTATTGTCAGCTGGGTGAGGAAGAGCTGATCCTTTTAAAGCAAGGGACTATAGATAGGCTGACTAGACCTCAGTGGATGAACTTGCACTGCGGAATGTATGGGGACACTAACTTGACATGATAGGCCTTAACAGTGGGGTGGCTATGGGAGAGTACCAATGGGGAAGGGGTATAAAGATGATTAAAATATTGTATATGGGGGTTTGAGAGATCGCTCAGTGGTTAAGAATGCCAGCTGCTCTTGCAGAGTACCCGGGTTCGATCTCCAGCACCCACATGGCAGCTGAGAACCGTCTGAAACTCCAGTTCCAGGGGAATCCGACACCCTCTTCTGACCTCCTCGGCATTGCACGACATGGGTGCACAGACCTACATGCAGCAGTACACTCATACACATAAAAAAATAAATTAATTAATTAAAAAAATTAAATAATTTATATGAAATACCCCCAAACTCAACAAAAATTTATAAAACTGTTTTCTAAATTTCATATGGAAAAACAACAATCAAGGTAAAGAGAATAGAAAGTAAAAGGTTATCAACTGAGCTGTACTACTATTATTATTTTGGCAAAAATCCACTAGACTCATCCATCCTCTAGTACCTGGGTCAGATTCAGGAGCACATGGTTTTCTCTGGGATATATTATAAGAGCTGGTCCACAATGAATAAACCAGTGTCTTGAAGCCAAGAGGGTAGCCAGAAACAATATAAAAAACTGTTTCCCGGGGGCTGGAGAGATGGCCTAGTGGTTAAGAGCACTGACTGCTCTTGCAGAGGACCTGGGTTCGATCTCCAGCACCCACATGGCGGCTGAGAACTGTCTTTGACTCCAGTTCCAGGGAATGAATCTGACACCCTCTTCTGAGCTCCGTGGCATTGCACGACAAGGGTGCACAAACCTACAGGCAGACAGTACATTCATACACATAGAAAAATAAATAAAATAAAAACAACCCCCCCACACAAAACAAACAAACAAACAAACAAAACCTGATCCCAATGTGCTACTTTGGGATCCAAAGAAGCAGGTTTTTTTCTAATTAAATTAGTTTCTAATTAAATTAGTTTTTATTGATGCTTTGTGCATTTCATACATTTTTTCCAATTCAGTTCAGGCTTATTTCCCTTTCCCTCCCCCCCCACCCCATCCCAGATCATGCATTCTGCCATAACTGTCCTGCATCTTTTCTCTCCAGTTTTTTTTTTTTTCATTTAATTTTTTTTTTCTTGCTCCTTTTTTTTTTGAGTACAGCATCCTTCATGCCAAAACTATCTGCAGGCTGTTTTGCCCAAACACCTATCAGGCCCCACCATCCAGTGGGGGTGGACAGGTTGTTTGTTCATCAAGTTGATCAAATAACTGTCCAGGACTTACTTGCTGTAGTTTTTCACCATTCACCCACAATCGCAGCCCTACATCATTACCAACCCCCTCTTCCCGCAGGTTGTTCCCTAGGCTTAAAATGGGCATCAGGTGGGATTGAAGAGGTAAAACAGTCCACTCTCTCGGAGCTGTTGACTTGGACTCTGGTCAATTCTGGCTGTCTTCCTTTTCATGGGCTGACAGTTTGTCCAGGGAATAACCTTTCGATCCTACTAATGCAAGAACAAGCAATTTAGAAGATATTAGGTATTTAAGAGCCACTAATAGTCATGCTTAGGTTACTTTAGCATATAACACTGTTGGTGGATTGTTAATCCATGATTTACAATTTTCCCCCCTGTTGAATATGACAGGGTTCTTACTGTGGTTATAACATCTCCTAACCTGTAGAGGATGTAAGCTTGTGGCATCAGCCATGGGTTATTTCTCCAAGGGGAGAGCCAATAGCCAATTAGATTTGGGATATACAGGCACATGGCTGCCTCTGCTGCACAGTATTTCCAGGCAGGTGAGGTGTAGCTGGTGCTGACGGTGGAGTCTTGCTTGACTCAGGGAGACCCATATTGGAACTGGGTTTGATTCCTAGCACCCACATGGCAGGTAACAACCATCCATAAATTCAGTTATAGAAGATATGATGCCCTCTTCTCACCTCCACAGGAATTGCTTGACACAGGTGCACCTACCTATATGCAAGCAATACACTCATACACATAAAATACTAAATAAAAATATTTTAAAAATTATTTCAATTGTCAAATAGAGGTAACAATCATTTCTTTTTCAAAATATTCTCAATATAAAACTGTTAAATGTAAGGATTTTATTAGGCTAGACTGCATGTAAAATGATGGATATAGAGGTTTGCAAAAGATCTTTATATTGAATTTATTTTTCACAATGAGAATTACAGAGGATATAATGTCAACAAGATAATTACACAATCTTGGTTGCTTAAAGTATAGCTAATGTATGATTGTGAATGTATGCACTGTCTACAGTAGCCTATGATTTTTTAAAAAAATAGTTTGCATGATATCAAATTTGCTTATAAGTGTGTGCTCATATTAAGTGGGGTTGTTAAAGCAACCCAGCTTCTCTTTAGCTCATAAGTAAAATTAAAATTTTAAGTAAAGGTGTCACAACTCCAACAGGCTAAGTTGACTTGGCCACATGGCCAGTATGCCAATTAAACAGATAAAATATTGGCCAAAGATAAAGAAGATATTAAATCAATCTGACAACTTTGGCAAAACAAGTGAAAGTGACTAATGGTTCTATATCTTTTAAGTCTTGAATTAACAGGAGTTTGAATATTTAAATATTTAAAGCATCTTTTGTTTAAAGACAAGATATATTTAATTATACATTTCTATTCAAGATGCAATCTTCTTAATCATTGTCTTAATTCTGGTTGTACATCATGGTTCCTATTGCTTGAGTACATAAGTTAATTCTAAGAGATGACTACTATTGTGCCAGAGGGTAAGTTTTCCTGCAGACAATTGATCTCCTGAGATGCCAACTCTTTATTCTGACTATCAAGAATACAACATACCTCTGTGCTTTTACATCTGTATGTTGTATATACAAAATATAAACCCTTTAGGAAGTTAAAGGACATTTCTTACCACTATCACTAATTTAAGACCTGGTGTTATGGAGTGTGAGAATACCAGGAACAACCATCAGACCCAAAATCAAATGTTAAATAGCCTGATTTATTAAACAAACAAACAGACAGACAAACAAACAAACAAATGTGCTGTTGGCCAGACAGTCTTGTTGCCCAATTCAGACTGTCTGCCTGGCAGGAATGCTTTTATTTCTTTGTTTCTTCCTTGACCCATTCATTATTCAAGAGTGTGTTGTTTAGTTTCCATGTGTTCTTGTAGGTTGTAGGGCTTATCCTGGTGTTGATACTGAGCTTTATTGCATTATGATCTGATAGAATGCATGAAATTATTTCAATCTTTTTTCATTTGCTGAGGTTTTTTCTGTGTCCCAGTATGTGGTTAATTTTGGAGAATGTTTCCTGGGGTGCTGAGTAGAAAGTGTATTCTCTGTTATTTGGGTGGAATATTCATTAAATGTCCGTGAGGTCCATTTAGTGTATCGTATCATTCAGTTCAGATGTCTCTCTGTTTATTCTTTGTCTGGTAGTTATGTTCAAAGGACTTAGTGGGGTATTGAAGTCCCCCACTATGAGTGTACTGGGGTTAATCTGTCCCTTGAGGTCCTGGAGAATTGTCTTTATAAATTTTGGTGCACCAGAGTTTGGTGCATATATATTGATTGTGAAATCTTCGTGGTCAATTGTTCTTTTGATAAAGATGTAAAGCCTCTCTTTGTCTCTTCTGATTTCTTTTACGTTGAGGCCAATTTTGTCTGATATTTAACTAGCAACACCGGCTTTCTTTTCTGTACCATTTGCTTGGAATATTTTTTTCCACCCCTTCTCTTTAAATTAGTGCCTATCCTTGAGAGTGAGATGGGTTTCTTGTAGACAGCATATAGATGGGTTTTGTTTCCTAATCCAATCTCCCAGTCTATGTCTTTTGATTGAGGAGTTTAGTCCGTTAATATTTAAGGTTATAATTGAAAGATGCATGTTGCTTCCTTTCATCTTTTTATCCATTTGCATTTTAGTCTCAGTTTCTACTTCTGCAGTTATGTTTTTATTAATTTCTCTTTCTAGGTGCCTGGAGATAGTCACTCCTCTCTTCTGTCCTTTGAATTGCTTCAAGTATTTTCTAAAGGGTTGATTTTCTGGACATGTGTTTTATCATCTTGTTTATGTCATGGAAGATTTTTCTCTCTCCTTCAACTATAATTGACATTTTTGCTGGGTGTAGTAACCTGGGTTGGCATCTATAGTCCTTTAACACTGGGAATGCTTTGCTCCACGTTCTTCTTGCTTTCATAGTTTGCACTGAGAAGTCAGTTGTAATTCTGATGGTGTTCCCTTTATATGTAACTTGTTGTTTTTCTCCTGTGGCTTTCAGAATTTTGTCTTTGTTTTGGGCATCTAGCATTTTAACTATGATATGGCGTGGGGAGTTTCTTTTCTGATCTTGTCTGTTTGGAGTTCTTTGTACTTCTTGCATTTGTATGGGTTTGTCTTTTTTAGTTTAGTTTGGGGAAATTTTCATCTATTATTCTGTTGAAGATCTGATCAATATCATTCTCTTGGGATTCTTCTCCTTCCTCTATCCCTATGATGTGGAGGTTTGGTATTTTCATAGTGTCCCATATTTCCTGGTTATTCCACTTTTGTGTATTTTTAAAATTTTCATAATCTTTACTTGAGCTTTTTAGTTGTTCTGTGTTATCTTCCAGGTATGATATTCTTTGTTCTGCTCCCTCCATTCTATTTCTGAGGCTTTTCCCATTCATTCCTTTCCTCTTGATTGGATGAGTGTTCTATTTTCTTTTTCATTTCATCCTGTGATTGCTTTAGTAGTTCCACTTCCTTTTGGAGCTTCTCAATCTCTTCTTGTAGCTCCTTGCTTTGCTGGTTGGCTACCTTTTTCAGTGTTTCCAGTTCCTTCTGGAGTCTGTCATTATCTCCTTCTATTTCTTTCTGGATTCTCTCCCTTTAGTTCTCTCCAAAATTTGTCATTGTCTCCCTCTAGGTCCTTCTTGGGTTTTTCATTTTCTCTCCTTAGTTCTCTGACTTGTTCTTTATATTCTTTGATTTCTCTGAATAGGTCTGTGTTCTAGTTTGTTTTCCATTGCTGTGACAAAACACTCTGACCAACACCAACTTGGGGAGGAAAGGGTTTATTCAGCTTACATCTCCTGGGTCACAGTTCATCACTTAGGGAGCCCGAGGTAGGAACTCAGGGCAGGAACCTGGAGGCAGGAGCTGAAGCACAGGCCACGGAGGAGTACTGTTCATTGGCTTGCTCTCCTGGCTCATGCCCAGCCCTCCTTCTTATACAGTACACAACAACCTGCCCAGGCTGGTACCACTCTTGTGGGCTGGGCGCCCCCACACTGCTTGACCATCAAGACGATACTCCACAGATGTGGCCACAGGCCAATCCAATGGAGCCAATTCCCCAGTTGAGGCTCCCTCAACCCAGGTGTGTCAAGTTGACACTAAAGCTATCCAGCACAGTCTGCAATTGTTCCTCTAAGATCTGTGTCCTGGGTTACCTCCAGGGGGATCCGACTGTAGGAATCTCCCACAGGGTTGGTAGAGCTTTGTGTGGAATTATTCTGCAACTTTCCCATATTGTCTCTTCATCGTGTCCCTGGCATGGTTTCCCTTTTTGCCTGTATTCCAATGCAAATCACAAATGCCTCTTCACTGTGTTGAAGGCTTACTTTGCTTGCCTCCTTCAGATGCCTATTTTTTTTCCCCTTGTTTATGGATTGTTGACTTGTCTAGGTTTCAGGCTTTCAATTTTGTTTATATATTGGAAGTCTAATTAACTTTTCCCTTTCTGTTCTGAAGGTTCTCAAAAAAATCCACTTGGACACTCCCTCAGCAATTCTAGTTAGCAGTGGGCAGGAGGTAGTATATGCCTGGCTTAGCCTGCACCCCAGTACTCTGTGCTTCAGGTGGTCCTGGTAAGTCCCTGATCTAAGCTCTGTGCACTCAAGTCTCACAGTGGCAACAGGCCCATCTTTAATACCAGCTAGCAGGGCAACTCCACCCAACAGCCACATAAGATAATGATTTAACTATCTAATGAACCAACGAAACAATTATCCAACAACCCAGAGATAGATGTATCCAATAATCTGCCTGGCTGAAGCACCTGGCTCCTACCTGTGCTTCAGGTGGTCCTGGTAAGTCCCTGATCTAAGCTCTGTGCACTACTGTAGTTTTCTTATGCTTCAGCAGTGTCCCTGTTCTGGTCCTACTTGTTGATGCCAAGAAGTAACAGGTGCCAAGGAACTGCAGTCAAGATCAAGAAAACTCAACAGAAAACGAGACTTCTGGCTACGTTGCACAGGAGTGCCACTCATGACACTGCTGAAGCATAGGATAACTACCGAGGATTACTGGAGATGTATGTGGTTCTGGGAAGCATGCAAGTAATCCACTTTGGGATGCCAGGATAATATTGGGAAAAACTCAAACACGAGGATTAAATGCCCTTTAATTATGCATGATACTTAAAGCATCGGGAGTTAAAGTGAACAGAAAGGATTTTTTGAGCTTTTGGAATATATAAATATTGACACTGTCTGCCTCAAAGCACACTATGTATGTTGCAATGGAAAAATGTGCTGCAATTATTTAAATTAAGTGCATAACACTAAGAAATCACCTGAATGTTTAGCTGCTATTTAATCTTATAACCTTGGCTAGTCAACCCTTGTAGATTGCTGCAAGCACCCTACTGGATGTCCCACACTGCTCAAGTCTCTTCTGGCAACAGGCACTGTCTCTCCTTGTCTTGGTTAGTCCTGCAGCCTGTCCTCTTTCCTCCCATCAGGAAAATGGGCATTCTGCCATGAGGTACCAATGTGTTGATACAACAGTGTAGTGTTAAGCACCTGCACACCAGCATGTTTACTGCTTTGCGTGAACAGGTCTAACCCGTTCTAGGAAGTTAACCATGGCAACAGCTGAGTCAGTGACCTGGGCCAATGATCAACATCTGGCACATTCGTGGCAGGAGCAGAGATGATATTTATATATATATATATATATAATATATATACATATATATATATATATCTCCCCATTTTCCCTGATTAAGAGAGTCTGCAGGAGCTTGCATTCTGCCTACTTTTCACCCAACTCCTGGTGTCTGTATGTTGACTTCTCTGCCTACCCACCCCCATTTCTCGGCTGTGACCTGAACTTCTCCAGCTGGACCAGAGGAGTTTACTACATCTGGCACCCATGTGGTTTCTGCCCCCCCCCACTGCATTTGTGAGACACTCTCTGGTTTTATACCCCCCCCGTGTTCTGCAGTTCCTGTGAGTAGGCCCCTATTTGTTTTATGTGCTTACAGCTGCCCACGAGAGGGTGACCATGCAGCCCCCTTCCCTTCACTTTCTTTCTTCTTTTTTTCTTTTGTTTGGTCTTTTCAAGACAGGGTCTCCCTGTAGCCCCAACTGTCCTGGAACTCTCTCTGTAGACCAGGCTGGCCTTGAACTTACAAAGATCCACCTGACTCTGCCTCCCGAGTGCTAGGATTAATCATTTATCATTCTCTTTGTTCATTGCTAGGGAGGTACATACCGATGCACCATGCTGTGCCAAATAGCACTGGCAGCTTCATCTCTTGGTTCGTCCCAGTGAATCTGCATAAAAGCTGATCAACTCAGGACTTGGAACCCGGCCCTCTGTATATGAAGAGACAGCACTCTGGAGACACAGTGCGGACATATGGCCAAGGGAGTAACATCCCTTGGAGATCCTCCTCTAAGCACAAGACAATTTCGGATTCGACACAGTCTTTGTCCTAGCTTGGTCCAAGCACTTGCATGCCCACCCTCTTCCCTGCTGCCATGGGCAACCTCCTCACCATAATTGTAAGCTTTTTTAAAGGCTCCTTGGCAGAAGACAGTCTATGCTGTTACAAAAATACCAAAGAAAAACTGGCCCTCCCCTGTGTACCTGATTTCAAATCGAATGAAGAGAATTTCCCTCCTGCTCCTGAGTCACAAAAACTACCTTCAGCTGTCCCTGGTGAGTCAATACACCCTCAGAGGGAGGCCCAGGAAGCTCTCCCATGTTCCCCCTTTTCCCTCAGCTCCCCCTTGCCCCATTACTCTCAGACATTCCTTCATCCACTCTCACACTTGCATGCATTCCCTGTTAATGTGGGTGCCAACACTGCCACTCAGTCCTGGATCCCCACGCCCCTTTCTGACCTATCCCTTATTCATAAAGTAACACAAGAAGTTGGCCCTGATTCCCCTTATTTCAAACAGGTTCTCACCCAATGGGCCATTAACCTTCAAACACATTACGATGGGTACACCCTGCTTAAGGCAGTCCTTGATCCTGCAACATTCCTTCAATGAAGGTGGGGTATGATGACAAGGCAGAAGGTCAGGCCTGCACTAACATATATTATAACATCCCCATAACCTTGGACATGCTTAGCAGTTGTGGTAACTTTACTGACCGGTGAACCAATTCCTCATTTGTATCCCTCAGTACTTTGACCAAATTAAAGACAGAGCCTTAGCCTGCACTCCACAAAAGCCTGACTGTTACTTCTTACTTCTGCAATTTGGTTCAACATGCAGGTGAACATTTTTCTGATTTTCTCATCAGGATCACTGTGGCTGTCGATCACTGTATGTGCTCCCCAGCCCCGCTAGAGATGCCCTGATCCATGAGCTCACCTGGGAAGGCATGAATCCTCAGACCTGCAATGCTGTTGCATCAGTACAGAATGAAGACCTTCATAAATGAGTCATTGCCACCTGTGACCTTAACCTGCCTCAGCTCCTTTTGAGGTGCACATTGCCTCTTTCCAAGCTTTTCCCCCATAACAAATGCAAACCTTCTGCTTTTGCAAATGCTCCCTGTTGGTTGGGGATGTGGCAGAAAGTGTCACTTTATGCCATCTTGCCCAAATCCCTTCACCAAACCCAAGACTCTTTGCCCAAATGCAGAAAAGGCTTCCATTGGGCCAAAGATTGTAAGTTGGCTCCTGTTACATCCAACAAACAGCCCTTAGCCCCATTAGTAAAACAAAAAACTCCCCAGATCCTTTGGACCCTGACCATTTATGACCACTCGCCACAAATGACCATCAACCTTGATGGTTCGCCTGTTAAGGGTATTATGGACACTGGGGCTAATGTCACTATAATCAAGTCCAATGAAGCTTTCTTCTTCACTTGGAGGTTCACATCTGGCCCGCTCATTAAAAGTGTCAGCGGCCAACAGTCTACCCAACAAACTGTGTGTAATGTCATTTGGGAGGACTATGATGGTAATTCTGGCACCATTAAGCCCCTCGTTGCTAACATCTCCCATACCCTTTGGGGGAGGGACATTCTGTTCAGTATGGGCACTGCCCTTACAACTGACAATGGTGCCCTCTTCAAGGATATTATTGGTGAAGACAAATGTGGATTTTCAGGGAGGAATAACTCCTTCTCCGCTCCAGACCATCACTGCTAATTCTAAGGGCCACTGCTTTCCTGACTCCTCCCCTGAAATTGGATACCACGGACCCTATCTGGATTAAGTAGTGGCCTATCCTTGAACCTAAATTGTCCATTCTTAAATCCCTGGTAGATGAGCAGCTTGCCCTAGGACATATTGAACCCTCCCTTAGCCCCCATACTACCCCTATCTTTGTCGTTAAAAAGAAATCTGGTAAATACAGACTCTTACAAGACCACAGACAAATTAATCTACATATGAAAAAGGGGTCCTCAAGGGGGCCTTCTCCACCGCAGTTGCATTCTCCCTGATTGGCATATTGCAGTCATTGACCTCAAGGACTGCTTCTTTAGTATTCCTCTGGCTGAACCAGGTCACCCTTATTTTGCCTTTTCCATCTTGGAACCTAATGCTCATAAACTGGCCAAAAGATATCAATGGAAGGTCCTGCCTCAAGGCATGAAAAACAGCCCTACCATATGTCAATTTTTTTTGGCCTCCACCTTCCATGTTTTACCGTCATCCTGTAAATACATATATTACATGGATGACATCCTCCTGCCCCACCCTTCTTCCTCTGAACTTAAAGTTCTCCTTTGCAATTTAATTTCTTCTTTACAGTCCCTCAACCTTCATATTTCCTCTGACAAGGTACAACTTTCACAGCCCTAACAGTTTCTAGGCTTCCACATCTCTAAATCTATCAAGCCCTTTAGCCCTCACATCCACCTCAAGGACAAGTACTCCCTCAATGGTCTCCAAAAACTCTGCAGCAATATCAATTGGCTCAAGCCTTTTCTCTCAATACCCCCTGCCAGATTCAAACCCCTGTTCTCCCTTTTAAAAGAAAAGTGATCCCCGGGGGCTGGAGGGATGGCCTAGCGGTTAAGAGCGCCGACCGCTCTTGCAGAGGACCCGGGTTCGATCCCCAGCACCCACATGGCGGCTGAGAACCGTCTGTAACTCCAATTCCAGGAGAACTCCAGTTCCAGGGGAATCCGAGACCCTCTTCTGAACTCCGCGGCATTGCACGACACGGGTGCACAGACCTACATGCAGACAGTACATTCGTACACATACAGAAATAATAAAAAAAAAAATTTAAAAAAAAAAAAAAAAAAAAAAGAAAAGTGATCCCCATCTGAAGTAATTGATATCACTCCCCAAGCTAGGTCTGTAATCAATGACATCAACAGCTGCCTGTTTGCCCTATCCACAGACCATTTTCAACCCAATAAACCTGTAGCTGTTTTTGTCTTAGGGACTGTAGGGGGAGTCCTTGGGGAAATTTGGCAGAACGGTCCTCTTTTCTGGCTTCGCCCCTCGAGAAGTGACTGCCCCAAGATTGCTCCCTTTACTGATACCCTCCTCCTGCTTGCATTCAAAGTGGATCCTATTGCAACTGATTCTACCATACTGAACCTGATAGGATTATTCTGCCACTTCCTATCTCTAAAATTAATTTCATATGGAGAGACAGTTCCTTATTTCAAATCCTTATGTGGGGTTACTCTGGTAGTCTTGACAATCATTTTCCATGTGATAAGAGATTGTAGGTCCTTCCATTTCTTACTGTTGATTTCCAATCACACTCCTTCCCTAAATCCCAGCCCATCCCGCTTACCCCCACTGCCTTTACAGACGCCAACAAAAACAACTTCGGATTTGTTCTCCACTCTGACAATGACCCTATTTGCTTTCTCCATCCTAATCCTGGATCTGTTCAACTTGGTGAGCTCCTTGCAATCACCCAAGCCCTCTTCTCTGCACAAGACATCCCTTTGAATGTTTTCTCTGACAGTCAATATGCAGTACAGGCTCTCAAGTCCCTCCCTTTCTCCACTATAAATGCCTCTAATTCCCCTTTGGATGTCACTCTGCTCGCTATCAAGGATCTCCTTGAGCACCGTGCCTATCCTTGGTTCATTGAACACGTTTGCGCCCACACATGCCTGTGGGGTGCTATTGCTGAGGGCGATGCTGGGGTAGATTCCTTTATCTTATCTGCCCATCTACACCTCCTGGAACAGGCTCGTGCACTCCATCAGCATTTCCATCTCTCCACGGTCACTCCGTCAACTATACCCGAGCTCTCTCCCTCCCAATGTCAGCACCTTTCCCATTCCTGCTCAGCATGCGCCCCCTTGACCCCACTGGGCCCCCTCCAGTGCTCCAGTGTTAACCCTTGCCGTCTCGCCCCCGACTGTTTACGGCAAACGGATATCACACACATTCCAGCCTTTGGTAAACTTGAATACGTCCATGTAACTGTTGACAATTTCTCCAGGTTTATTTATGCTGTTCCTCTGTCAGGTGAAACTGTCCCATGCCATCAAGGAATTGAAAACGGCCATGCTACTCATGGGGGATCTCAAAACTGACAAGGGCTCAGCATATACTTCCGGTCCCTACAACGCCTTTCTTTCCTCTTGGAACATTAAACACTCCACTGGTATTCCATATAATTCTCAGGGCCAGGCCATCATTGAGCAATCTAATTGCTCCATCAAGGAACATCTTTCTAGACTCAGGCCTTTCCCCTCCCCTACGGATCCCCACCTCCTCTTTACAGAGACCCTCTTTAAGCTCAAGTTCCTTACATTCCACCAGCATGGAATTTCACCAGCTTATAAGCATTGGGGCTCCCTTCCGCACCCCACCCCTCCCTCTCGTCAGATGGAGGGACACTTTGTCCTCACAATGAAAGGGCCCTGACCCCCTATTAACACAAGTCTGAGACTTTGCTTGTATCTTTCCAAAATCCTCCGGGAAACTGCAGTGGGTACCCTTGAAAAACGTTTGACCCTGTTTGGACACGGACACTTGATCCCAGTAACAGCCATGGTTTGCTAAAGAAGGGGATGCTTTGGGAAGTTTCTATGGATGCCCTCAAAAAATGTTTGAGAAAAAGGGAATCCAACCTTTTCATGCTTTGTGTTTATTGTGACTATCTTTCTGTGTGTCTAAGATTCATGTAGTTGAGTTCTTCATGCGTCTAAGTTTATGTATGTAAGGTGTGTCTAGTGTCCTCTCGGTCTAAGTCTTTGTGTGTGTGTTTTTCAGTCATTGTAATTTTCTCACGTTGGTTCTGTCAAACAAAGTGGCCACTTCAAGTTTCCATCCTTTATGTGCACAGAATAATTTGTTTTGGCATGCCAGACTACGTATGCATGGGCAAAATTTAAAATATGGATATTTAGAGTGTACAGAGCTTAGATCAGGGATTTCCCAGGACCACCTGAAGCACAGAGTATTGAAGTGCAGGGTAAGTGAGGCATATTCCCTCCCCCCCCTCCGCCAACTGGAATTGCTGAGGGAGTGTCCAAGTGGGTTCTTTGGAGAACCTTCAGAACAGAAAGGGAAGAGTGAGTTAGACTTCCAATATATAAACAAAATTGAAAGCCTAAAACCTAGACAAGTCAACACTCCAAAAACAAGGAGAAAAACAAACAAACAAAACAAAACAAATGAAGGCATCTGAAGCGGGCAAGCAAAGCAAGCCTTCAACACAGTGAAGAGGCATTTGAGATTCGCATCAGAATACAGGCAAAGGGAAACCCACATGCCAGGGACACAACAAAGGGACAACATGGGAAAGGTGCAGGAAATTCCACACCAAGGTCTACCAATCCTGTGGGGGATTCCTACAGTGGGATCCTCCTGGAGGTGGCCCGAGACAAAGATCTTAGAGGAACAATTGCAGACATATTCAAAGAAATCAAAGAATATAAAGAACAAGTCAGAGAACTAAAGAGAAAGTGAAAAACTAAAGAAGGACCTAGAGGGAGATGATAACAAATGCCAGAAAGAACAAGAGGGAGAGAATAAACTCGGAAGGAAGTGGAAACACTGAAAAAGGAAACCTACCAGTGAAGGAAGGAGCTACAGGAAGAGATTGAGAAGCTCCAAAAGGAAGTGGAAATACTAAAGAAATCACAGGATGAAATGAAAAAGGAAATAGAACATTCATCCAATCAAGAGGAAAGGAATGGAAAAAAGCCTCAGAAATAGAATGGAGGAAGCAGAACAAAGAATATCAGACCTGGAAGATAACACAGAACAACTAAAAACCTCAAGTAAAGATTAAGAAAACTTTAAAAATACACAAAAGTGGAACAAGCAGAAATTGTGGGACACTATGCAAAGATCAAACCTCTGCATCATAGGGATAGAGGAAGGAGAAGAATCCCAAGAGAATGATATTGATCAGATCTTCAACAGAATAATAGATGAAAATTTCCCCAAACTAAACTAAAAAAAGACAAACCCATACAAATACAAGAAGCACATAGAACTCACCAAACAGACCTCACAGACATCTGCCGAATATTCCACTCGAATAACAGAGAATACACTTTCTACTCAGCACCCCAGGAAACATTCTCCAAAATCAACCACCGACACGGAAAAAAACCTCAACAAATACAAAAAGATTGAAATAATTTCATGCATTCTATCAGACCACAGTGCAATAAAGCTCAATATCAACACCAGTGTAGTAGCCAGCATGCTGAGAATTACACATGTGCAGAGCTTGTCCCTCCCTCATCAACTTAACCTGCCCTAGACAGGCAAGACCATACAAGCAGCCGAGTTGCAGACCTGGGCCAATCACAAGGCAACATGACACTCCAAGAGGACAGCGAGAATGCAAACAGTACATAACCCCTAACCCTACCCCCAATAAATGAGTCCACGACAGCTCGCCCTCTGTCTGCCTTCACCCGATTCCCAGGGTCTGTGTCTTGACTCTGTGCCTCTCACCCCTTCATGGTTGTACCCTGAAATTCCCCAGCAGGCATAGAGGATTGTCTATATCTGGCACCCAACGTGTTTTTTTGACCCCTGGTGCTGGCAAGGCACCCCCTTCCTTGATTGGTGAGTAGGCTCCCTCTTGTGTTCTTTTTTTAAATTAATTAATTAATTTATTTATTTTTTAATTTTCATTTTTTATTGATGCTTTGTATATTTCATACATCATTATTATTTTTTAATCAAATCTAGACCCATGTCTCCCCCCCATTCCTCCACCCAACCAGAGCTCATGCATTCTGCCAAAGATGCTTTTCATCTCTTTCTCAGTCTTTCTCAATATTCTCCATGAGGAAGTTGACTGTTTTGAGCAGAAGTTCACTGTTTCAGTTAGTTCTTCGATGCAGTCCTTTCTGTTGTTGTTGTTGTTGTTGTTATTGTTGTTGTTTCCAATATGCATCACTCCCAGCTGCTTTCGACAAAAGCTCAAGGGGCCATACACAAGAAATACAACTAGGTAATTGGCACTAGCATCCACAGATGAGGGATACCATTCATCGTTTGTTTTTCTGGGACTGTGTTACTTCACTCAGCATGATGTCCTCTAGCTCCAGCCATTTTCCTGCAAAGCTCATGATGTCGTCTTTCTTTACTGCTGCATAGAACTCCATTGTGTAGATGTACCACATTTTCTCTATCCACTCATCAGTTGAGGGGCATTTGGGTTGGTTCCAGCTCCTTGCTATTGTGAAAGAGAGCTGAAATAAACACATCTGTGCATGTATCCTCTGTGGTGGGGAACTCGTAAAGGTACAATGCCTAGGAGTGGTATGGCGGGGTCGGGGGGCAAGTTCATTCCAGTCTTCCAAGAGTTCTCCACACGGCTGTTTTCTATAGTGGCTGTATGACTTTACATTCCCACCCAGCAGTGGATGAATGTTCACCCTTTCTTCCACTTTCTTTCTCCCAACCTCGCCAGCAACTTGGTAAATCATTTGTTTTCTTGAATCCTATACGTTTTATTGGAGGAAGATGATATCTTAAAGTGGTTTTCATTTGCATTTTCCTTAATGAATGAGTAGGTTGAACACTTTTCTTAAGGTGTTTTTTCTCAGCCATCTCTAATGTCTCACTTGTGAAGTCTCTGTTCAGCTTTGCTCCATCTATTGAAGTGGGTCATTTGTTTTTCTTTCTTCTTTGTTTTTTGAGTTAGTTACATATTCTGGAAAGAATGCTTTGTTAGATGGTTGCTGCTGTGAAGGTTTTCCTCCCACTCTGTGGATTTCTCTCACTTCCTTGGTTGTTTCGTTTGATGTACAGAAGCTGGTTTTGAGTTTAATGAAGCCCCCATTTGTCAAATTGTTGACCTTAATTTTGCGCAGCTGCTGTCTGGATTAGGAAGTCTTTTTCCTACACCTATTTCTTGTAAGTTTCTGCCAACGTTTTCTTCTATTGACTTCAAGAGTTTAGGGTTTCCTGTTGAGGTCTTTGATCCACTGGTTAGACTTTTGTACAGGGCGAGAAGGTAGGGGTTAATTTCATTCTTCTACAAGGGATGATCCAGTTTTTGGCCAGCACACTTGCTGAAGATGCTGTCTTTTCGCCATTGTGCTTCTGGCCCCCTCGTCAAATATAAGATGGCTGAAATTTGTAATGTGTGCGCAGATTTGGATCTTCGGTTTTGTTCCATTTGGTCAACAGGTCTGGTTTTTTTGTTCCAGTACCAGGCTTTTTTTTTTATGACTATAGCCTGTAGTATAGTTTGATCGGGTAGAGATATCCCCCCTGTGTAGCCTGTTTTGCTCAGGGGGTGTGTTTTGACTATTCGGGGTCTTTTGTTTTTACAAATGAATTTAAGGCTTTTTTTGTTTCCAAGCCTGTGAAGAAACTCTTGGGGATTTTATTGGAATTGGCAATTAAAATCTATACAAGAGTTTGGGTATAATGGAAAGTTTTACAATGTTAATTTTCCCAAACCATGAAGAATGGAGGTTTTTTTTTTTCCATCTGTCTATGTCCTCTTCACTTTCTGTCTTTCAAGGTTTAAAATTGTTTGTTGTAGAGATCTGTGGTGTCTGTGGTTAGGTTTTTTTTTTTTTTTTTTTATTGTTTTTTTTGAGGCTAGTGTGAGTGGGAAGGTCTCTTTTGAATTCTTTCTTCATCCAGTTACTTTGATCTGGGGTGTAAAGAAAGGCCATTTAGTTTTTTAGGTTAATTTTGTATCCTGCCACTTTGCTGAAGCGTTATGTTTTCTAGGAGTTTTCTGGTGGAGTTTTTTAGCATCCGTTAAGGTAAACAAATCATCTCATCATCAAGCAAATAGGGAGAGCTTGACTTCCTCTTTTCCAATTAGTACCCCTTTAATTTCCTTTGCTTTTTGCCTTATTGCTCTAGCAAGTGTTTCCAAGCACTATATGAAGAGGGTGGTGACAGGGGGGCAGCGTTGCCAAGGGTCCTACCTTAAAGGGAATGCCGCTGATGTTTCCCCATTTATATGATATTTGCTGTGGGTTTCTGGTATATAGCTTTGATTACATGGAGAAATGATCCAATACAATTCCTGCTAGGACTTTAAAGAATGAAGGGATGCTGGAATTTTGTCAAAAGCCTTTTTTCAGCAGCATTTGAATGAGTTGTGGTGTTTTGTCTTTCATTCCGTTTATATGTGTTTGAATGATTTTATTGATTTTGTATGTTGAACCAACCATACCTGCAGCATCTCTTGGTATGAATCCAACTTGGTCATGAATGGATGATCTTCTTGATGCAAGTCTGTATGCGATTTGCCAAGTATAGACGGGTTTAGAATTTTGGTATCTGTGTTTCATTAGGGAGATGGGTCTATAATTCTCCTTTTAGTTGTAGTATCTTTGCCTGGGTTTTGTATAGAGTGATGCTGGCTTTCATAAAGGAATTTGGGAGAATTCCCTCCTGATTGTATCCTCTAAACAGTTTCAGTAATAATGGGTGTAGGTAAGTTCTGTGTGAAATTGTTTTATAGATTTCTGCCGTGAAACTGTCTGGCCTGGGCTTTTTAGTTTGGGAGGTTTCTTATTATAGTTTCAATGTCTTCATGTATTATGGGTCCTGTTTGAAAGTGTGATCTATTCTTGTTGAGCTTTGGTGATTCCCAGTGTGATGGTTAATCCTGGGTGACAACTTGACTGGACTAAGAACAAATAAGAGAAAAAATGTCTTCTGAATTGGATCCCCTCAACCAGGATGGCCCACCCCAAAATGTGGGCATTACTTTCTGGGCCGGCGAAGGCAGTATTTAAGCTAATGGAAGAGGGAGCTGGGAAACATTTTTTCCTCCTGCGTCGTGCCTCTCTCATCGGTGAGTTTGTCTTGCTGCTTGTGATCAACCTTTCGGATCCCAGCGTGTACTAAGACCTGCAGATCTCCTGGAAGCCATTCGGGCCTTCAGCACTAGATTGGGACTCCTGAGACATCCAGCCTTGCGGACTGAGAAGTTCCCTGGATTCTCGGCCTTTCCAGTGTGGTGCAGCTACTGTTGGACTCCTTGAACTCTGTCACGTGAGCAAATCAATAAATTGTATATAGCTATATATTCGTCCTGTTGCTTCTGTTTCTTTAGAGAACCCTGACTAATACACCAGGATTTCAGATATTCATCCATTTCTTCTAGGTTTTCAAACTTGGTAGAGTATAGGTTCTTGAAACATTTCCATATGATTTTCTGGATCTTTTCATTGTCTGTTGAGATATTTCCCTTTTCATCATGGATTGTATTGATTTGGAGTTGTTCCTTCTTTCTTTTGGTTAACTGGGCTAGAGGTCTGCCTATCTTGTTTATTCTTTCAAAGAACCAACTTTTGGATTCATTGATTTTTTTGTATTGTTTTCTTTGTTTCTATGTCATTGATTTCTGCTCTGGTTTTTGTTATTTCTTCCTGTCTGTTGCATTTAGGGTTCATGTGCTCTTGCCTCTCAAGTGCTTTTAGCTGTAGTGTTAGATCATTCACTTGTGCTCTTTCTGTTTTTCTAATGTAGGCATCCAGGGCTATAAACTTCCCTCTTAGTTGCTCCTTTCTTCTGTTCTTTGAATTGCTTCAAGAATTCTCTGAAGGGTTGGTCTTCCGGACATGTATTCTTTCAACTTGTTTATGTCATGGAAGGTTTTTCTCTCTCCTTCAACTATAATCAACATTTTTGCTGGGTATAGTAACCTGGGTTGGCACCTATTGTCCCTTAACACTGGGAATGCTTTGCTCCAGGTTCTTCTTGCTTCCATAGTTTGTGTCGAGAAGTCAGTTGTAATTCTGATAGGTTTTCCCTTATTGGTCACTTGTTGTTTTTCTCTTGTGGCTTTAAGGATTTTGTCTTTGTTTTGGGTGTCTAGCATTTTAACTATGATGTGCCGTGGAGAATTTCTTTTCCGATATTGTCTGTTTGGAGTTCTATGTGCTTCTTGTATTTGTATTGGTTTGTCTTTTTTTTTAGTTGGGGGAAGTTTTTGTCTATTATTCTGTTGAAGATCTGATCAATACCATTCTCTTGTGATTCTTCTCTTTCCTCTATTCCTATGATGTGGAAGTTTGATCTTTTCATAGTGTCCCACAGTTCCTGGTTGTTCCACTTTTGTGTATTTTTAAATTTTTCATAATCTTTCCTTGAGGTTTTTAGTTGTTCTGTGTTATCTTCCAGGTCTGATATTCTTTGTTCTGCTTCCTCCATTCTGCTTCTTAGGCTTTTTCCATTCCTTTCCTCTTGGTTGGATGAGCGTTTGATTTCCTTTTTCATTTCCTCTTCTGATTTCTTTAGTATTTCTTTTAGTATCTTCTTTTTGGAGCTTCTCATTCTCTCCCTGTAGCTCTTTGTTTCGCTGGTTGGTTTTTCAGCATGGGATGTTTTCAGTGTTTCCAGTTCATTCCGGAGTTTGTCATTCTCTCTCTCTAGGTCTTTCTTGAGTTCATTCTTTTTTTTTAAGTCTTTGATTTGCTCTTTATAATTTCACAGTTTATACTAGTTTATTTGAGATAACTGTCCTATCTCATTACATGGAAAATATTAATTACTTAGTAAATCTGCACAATTAAATGTTAATCTGTTTATAAATGTTATGTCTCAAGGTAATAAAAGGATATAAAAAGGTGGAAAAGGTTAAAAAGGTATTTTTAGTAAGGATTTATGTGAAGATGATGAAAAAGTTTATGCAAGTGATAAAAGCCTGAGTAGGTTTATTGTGACAGGTAAAAAGGACACTATATAAATAAGCTTAAATTTCTAAGGTTTAGTCAACTAATTCAAGAATAGAAATGTATATCTAGTCAAGGTTTGTTTAAGAGTGTTCTGTTTTTGTCCAAGCTTTATATGCACATCACATGGTACTTTAAGGTTTAGTAAAATGATATGATACCTGTATTAAGTTAAATTGGTATAAACACTCAAACTAGTTTACTAGTGGCCTGATTCCCAGGATCTTGACTCTGCACCTCTCACCCCTTTATAGTCAGACCCTGAAATTCCCCAGCAGGCCTGGGGGATTGTGTACACACCAAGAATACATGGAGACTAAACAACACTCTCCTGAATAACGAATGGGTCAAGGAAGAAATAAAGAAAGAAATAAAAGCATTCCTGGAACTGAATGACAATGATAATACAACACAACAAAACCTATGGGATACTTTAAAAGCAGTCCTAAGAGGGAAGTTTAGAGCCCTGAGTGCCTACATCAGAAAAACAGAAAGAGCACAAGTGAGCAATCTAACACTACAGCTAAAAACACTTGAAAGACAACAACAAATGAACCCTAAACCCAACAGACAGGATGATTGTCTGAATCTTTTCATTGTCTGTTGTGATATTTACCTTTCATCATGGATTCTATTGATTTGGAGTTGCTCTTTCTTCCTTTTAGTTAACTGGGCTAGAGGTCTGTCTATCTTGTTTATTCTCTCAAAGAACCAACTTTTGGATTCATTGATTTTTTGTATTGTTTTCTTTGTTTCTATTTCATTGATTTCTGCTCTACCAACCCTATGGAAGATTCCTACAGTGGGATCCCCCTGGGGATGGCCCAGGACACAGATATCAGAAACATGACTGGGAACATATTTGAAAACCTAGGAGAAATGGATGAATATCCGAAATCCTGGGAATCACCAAAGCTTAACCAAGAAGAGATCACCAGCTTAAACAGACCCATAATATATGAAGAAATTGAAGATGTAATAAGAAACCTCCCAACTTAAAAAGCCCAGACCCAGATGGTTTCATGGTAGAATTCTATAAAACATTTCAAAAAGACTTACAACCATTATTACTCAAATTGTTCAGAAGGATTCAAGCAGAGGGAAATCTCCCAAATTCCTTCTATGAAGCCAGAATCACTCTAATACCAAAACCAGGCAAAGATACAACCAAAAATGAGAACTATAGACCCATCTCATTAATAAACACAGATGCAAAAATTCTCAACAAAATACTTGCAAACTGCATACAGACCCACATCAAGAAGATCATCCATCGTGACCAAGTTGGATCCATACCAGACATGCAAAGATGGTCCAACATATGAAAATCAATAAATATCATCAAACACATAAATGGAATGAAAGACAAAAACCACATGATCATCTCAATTGATGCAGAAAAAGCCTTTGACAAAATCCAGCATCCCTTCATGGTTAAAGTCCTAGAGGAAATTGGTTTGGAGGGATTATTCCTTAATGTAATCAAAGCCATATATAGGAAACCCATAGCCAACATCATCCTAGATGGAGAAAAGACAGAAGCATTCCCCTTAAAGGTAGGAACTTGGCAAGGCTGCCCCCTGTCACCACTCTCTTCAATATAGTGCTTGAATCATTTGCTAGGGCAATAAAGCAAGAAAAGGAAATTAAAGGAGTGTAGGACACTTTCTTTTTGTGCTGAACATGGACCACAGCAGCCCTGTGGGGAGGGGGACACAGCACATACAAGCAGCTGCTATAGGGAGCTGGCCTCTCAGCACAGAGACCAGCAGGCTACTTCCTATTGTCCAGGCTTGGTGGTACTTCCAACTCAGACCCTTAGCCTGGACCCATGAGACCTGCATTCTACTCTTGGCTGTGACTTCCCACCTGCCCAGAGACTGCCAAACCCTGGATAGGAATTTCCATGCTGATGGCTGTTGGTTTATTTTCAGCCTATGTCCATTCACAACACCAGCTACCCAGATTGGTGGTCTGCACGGGGACCTCTTTCCAACCCACTGGCCCCCCGTACAAAATGCAGGCCTACCTTGGCCTGTATGCACACAACAATTAATAAAAATGATGGTTGGGAATCCCGTGATGATGTTACTGGGAAATTCAAATTTACTCCTTGCTACAGCCTGTTTTAATAAACCAAATGACGTAAGTTCCCAGAGCCAATCATAGGCCTCCCAACTCCACACCACTGCACATCTTTGCCCCACCCAGCATCACACACCTTGCTCCTCCTTGGGGCGGGGTCAGACTCTAGGCTACTCAGTGCCCTGAGATGTGATAGCTGAGAACTAGCCCCAATCCAAACTGGATTTTCCTGCAAAGGAGTACTAATTGGAAAAGAGAAAGTCAAGCTATCCCTTTTTGCTGATGATCTGATGATATGATTATTTACCTAAGGGATGCTAAAAATTCCACCAGAAAATTCCTAGAAATGATTAAGAGTTTCAGTAAAGTGTTAGGATACAAAATTAACCTAGAAAATCAGTAGCCTTTCTTTATACCAACAACAAGCAACTGAAGAAGGAATTCAAGGAGACTCCCACTCACAGTAGCCTCAAAACAATAAAATACATAGGAACAAACCTAACCAAAGACACCAAAGATCTATACAAATTTTTTTTAAACCCCTGAAGAAGGAAATTGAAGAAGACATCAGAAGATGGAAAGACCTCCCATGCTTATGGGTTGGGAAAATTAATATGATAAAAATGTCCATTAACCCAAACTAATATACAGATTCAATGCAATCCCAATTAAAACCCCCAAGAGTTTCTTCACAAGCTTGGAAAAAAGTCTTTAATTTCATATGAAAAAGCAAAAGACCCCAAATAGCCAAAGCAACCCTGAGCAAAAAGAGCAATATAGTGGGGGATCTCTAGACCAGTTTTCAAACTATACATCAGGGCTATAGTCATAAGATGAACTTCATACTGGCACAAAATCAGACCTGTTGACCAATGGAACAAAACTGAAGATCCAAACTTGAGCACATACCATTTTAGCCACGTCCTATTTGACAAGGGGGCCAAGAAGACACAATGGAGGAAAGACAGCATCTTCAGCAAGTGGTGTTGGCAAAACTGGACCACCACTTGTAGAAGAATAAAGTTAAACACCTACCTCTTGCCCTGCACAAAAGTCAACTCCAGATGGATCAAAGACCTCAATGTGAAACCCCAAACTCTAAAGGTGATAGATGAAAAATTGGCAGCAGACTACAAGACATAGGTGTAGGAAAAGACTTCCTAAATCAGACAGCAGCTGCGCAAGAAATAAGATCAACTATTGACTATTGGGACCTCATTAAACTTAAAAGCTTCTGTACAGCAAAAGAAACAATCAAGGAAGTGAAGAGAAAACCCACAGAATGGGAGGAAACCTTCACCGCAGATACATCTGACAAAGCATTGATTTCCAGAATATATAAACTACTCAAAAAACAAAGAAGAAAGAAAACAAATGACCCACTGAATAGATGGAGCGAAGAGCTGAACAGAGAGAGATTTCACAAGTGAGGAATTAGAGATGGCTGAGCAACATATTTAAAAATGTTCAACGTCACTAATAATTAAGAAAATGCAAATTAAAACCACTTTAAGATATCATCTCACTCTGATAAGACTGGCTAGTATCGAGAAAACAAAACAACTGATATCAAGTGTTGGCAAGGTTGTGGGGAAAGGGGAACACTCATCCACTGCTGGTGGGAATGTAAACTTGTACAGCCACTATAGAAAGCAGTGTGGAGAACCCTTGGAAGACTCAGAATGAGCTTACCACATGACCCAGCCATACCATTTGTGGGTGGTATACCCATAAGAATCATCTTACTGCAGAGATACATGCACAGCCATGTTTATTGCAGCTCTCTTCACAATAGCAAAAAGCTGGAACCAACCCAAGTGCCCCTCAACTGACGAGTGGAGAGAGAAAATGTGGTATATCTATACAATGGAGTTCTATGCAGTAGTAAAGAAAGATGACATCATAAACTTTGCAGGTAAATGGATGGAACTAGAAGATATTATGTAAGTGAAGTAACACAGTCCCAGAAAAACAAACAATAAATGGTATCCCTCATCTGTGGACACTAGCTCTAAGTACCTAGTTGTAAGGCAAACTGAGCAACATTAATGTTATTCCTTGTGATCTGAAAACAATACATCATAGGCATACAAGAAGGCACTGACCAAATCTTCAACAGGATTATAGAAGAAAACTTCCCTAAAGTAAGGAAAGATACACCTATACAGATTCAAGAAGTACATAGAATGCGCTGAGTAGACAGGACCAGAACAAAAACTTCCCATGGCATATCAAAGTAATAATATTAAATGTACAGAACAAAGAGAGAGTACTGAAGACTGCTAGAGAAAAACAACAAGTTACAAATAAAGGAAAACCAAATCAGAATTACAGCTGACTTTTCAATGCAAACTGTGAAAGCCAGAAGAGCCTGGACCAAGCATTCCCAGTTATAAACAACCACGATGCCAAACCTGAATACTTTACCTAGAATTATTGTTATCATAGTCGAATGGGGAATAGAAAATTTCCCATGACTTGAATAGGCTGAAAGAATTTATGTCCACCAAACCAGCCCTACAGAGAAACTCAAAGTAGTACAAAAGACCCAAGATAGAACAAGTACACCTAAGAGGTTACAGAAAGAAAAGAAAGTATAATTAAAGAAACACAAAATAGGACCAAGAACACAAACCAATTAAAATTAGAGTAACCAATACACATATTTCAGTAATAACTCAAAATATTAGTGGCTTCAGTTCCCCCATCAAGACACAGGCTAGTGGAATGGATTAAGAAAGAAAAAACCATTTTTTTTGTGTGTGTTCAAGAAACTTATCTCATCTTCAATGATAGACACTACTTTAGGGTGAAAGGATGGGAAAAATTTCCAGCAAATGATACTAAGAAGCAAACAGATGTTGTGATTATAATATTTGACAAAATAGACTTCAAATTAAAACTAATCAGAAGAGATAAAGAGGGTCACTTCATTTTAATCAAAGGAAAGATTGATCAAGAAGATATTACAAACATGGACATATTTTCACCAAACTCTGGTACATCCAAATTCATAAAAACATTACTCCAGGACTATGAAACACAGATTAACCCCAACACAATAATAGTACGTGACTTCAGTACCCCACTATCTCCAATACACAGGTCAATCGGGCAAAGAATAAACAGAGAGACATCTGAATTAAACGACAACTTACATGAAATGGACCTAACAGACAACTACAGAATATTCCACCCAAGCATCAAAGAATACACTTTCTAATCAGCAATCCGTGCAGATTTCTCTACATTCTGGGACTGCAAGGTGGCCAGTCCTCCGAAAGGGACGGACACTTGACGTTGAAGGTTTTCTCATGCTCAAGAGCTCCTGCCTCTCCAAGGGAGGAGTTAGAGATCCTGCCACCCCTCTGGCTTTGATACTTGGGAGAACACAGCTGAACTCTGGGATGCTGCCCTTGCCATGGCGGGGGAGGAGCCAGAGACAATATATAAGTTAACCACGTGGAATTGGGGCTCTCTCTCACTTGCCACGTCATAAAGGGGGATAGAGGTTACTGAGTCCATGCAGGGACTTTGGACTTATATGAGGGGAAGGAAGCTGTTACTTGGCATGTAAATTGCTTTTTTGTATGTTTGTTTCCATTCACTTTGTAGGCAAGCCTGAGTAAACTGGATTAGATTTCCCTGAACTGTGGTCCAGAGAGCCTTTCTTTCGGGTCTTGGGAACCTAAGGGTGGGGGAGGTGAGACGCCATGTGCACGGGCATCTCCTAAGTAGAATTTCCACAACAGGGACAGAAAACAAATCCCAACGAGTACAAAAAATTGAAATAATTCCATGAATTTTATCAAACTACAGTGCTATAAAGCTTAGAATTAACAGCAAAAAAGCTCTAGTAACTACACTAACTTGTGGAGATTACACAACACACTCTTGAATGATGACTGGGTTAAAGAATAACTTAAGAAAGAAATAAAATATTCCTGGAACGAAAGGAAAATGAGAATATGATACAGCAGAACCTCTGGTAAACTTTAAAAGCAGTCTTAAGAGAGAAGTTTATAGCTCTAAGTGCCTACATTAAAAATCAGAAAGAGCACATGTAAATGACTGAATGATACAACTCAAGACTCTAGAAAGGCAAGAACAAACTAAACCCAAATCTAGCAGACAAGAAGAAATAACAAAAATCAGAGCACAAATTAATGAATTAGAAACAAAGAAAAAAAATACAAAGAATCAATGTATCAAAGAGCTGTTTCTTTAAAAAGGTAGACAAAACAGAGCCTTAGTCTAGTTAATCAAGGGAAAGAAAGCAAATCTAAATTAATAAAATCAGAGATGAAAGTGGAAATATCACAATAGACGCCAAAAAAAAAAATCCAGAATATTATAAGAGAATACTTGGAGAAAATCTATACTAAGAGCTGGGCGTGGTGGTGGATCTCTGTGAGTTCAAGTCCAGCCTGGTCTACATAGAGAGCTCCAGGCCAACTGGGACAAGGAAGACCTTGTGTCAAAAAGCAAAAAAAAAAAAAAAAAAACCAAACCAAACAAACAAACAAAAAAACCCAGTTAAGTGTGAAAATCTAAAAGATGTGTCTGGAGAGCTGCTCGGCGGTTAAGAACCCTGGCTGCTCTTGCAGAGGACCTGGGTTCAAGTCCCACCCACCATGTCCCACCATCCACATGGTGGCTAACAATCATCTGTAACTCTGGCTCCAGGGAATTTGATGCCTTCTTCTGACCTCCAAGAGCACTGCATGACACTTACACAGATGCAGGCAATACACTCATACACATAAAAAAATATATGTCTGGAGAAATTCCACGGAAAAATCTAGAAGTCATGAAGGAAGCAATGGTTCAGGCAGAGGAAGCAGCTGCTGAGATTACCGAGAAGCTGGAAAAACAGGAGAAGAAATGCTTGAAGAAGGAAAAGAAGCGACTAGCTGCACTGGCCCTGGTCTCTTCGAAAACCACGGAAAACAGTAGTGTTTCAGAAGAATGTGAAGAGATATGTGAAAAACCCCAAAAGAAGAAAAAAACAAAGCCCCAGGAGGCTCCTTAGGAAAATGGAATGGAAGAGCCACCTGTCCCTTCCCCTAAACAAAAGAAAAAGAAAGCTCTCCCCAAGGAGGAGTTGTCAGTGATCCTGAAGAGACTGTTCCTATCGGCACCAACCCTCCTGCTCAGAAGGGGAAGAATTCTGCACCTAAGGAAACGGCCACTGAACCAGAAGAGACTGCAAACATGAGTGTCCCTAAGAAAAAAAGGACATTTTCTTCCAAGGAGCCAGCTAGCCCTGGGCCTGAAACTGTTGCTGGCAACAAGAATGTCACAAAGAAAAAGAGAAAGTTCCAGAAAACATCTCAGGAAGATTAGAATGGACATTTCCTGGCTGGAGAGGCATGCCCACAACAGATTCCTTTCCAACTCTATAAATAACTCCAATAAAATCACCAAAAATAAAATATTCAAGAATAAAAAGAAATGGATGAATTTCTAAATTAATGGAAATCACCAAAGTTAAACCAATAAGAGATCAACAGCTCAAACAGACCTATAATAAAAGTAACACAGTAATACAGAATCTCCCTACTAATAAAAGCACAGGCCCAGATGGATTTACATCAGAATTCAACCAGACATTCAAAGCTGTACAACCAATACTTTTTGAGGGGGTCTTTTTGAAGACAGGGTCTCCCTGTAGGCCCAGATGGCCTGGACCTGGCTATGTAGTCCAGGTTGGCCTGGAACTCACAGAGATCCACCTACCTCTGCTGCTTGAGTGCTGAGATTAAAGGTGTGTGCCACCTCACAGGACAACATCCAATATTTCTTATATTACTTAGAAAATATAGAAACACAGAGAGAAATCCCAAACTCCTTCCATGAAGCTGGCCAGGTTCATTCTAATATCAAAACCAGGTAATGACACACCCAAAAAGAAAACTATAGGTCCATATCCTTAATGAACATAGATGCAAAGATTCTTAATAAAATACTCGCTTGTGGCTTGGGCCACAAGAGGGCACTAGAAGTCTGCATCCATTCATGATCTATGTGCCTTTCTTTCTCTTTCCTTTCTTTCTTTCTTTCTTTCTTTCTTTCTTTCTTTCTTTCTTTCTTTCTTTCTTTCTTTCTTTCTTTTCTTTCTTTCTTTTCCTTTCTTTATTACTTTCTTTCTTTCTTCATTCCTTTCTTTTTTTAAAAACAACACTTAATTTTAAAAAATTTTTATTTATTTTCATATGTGCATGAATGTACTTTCTGCATGTAGGTTTGTGCACCCGTGTCATGCAATGCTGCAGCGGTCAGAAGAGGGTATCAGATTCCCCTGGAACTGGAGTTAAAGATGGTTTTCAGTCACCATGTGGGTGCTGGGGATCTAACCCGGGTCCTCTGCAAGAACAGTCAGTGTTCTTAACTGCTAGGCCATCTCTCCAGCCCCTAATTTATTTTTTTAAGTTAATTTTTATTGAGCACATTTCATACAACATTTCTTAATCAAATTTAGACTCATTTCCCCATCCATGCCCCCCCCCACCAGAGCTCATGGATTCTGCCATACATATTAAGTCCTGTCTTGCATCTTTTTCTCAGTCTTTTTTAACCCTTTGGATGCAGACGTTTACTGTTTTGGTCAGTTCTTTGAACAGGTTTTTCTCTCTTTTTTGTTCCTTTTAATTTTATATTACTCCAAAACATGCATATATACACTCCATACATAAATCTAAATTACATAATCTGAAAATAAACTATAGGTTAATTCCAAAACACGTTTAGGGATTCACATTTTAACAGTAAAGTTGCATGCAGGTAAAAATAAATATAATTTTACATTCTAAATTACATGTATGTTTTAATGTAATTTTTGAAGGTTCTATAAGAATTTAATATAAATTTTACAATTAGTTAACAATGTAAACTATACATTATTGTAATATCTCAATAACTCAGGGATTATACTGAAATTTTTCTATAAAGCTATCAATACTTTTTTATTTTATATTATTCCAAAATATGCATATATATACTCCACACATAAGTCCAAATTTAAAATTCTGAAAATAAACTATAGGTTGATTCCTAAACACATTTAGAGATTCACATTTTAACAGTAAATGTGCATGCAGGTATAAAGTCGTGTAACTTTACATTCTTTTTTAGAATATGACTACATATCCTCAATCTATATATGGTAGTTACAATGTGTGAGTATAAATGGTAAGACAATTCTAGAGCCCATTTATAGATTCACATTGTAATAGCACAGTTGCTTTCAGATACAATGAAATATAATAATAAAGTTGCTCAGTTTGCCTACCGACTGGGCATTTGGTGTTAGCATCCACAAATGAGGGAAACCATTTGCCTTTTTTTTTCTGGGACTGTGTTACTTCACTTAGTATAATTGCTTCAAGTTCCATCCATTTACCAGCAAAGCTCACGATGTTATCTTTCTTTACTGCTGCAAAGAACTCCATTGTGTAGATGTACCACATTTTTGTTATCCAGTCACCTGTTGAGGGGCATTTGGGTTGGTTGCAGGTCTTTGCTATTGTGAAGAGAGCTGCAATAAACATAACTGTGCATGTATCTTTGTGGTAGGATGCATCTTGTGGGTATATACCCAGGAGTGGTATGGCTGGGTCGGGTGGTAGGCTCATTTTGAGTTTTTAAGGGCTCTCCACACTGCTTTCCACGGTGGTTATACCAGTTTACATTCCCACGAGCAGTGGATGAGTGTTCCCCTTTCCTCACAACCTCTCCAGCATTTGGTGTCTTTTGTTTTCTTGATCTTGGCTAGTCTTATTGGAGAGAGATGATACCTTAGTGTGGTTTTAATTTGCATTTCCTTAATTATTATGATGTTGAACACTTTTTAAGATGTTTCTCAGCCATCTTTACCTCCTTACTGGTAAAGTCTCTGTTCAGCTCTTTACTCCATCTTTTGAATAGGTCATTTGTTTTCTTCTTTGTTTTTTAAGTAGCTTACATATTCTGGATGTTAATGCTTTGTCTGATGTATCAGTGGTGGAGGTTTTCTCCCACTCCGTGGGTTTTCTCTTCACTTCATTGATTGTTTCTTTTGCTGTCAAAAGCTTTCGAGTTTGATGAGGTCCCACTTTTCTGCTGTTGTCCTTATTTCCTATGCAGCTGCTGTTTAATTTAGAAAGTCTTTTCCTACACAAATGTCTTATTGGTTGCTGCTGACTTTTTCTTCTATTACCTTCAGGGTTTCAGGTTTTAGGTTGAGATCTTTGATCCACTTGGAGTTTATTTTTGTACAGGGTGAGAGGTAGGGGTTTAATTTTGTTCTACAAATGGTGATCCAGTGTTGCCAACACCATTTGCTGAAGATGCTATCTTTCTTTCATTGAGTTTTTTTTTGGACCCTTTGTCAAATATGAGGTGACTGAAGTTATATGAGCTCAAGTTTGGATCTTCAATTTTGTTCCATTGGTCAATGGTTCTGTTTTGTTGCCAGTACCAGGCTGTCTTTATGGTTATAGCCCTGTAATATAGCTTTAAGTCTAGTAATGTAATCCCCCCAATATTGCACTTTTCAGTCAGGGTTGCTTTAGCTATTCGGGATCTTTTGTTTTTCATATGAATTTAAGGATTTTTTTTCTAAGTCTGAGAAAAAGATCATGGGGATTTTGATTGGATTGCATTGAATCTGTATATTAATTGGGGTAGAATGGACATTTTTACTATATTAATTTTTTCAATCCATGAGCATGGGAGGTCTTTCCATCTTTTGATGTAATTTTCAATCTCCTTCTTCAGGGTTTTAAAATTTTTGTTGTAGAGGTCTTTGGTGTCTTTGGTTAGGTTTATTCCTAGGTATTTTTTGAGGCTATTATGATTGGGAAGGTCTCCTTATATTCCTTCTCCAGTTGGTTATTGTTGGTGTAAAGGAAGGCTACTGATTTTTCTAGGTTTATTTTGTATCCTGCCACTTAACTGAAACTGTTGATCATTTCTATGAGTTTTCTGGTGGAGTTTTTAGCATCCCTTAGGTAAACTATCATAACATTATCAAAAGAGATAGTTTTACTTCCTCTTTTCCAATTAGTATTCCTTTAATTATGCTTTCTTGCCTTATTGCCCTAGCAAGCCTTTCAAGCACTATATTGAAGAGGAGTGGTGATAGTGGACTGCCTTACTGTGTTCCTGCCTTTAAGGGGAATGTTTCCAACTTTTCTCCATTTAGGATAATATTGGCTGTGGATTTCTTGTATATGGCTTTGATTACATTGAGGAATGATCCCTTCAGTCCAGTTCCCTCTAAGACTTTAAGCATGAAGGGATGCTGGATTTTGTCAAAAGCTTTTTCTGCATCATGATTGTGTGATTTTTGTTTTTAAGTCCATTTATGTGTTTTATGATATTTATTGATTTATGTATGTTTAACTATCCCTGCATCTCTGGTATGAATCTAACCTGGTCACGATGGATGATCTTTTTGATGTGATATTTTTTGAAACAGTGTCTCCCTTTAGTCCCAGCTGGCCTGGAGCTTGCTCTGTAGATCAGGCTGGCCTTGAACTCCAGAGATCCACCTGCCTCTGCCTCCCGAGTGTTGTGATTAAAGGCATGCACCACACCAGTCCCTGTGTGCCTTTTTCTTTTTTTAATTAATTAATTTATTTTTATTATATTTTAAGGAATTCACAATATAAGAGCACAGTTGTTTTCAGATCACAATGACATTGCTCAGTTTGCCATACAAGAAAGTAATTGGTGCTAGCATCCACAGATGAGGGACACCATTAGTCATTTGTTTTTCTGGGACTGTGTTACTTCACTCAGCATGATATCTTCTAGCTCCAGCCATTTACCTGCAAAGCTCATGGTGTCATCTTTCTTTACCACTGTGTAGAGTTCCACTGTGTAGATGTACCACATTTTCTCTATCCACTCGTCAGTTGAAGGGCACTTGGGTTGGTTCCAGCTCCTTGCTATTGTGAAGAGAGCTGCAATAAATATGGCTGTGCATGTATCTCTGCGGTAAGATGAGTCTTGTGGGTACATAACCAGGAGTGGTAAGCTGGGTCAGGTGGCAAGTTCATTCCAAGTCTTGCAAGGGTTCTCCACACTGCTTTCCATAGTGGCTGTACAAGTTTACATTCCCACCAGCAGTGGATGAGTGTTCCCCTTTCCCCACAACCTCTCCAGCACTTGGTATCATTTGTTTTCTTGATCCTAGCCAGTCTTATTGGAGTAAGATGATATCTTAAAGTGGTTTTCATTTGCATTTCCTTAATGATTAGTGAGTGATTTTTGTAACTGGAAGGCTCAGAACCCTCCTTTCTCGGAAAAACCACAGGCACTCCTTAGTCTTATAGAGACTGTTTTTATACCCACCAGCCCCACCCTGGGAGGATTGGCAGCAGCTCCTAGTAGTGGGATTAGATCATATTAGAAAACAGAAAAATTTTCCTATGGCCAGGGTCTGTGTCTCTTCCTGAGAGTGATGTACGCACAGAGAGCAACTTCCCCTCTGTGAAACTGACTGGGACCCTAACAATGACTGAGGTAAGGAGAGTGGGACAACTTTCACAAAGTCCTTTTAGGAGGAATAATGGCAGCTGCTAGGAGGTCCACCAATCTTTGTTTTTTTTTTTTTTTTAATTAGTTTTTTATTGATGCTTGTGATCATTTCTACCTTTTTTTCCATTCAGTTTCAGCTTAATTTTACCCCTTCCATCCCCCCCCACCCCCACCCCATCAGATCATGCCTTTGCCATAACGACTGCCTGCATCGTTTCTCTCAGTTTTTTTTTTTTTCATTTTTAGTCTATAGTGATAATCCTTGAGTACAAGCACCTCATGCA
>VZQC01013424.1:2514464-2538097 GCA_009823505.1 Rhizomys pruinosus
ATCCTTCATGCAAAACCTATCTGCAGGCTGTTGTGCCCAAACACCTACAGCCCCACCATCCAGTGGGGTGTGACAGGTTGTTTGTTCAATCAAGTTGATCAAATGAGTGTCCAGACTACATTGCTGTAGTTTCACCATTCACCCCAATCGCAGCCCTTACATTCTACCACGCCCCCTCTTCCGCAGGTTGTTCCCTAGGCTTAGAAAAGGGGCACAGGTGGATAAGAGGTAAAACAGTCCACTCTCTCTGGAACTGTTGACTTGGACTCTGGTCAATTCTGGCTGTTTCCTTTCATGGGCTGACAGTTTGTCCAGGAATAACCTTTCGATCCTGGCCTGGCGCGTTATGGCGTCTCCGGTCCACCAATCTTTGTAAGGTAAGCAAGGTGATTCAGGAATCTCAAGACCCACCTGCTGGGTTCCTGGAGTATCTCTGGGAGGCCTAAGAGTATTCACACAGACCTGAATGCCCCAGAAAACCATAAATATTACCTTTGCCATGTAGTTGGCCCTGGATATGAAAATAAAATTACAGAAACTGGAGGGATTTGTGGGCATGAATAGGTCACAGTTGTTAGAGATTTTCTAGAAGGTTCACAGTAACCATGGCATTATAGAAGATAAACAGAACAAAAAGCTGACCAGGGCAGTGGTGGTGGGTCTCAAAGAGAAAGTTATCCTCTCAAGTTGCATCACTGTGACAGAGTGGCCTTCTCTGGGCTTGATACCCCGTGGAATTCTTCCCATGCAACAGGAGAGCAACACAGCCACCAGAGAGCACCTAGTCTCAGCAGTACTTGTCATCTGGGAGGGGCAGAGAGGCTTCAGGACTAAAGGTCACCTGGAAAGTCAGTAGTGGTTCCTACAGCTGTGTGACACTATTCCTGCAATGCTGCCTATAAACATCGACTCATCACAGCATACCCAGTCATATCGCCAGCTCCTCCCTGTCCCCATTTCACGGTGGAGGAAACTGAGGTTCCCGTGATTCGAGGACCCAAGTCACTGCAGTGGATATAGGGTAAAAAGGAACACTGGCATCCACATTTGCAACACAGCTTCTGCTCCCCATAGCTGTGTCAGACAAAGCATCTCTCCCCGACTTTTTCAGGGTGAGGGTGTCCCATCCTGTTCCTTTTTTCTCCACCAACACTCATATACATAAGTTAGAAATGATAGATAGACACATTTAGAAAAGAATCACTGTGTACAGTGGGCAGGAGGCAGCGCTGCCCTCGAGGCTTCCGGTCAGGCTGGGTCACTCTGAAGGTCAACATGGCTTTGGCCACAGGCTGCCAGAGAGCAGAGCACACTTCCTGCTCTTCCCTTCGACCAGGCTGAGCTTTCCGCTGGCCTGGGGCCCTTCCTCCACCTCCCCAACATGCTGTTTGCTCCGGAGGCACCCCAATGACAGCTAAGTGGGGTGTCTCCCCACCTTGAGGAAGGATGAGGCCCGCCCCTCATCCCTCCTGCCGGGAAAGTGGGCTCCAGACTTGGATCCTGCCCCAGCCTGTTTCCCTGGGGATGCTGAGGACTTGGCTTCCCATGCCTACCTGCCTAGAAACCCAAGGGAGCATGTAGCACCTCAGGGAAATGCCCCCTTCGTCCTCGAGGTGGCGCCAGACTCCGAAGGAAGCTTTCCTCTGACCTCACCAAAAGCCTCCTTTGAGCACCAGCACAGTGGCTGTGACTTCTGTTCCCTGTCCCATGGTGGCCCCCCTCACCTGTTAAAATGTCTCCATGGGGTCCCTCTTTCACTTGTGGAAACATCTCCATGGGGTCCCTCTCTCATGGGTGGAAACGTCTCCATGGGGTCCCCCCTCTCATAGGTGGAAATGTCTCCATGAGGTCCCCCCTCTCATGGGTGGAAACATCTCTCCCAGCCCTTGCCTGATAGCCTCACCTGCTCCTGCTGCACCCTTGGGGCCACTGCTTTTTCATGCCCTCTGTGGGCTCCTGACCTTGCTGTGTGGCTGTCATCATGATCTTTTGCAAAATATGTTCAAATTTAACTTGTCTGTCTACTTCAGTGTTTGTTTCATGATTCCTCTTAAGGTTGTAGTGGATTCTTTTCCTTAGTTGACTGCTATGAACCATCTTTCCTTCCCTCCCTCCCTCCCTCCNGTTTGCATTTTTTTTTATTTTCTTTTCTTTTTTCTTTTCTTTCCCCCTAGAGCTAAGTTTGTCCTAATTCTGGTCCCTTAGAAGCTCAGCCCCCATCCCTAAGGAGGAAGTTTAGTTTCTTGAATCTAAATCTGCCGCTTCACCCATCTCCGACAAATTCCCTTGAAGCAGCTGCAGATCAGGGCTCCACCAACCCCAGAACAGCAAGGCAGCGCTGTCTTCCCCATGACTTTTCTTACTTTGGTCTGTGCGCAGAGTTGCCTGACCTCTGTGGTGTTTTCTTGGGCCCTTCTCTCCATCACTGAGTGACTTTTTTCCTTTCTTGGGATCATTATGAACCAAGGATTCCAAATGCCATACAAGGCCGCTACAATAAGGCAGTGGGATGTGTCTCCCAAAGTTAGGGTCCTGGGTTTCATCCTGGATGAGCCCCCAAATTGTAAAAAATAAAATCCAAGGTCCAAGAACCCTGACAACACACACACAACAAAAAAATGCAGACCAAGCGAAAGTAACTCAGGAAGGCAAATTACACTTTTGAAAAATGTGCCTTATATGGTGAGTCAGATCCAGCAAGTATGCACAGGACCCAGGGCCTGGTCCTGATGCACTTTTATCCCTAATGCAAGAGAGCTGTGTCTTTTCCACCTCAGCTGGGGACTGACCTCACAGGCTTTCCTGGTTGGCTAGTTTATCAGAATCAATACAAAGGGAGAAGTGGTGGGATTAAAAGATTAGAATTCCTTGACATAAACCAAGTTGTGTCACAGGGTTTGAAAGAATGGCATGCCCACAATGGATGGGGCTCTTTACATCAATTAGAAATTAAGAAAATGCCCTACAAAGCCATGGACTGATGAGAAAATTCTCAGCTGAGACCCTCTCTTTCCTAGGTGTCTCTAGTTTGTATCAGGTTGACAACATTGGCGGATAGTAATAGAAGATGAGAATCAACATCAACCTCTAGCTTCCACATGCATGCACACGCATGCACCATGATGGTGAGGGTGTTGGTGTTTGTCTCTAGCACTTGGCTACATGCCTCTCAAACATTTCCTCCTAAAATCATACAGAATGGTAAGACAAGAAAGCACAGCAACATAGCTGTGCCATCAGCTTAACTCGAAAACAGCACCATTTTGTCTGTTGGTTTCTGAACACAGTCTAACTCTGTAGCCTGACCCTCCTTCTCAGCCTCCCAAGTGCTGGGTTTTACAGGCATGTGTCCACCATTGGTAAGAGTCAAAATTGTAATTTAATTTTTTAATTTTGGAGACTGGAGAGTTGGATCAGACAGCAAATGCACTTGCTGTATAAACATGAGGACCCGAGTTCAAATCCTCACTCCCAATAAAAAGTTGGGCCTGACCATGGGTGTCTATAATACCAGCACAGTGGAGGAGGGGGTGTAGAGACAGGAGGCCCTTCTTGGCTGACACGGCTCTGGTTCAGCCAAGTATCTGCCTTGTTCCTCGTGTGTGTGTGCATGCATGCTCATGTGTATGGGTGTGTTCCCAAGTGTGTAGACATGGATGTGCATGTGTGTGTTTGCATATGTTGTTTGCATGTGTGTAAGTGTGTGCATGTGGTATGTGTATGGGGTGTGTGCATTGTGAATGTTTATGTGTGTGTGCATGTCTGTATGTGTGTGCATGTGTATTGTGTGTGCATGGACATGCATGTGGGATGTGTGTGCATGTGTGCACATGTGTGTATGTGTGTGTTTGTGCATGTGTGTATGTGTGTGCACACGTGTGTGTATTGAGTCAGGGTTCTCCTGTAGCCCTAGCTGGACTGGATTCTAGCTATATTCAACAGGCTGCCTCAGTCTCACAGAGATCCACCATCCTGATATTCTGGCAATTAAATGTATGTGCCATCATGCCTGGTCGCAGAGGCCCCATCTTAAGGGAACAGACAGAACATGATAGATCAGGCCTTCTAGCCCCAGTGTTTGTGCATGTGCAGGTGTGCACAAACACGTAAACTACATCTAGTTAACTGCAGCTGTCAACTTGACAACCCAGAGTTATCCAATGGAGTCTCAATCAGGGGATAGTCTACATGAGACTGACCTGTGGCTATACATATGGGGCATTTTCTTCATACCCATGCAGCTGCCTTGGGATCATGTCTAAGCACCACTTGGTGCATAAGAAGAGGGCCCAGCTTCTGTTCTGACTACTCTCTTTTAGAGAACATGATGGAGAAAAAAAACGACTTCAAAAGCCACTCTGGGCAGGGGGTCCTAGGCCATATAAGAAAGATAGCTGGGCAAGGCGGAGAGCAAGCCAGCAAGCATTGTTTCTTCCACTGTCTCTGCTTCCAGCTCTGCTTGAGCTCCTGCTCTGACTTCCCTCAGTGATGGACTGTACGGAATGTAAGTCAAATAACCTTTCCTCTCCAAGTTGATTGGTCAGGATGTTAGGATCACATACATACACACACACACACACACACACACACACACACACACACACACCAGGTTTTTTTCCCAGCTGTCCTGGAACCACTATGGTAGACCAGGCTGGCCTTTGAACTCACAGAGATTGCCTGACTCTGCCTCCGCCTCCCTAGTGGTGATTAAAGGCATGTAACCACCACACCAGGCACACACAGAATTTTAAAATAGCTAGTGACGTGTTTGTGCCTGTGTCCATGTGTGTTAGGTGCATCTCCCTCAGGCTGCTGGCCCCTTTTCTCTTGTCCTCCTGTGAGGCCCCTTTGTCCCCACATAGCTTTAGTTCATAATTACATACACAATTGTATGTATCTATAGCAAATTTAGTAAGCACAGGTCAGACTGTATGGCCCATGGCCTTAATCCCAGCACTCAAAGGCAGAGCAGGCATATCTCTGAGAGAGTTTGAGGCCAACCTGGACTATGCAGTAAGTTCCAGCCCAGCTGGGAATAAGAGTCTTTAAAGAGATTCATTTTATTTTCAAGTATGTGTGCTTGTATGTGTTCATGCATGTGAGTGCAGTGCAAGGAGGCCAGAAGGGGGCACTGCATCCCTGGGAGCTGAAATCCCAATGTGCACTCCATGAGCTACTCAGTGTGTGCTGGGAAGTGAATGCCATGCCTCTGCAAGTCCAGCAAGCACTCTCAATTGCCAAGACATTTCTCCAGCCCCTCTTCATTTTTTCAGAAACTTCCATACTGACTTCTTTTTTTTTTTAGTTTTTATTTTATTTATTTATTTTTATTTATTTATTTATTTATTTATTTATTTGTATGAATGTACTGTCTGCATGCAGGTTTTGCACCCGGTGTTGTGCAATGCCACAGAGTTCAGAAGAGGGTGTTGGATTCCCCTGGAACTGGTAGTTCTCCTGGAATTGGAACTACAGACGGTTCTCAGCGCAATGTGGGTCGGGGATTGATCCAGGTCCTCTGCAAGAGCAATCAGTGCTCTTAACGCTAGGCCATCCTCCACCCCATACTGGACTCTATGGTGGCTAGATAAATCACACACAGGTTTAATCCCAGCACTCAGGAGGCAGAGGCAGGTGGGTCTCTGGGAGTTCAAGGCCAGCCTGGTCTACAGAGCAAGCTCCAGGCCAGCTGGGACTAAAGGGAGACCCTGTCTTAAAAATACTAAAAAAAAAAAAAATCACACACATGTACATGCACACACAAATACACACATATAATACATGTACACATTACACATACACACCACACACCACACAACACCACACCACACCAGCAACCAGCAGTGGACAAGGGCTCCCTTTGTCTGCATCCCCACCACATTTATTATTCTTTTATCAGTAGTTGCTAAGGAATGCCAAGAAATCAAAAGGACAATATCAAATCACAACGCGAGCTTCCTTGCTCTCCTCCCCAAAACACAGTAGAATACATGGAGAGAAACCATCAATGAAGCCTAAACCTAATCTAAAAACTCATAAAAACTAAGTTATGGGGCTGAGAGCTGGCTCAGCAGTTAAGAGCACTGGCTGCTCTTGTGGGGACCTGGGTTAGGTTTCCCAGCACCCCATACCGTGGTTAACAACTATATGTAACTCCAGGTCCAGGGGATCAAACACCCTCTTCTGACCTCCATGGCATCACCACACCTGCAGGATCAAAGGGAGCAAAGAAAAGTGGGAGAGAAGAAGAAGCTGCCAACAGCTTCTCCTGGGAGCTGAAGCTGGAATGAAAAGCTTCAGCACAGCTGTGGAAATCCCACAGCTCAGCCTGCCGGGATTACTTGTCCTGACTTGGGCTCTTTGCCTTGGGTGTGGTCCACTGCCCTTCTGTGGCTGAACAAACCCCGCCTGCCAGGGAGCCACTCCTGGAGACAGATTTCACAGGCTGGTGGCCAACTGCAGGCTCTGTCCAGTCAAAACCAGCTAGCTAAACCAACACACACTTCCCAGGTTGCTGGTCTGCAGACTGACCTCTATCCAGCCAAAAGCCCTAGCGACCACCACAAGCCCTAAGCCAAAAGGGCCTAGTTACACATGCACAGAAATTAATGAATTTGGGGACTCCTCAGATGATGTTGAAGGAAATCTGTTTATTCATTCACAGCACTTTGTTTTTATATTCGAGTGATGTCATATCTCAAGGCCTGCTTTCAGACCTCCTGCCTCAGTGTTGGTAAATATCATGAGTTTCGTTTAGATTTTAAATCAGGGGCCCCATCTACAGGTTTGCTAATACAAGTAAATCTCACCTAGGGCCAGGTTTCAGAAAACAGACAAGCAGGTAATTTAACAAAATGTAGCCACAGGTGGCTATTAGGTTGATTTCGAGGGGTGACTCCAGGCAGAGAGGAGAAAATGTGAGGACTCTGATGAGAAGGAAGTCAGGTTTATTCAGGCATGGCGGCTGGCTCCTTGTTCAGGATAGGAGACCAGCAACAAGAATGTCCCAAAGTGGCAGTTTTTAGACCCAAGCACACAGGAAGTGGGCTTACAGTAAAATGGGTATGGGAAGATAAGGGAATGGGCGTAGGTGGGTCTGTGCCTGGTATCAGAAGGAGCATCTTAACACCAATCCCCAGAGGAAAGGCAAGCTGAACAAACATTATTGTTATATTCTGTTTATCTGAAAGCAACTATGTTGTTTACAATGTAAATCTCTTAACGGTCTAAAATTAACCTACTTACTTTCAACGCTGTAATTACCGTATATGAGCGGAAAGTTTGTATTCATATTTTAGAGTAATATAAAATTAAAGGAGGAAAAATGTGAATCCTAAACAAAAAAAGAACGGAGAGAAAGATGCAGGACATTTATGGCAGAATGCATGATCTGGGGTCGGGTGGGAGAGGGGGAAGGGGAATATGTCTAAACTGAACTGAGAAATGATGTCTGAAATACACAAAACATCATAAAAGCATTATAAAACAAACAAAAAAAAAGCAAAAAAAGGCGCATCTTGAGAGAAACTGGGATTTGTGGCTGGTATTAGTAGAAGCATCTTGAGATAAACTGAGGCTTGTGAGACTGGATCGTACCGATTGGAGCAACTTTCTCAGAACTTACCTCAGTTGGCTTCCTGAAAAATCCCCAAATTGGGTGGGCTTATGACCTTACAGTGGCTTCTTTTTACCTACATTACACAACATGTGTGCATTTACATAATGCAGGCAATACACTCATATACATAAAATAAAAATAACAAATAATTTTTTTAATTTTTAAAGTAAATAGTGTTCTCTCAGAGGACAGGACTTGGTTCCACATGAGCAGCTCATAGGTGCCTGTAGTTCCAGCTGTGGGGGATCTACACCCTCTTTGACATCTGCAACACTGACACTGGCATACACTACAGAACAAAAATACACATATAAAATAAAATAGGGGCTGGTGAGATGGCCAGCGGTTAAGAGTGCTGACTGCTTTTGCAGAGGACCCGGGTGATCCCAGCACCCACATGAAGCTGAGAACCGTCTTTAACTCCAGTTCTAGGAGAATATGACACCCTCTTCGACTCCGAGGCATTGCAGCGACACAGGTGCACAAACCTACATGCAGAGAGTACATTCATACACATACAAAAATATAAAATAAAAAATAAAATAAATCTTTTTAATTGGGAATCTCTTCATGTAAAATCAAACTTTGTCAATTGCTGTCATCCTGACCCACATGTCAAAGATGTTATCTACACCTCCGAACTGGTGATTTTTAAAGTCAGCTCAGCAAGCAACTGAGCTGGAGGTAAGGCTCATCTGGTACAGTGATCACCTAGCAAACACAAAGCACTTGCTTTCCAGCACCAGCAGCACAAACACTGGCTGTACTCCTATAACCCCGCTACTGCAGAGTTGTAGGCAGGAAGACCAGAAGTTCAAGGTCATCCTTGACTACAGAGCCAGCCTGGCTACAGAGACTCTGGTCTACAAATAATAAACAAATGCAAATAACTAAGACCCAGTGACATGGGCTGTTGACAGGAGGCATATTCAGATTTTTCCCTGGTTTTATAGAATGAGTCTTTTTACTTTTTAAAAAAAATTTATTTTTATTAAAAAAAATCTGGGTGTGGTGGTGCCTGCCTTTATCCCAGCAGAGGCAGGTGGATCTCGTGAGTTCAAGCAAGCCTGTCTACAGACAAGCTCCAGGACAGCTGGGACAAAAGGGAGACCCTGTCTCAAAAATACCAAAAAAAATTATCTTTATTGTAGGTGTATTTGTCTTTTGCCTGCATGGGATTTAAGTGCCCACAGGTGTGCATAACCACAGAGCAGAAGAGGGCATCTGATCCCCAGGAATTGGACTTTATGATGATCATTAGCTGGCCGTGTGGGTGTCAGAACCAAACCTGGACCCCTGAAGGAAAAACCCGTGTTTCAACCATGAGCTGTTTTCTCCAGCCCTGTAAATGACACTACTGAGGGACTGGGTTAGTTCTCACTCTGAGGCAATGGTTCATTGCTGTGAGATTAAATTTGTTCTAAAACAGGGCTCCCTCGTGTGCCTTCTGGTTTGTGTGTGTGTTGTGTGTGTGTGTGTGTGTGTGTGTGTGAATGTGTGTGTGTGTCTTCTATCTATCTGCTTGGAGGTGTTGCAACAACAGAAAATCAACCATGTGCATGAATTAAAGGGGAAGTCTTCAAAAAGCATGACACAGCTCCAGAGAAAGAGAAAAAGAAAAAAGGAGAAGAGCAAGATGGAATTCAGAAATATTCTGCACAGACCTAACAGTCAGGACAAAGGAGAAACAAAGAGTGGTGTCCTCATCACGCATCTCCTCCCACCATAAAGCAGACCCCAGAACTGGGAAAGGAGGCATGAACCTTTAATCTTGGCACTTGGAGGCAGAGGCAACTGGATGTGTGAGACACAGCCTACATAGTGAGCCAGGCCTGTTGGTGCTACAAGGGGATAGTAATACCCACAGAGAAGTGCCACACAGTTCTGAGTCAAATCAAGAGTCCTTTATTAGCTAGCAAAAAGGGAGGAGAAGAGAGAGGCTATTGGCAGAAAGAACTCTCAGTCCTCCAGAGAAGCAGAGGAGGGCTGATGAAGGAAAAAGCCAAAATTACAATATACCGGGTACAGGTCAGATAATCAAGACATAACAGACCAAGGACAGGTCATCAGATACCAAAGACCTAACAGACCAGGGACAGTCATCAGACACAAAGACATAACAGACCAGGGACAGTCTTCAGATAACAAAGATTCCTAACTGATGAGGGACATGTCAGTGAAAAAAGAGGTTTTCAAATTTTCATTTAGAACAAGAATACGTTTCTCTGAACTGTGGAAATGCTGGCCTCCTATCCTTCTGTCCTGCTAGCTGTGGTGCCAGGGCAGGGGATGGATGGAGAACAGCTCAGAACACCACCAGCTAATGGAAATGGACTGATTTTTGCTAGTTCTGGGACTATGTCTCAGGGAAAAAAATAAAACAGGACCCAGTAAATTAAGTCAATGCCACTGTGTTAATAGAAGCAGGAGCAGTAGAACTAGTTGTTCTGTATAACATTTTTTTTTTTAAAGTATTTTTATTAATTCTGTGGGCACTTCATCCTGTGCATTTTAATCATGGTTCCTCCCTCCCATATCCACCCCCATGTTCCTACCCACCCAGCTTTCTGCTCTCCCCACCCCCATAGGGCAGTTATGACAGCATTTATAGCACTAGGTTTTGGTTGAGAGATTGTTTTGTGGGACAGGGTCTCTCTGTAGCGCCAGCTGACCTGGAACTCACTACATAGACCAGGCTGCCTTGAACTCACAAAGATCTTCCTGCCCTGCCTCCCAGGTGTTAGGAAATTAAGGATTTTAATTCTACGGGTCGGGAAGTGTTAGGAGTGGAAAGAGTCTCATGTAGGAAAGAAGAGCACCCAACCTCACAGAAGCCATATGGTCTGAATTAGTCTATGAGGGTGACTACTGACCAGTGGAGTCTCAGCAGCCACAGGGCCCAAGCAGCAGGGCATTTAAGCACTTCTGTAGGTAACAGAGTCACGGGAGTTGAGTGGAGACTTCAAAGGCTGCATTCTCTCCCAATAGAAAGGGGAAAAGATTCAAGGTCCACATTTTTTTTACCATAGCCAAGCAGAAACTTATGACTGGGGTCCCCCACATCCTTGTTTGCAATGCAATGACTGAAATAACTCCATTTTACTTAAGGCAGCCATTTTAGAGGCCTGCTACAACACCAGGAAGTTCCGACTACAAAAGTCTCTTTTCCCCCTTCCCAGAAATATGTAACTCTTGTAAAACAATTAACTACTTCTCTGGCTTCTGTGAACTTGCTTAATCACCACCTGCACAAGAAAACCATGATATTATCTCACATATCTGGAAATTCTGCCAAAGCAAATTATGTTTTTTTCCCTTTTTTGCCTTAGGAACCCCCTCTCTGCTTCATCCCTTTACTGCAGTCTCTTCCCAGCCTGGAGGCTGTGGTCAGCTGCGTGCAGCTTAAATGAATAATTAGGCTGACCAGAATTTGATCCAGTCTGGATGGTCTTTCCCAGTGGCCCCAACTCTTCCCAGCAAAGCAAAGATTGCTTTATGGTTTTTGATTAATGAAGGTCTCCCTTCCCCTACTGCTAGGTGTCTACCACCATGCCCAGCTTAACACTATTTGTTTTTTTTGTTTGTTTGCTGTTTTAAAGAATAAAGAAAAGTGGTAGGTTCAGGGGTAGTAAAGTGCTTGCTGAGAATGTGTAAAGTCCAGGGGTCAATCCTCTAACATGTGAAAAAGAAATTTATTGCAAAATGGTGGTTGGTGGTTAGAAGCACTGGCGGCTCTTCCAGAGACATAGGTTCAGTTCCCAGCACCCACGTGGCACCGACAACCATTGTGGTCTCCAGTTTCAGGAGGTCCAACACCCTCTTCGGTCCTCCACAGGCATTCAGCAACATGTCACCTACATACAACAAGACATTTCACATAAAAAAAAATTAATTAATTTAATTAATAAAAAATGGTTTTAAGTGAAGGAAGGAAAGGAGGGAGGGAAAGAAGAGGAGGGAAGGATGGAGGAAGAGGAGGGGAGGGAGGGAGGGAGGGAGGAGGGAGGGAGGGCGGGAGGAAGGAAAGATGGTTTTCAAAACCTTTTTCTAGCATTTCAGTCATTTCATTATCTTTGGTTTCAGTTATTAAGAATCCTCTCTTTCTCTGGGCCAATCAAAACCAGTTAAATCTAAGATGGTGTGCTAGATAGCTTCAGTTGTCAACTTGATACACTGGGAAAGAGGGATCCTCAATTAGGGAATTTCTACTTTCATTTGGCCTGTGGGCAAGTCTGTGAAGTGTTTTATTGATTATTGAGTGATGTGGGAGGGCCCGGCCCACTATGGGTGGTGCCACCCTTGGGTAAGTGGTCCTGGATTATATAAGAAAGCAGGTTTAGGGCTGGAGAGATGGCTCAGAGGTTAAGAGCACTGGCTGCTCTTGTAAAGGACCTGGCTTTGATTCCTAGCATCTACACAGTGGCTAACAACAGTCCCTAATTCTAGTGCCAGGGGAATCCAACACCTTCTTCTGACCTCTGGGGGTATTGCATGACACAGGTGCACTTAAACACACGCAGGCAATACTTTCATACACTAAATAAAAATAATAAATAAATAAATAGAAAGCAGGCTGAGCCCAGGCCAGAAGAGCAGTGGTCTCAGTTTCAATTCCTGCCTCCAGGTTCTTGCCTTGGCTTCCCTCAAAGATGGACTGTGATAGGTTGTGTAAGCTAAATGAACCCTTTCTTCCCCGAATTGGTTTTAGTCAGAATGTTTATCACAGCAATAGTAAGCTACCTGGGACCGATGATTTCCAGAGTGACACCCCCAACTTTTAGTTTTGTAGAATCATATTTGCATGCTGAACTCTGGTACGATTAGGTTTGACAATGCTATGCTAATTATGGGAAAGAACTATAGAAGGAGCAAAAAGAGGTGGTGACTTAATTTCCAGAAAATCTCTGCCCATTTCCAAAATGACATGAATATTCTCCTTTATTGGATTCTCCTTCCCCCTCATTTGCTTTGTCTTTCCCTCCCTCCCTCCCTCCCTCCTTCCCTCCCTCCCTCTCTCTTTCCCTCCCTCCTTTCCTTCCTTCACTTAAAACCATTTTTTAAATTAATTAAATTAATTAATTTTTATTTTATGTGTAAGAATGTAACACAGTGTAAGTGCATCTGTGCTGTGCAGTGTCTGGGGAGGACAGAAGAGGGTGTTGGACCTCCTGAAACTGGAGACACAAATGGTTGTCAGGTGCCACGTGGGTGCTGGGAACTGAACCTATGTCCTCTGGAAGAGCAGCCAGTGCTTCTAACCACCAACCACCATTTTGCAATAAATTTCTTTTTCACATGTTAGAGGATTGACCCCTGGACTTTACACATTCTCAGCAAGCACTTTACTACCCCTGAACCTACCACTTTTCTTTATTCTTTAAAACAGACAAACAAACAAAAAAAACAAACTAGTGTTAAGCTGGGCATGGTGGTAGACACCTAGCAGTAGGGGAAGGGAGACCTTCATTAATCAAAAACCATAAAGCAATCTTTGCTTTGCTGGGAAGAGTTGGGGCCACTGGGAAAGACCATCCAGACTGGATCAAATTCTGGTCAGCCTAATTATTCATTTAAGCTGCACGCAGCTGACCACAGCCTCCAGGCTGGGAAGAGACTGCAGTAAAGGGATGAAGCAGAGAGGGGGTTCATAAAGGCAAAAAAGGGAAAAAAACATAATTTGCTTTGGCAGAATTTCCAGATATGTGAGATAATATCATGGTTTTCTTGTGCAGGTGGTGATTAAGCAAGTTCACAGAAGCCAGAGAAGTAGTTAATTGTTTTACAAGAGTTACATATTTCTGGGAAGGGGGAAAAGAGACTTTTGTAGTCGGAACTTCCTGGTGTTGTAGCAGGCCTCTAAAATGGCTGCCTTAAGTAAAATGGAGTTATTTCAGTCATTGCATTGCAAACAAGGATGTGGGGGACCCCAGTCATAAGTTTCTGCTTGGCTATGGTAAAAAAAATGTGGACCTTGAATCTTTTCCCCTTTCTATTGGGAGAGAATGCAGCCTTTGAAGTCTCCACTCAACTCCCGTGACTCTGTTACCTACAGAAGTGCTTAAATGCCCTGCTGCTTGGGCCCTGTGGCTGCTGAGACTCCACTGGTCAGTAGTCACCCTCATAGACTAATTCAGACCATATGGCTTCTGTGAGGTTGGGTGCTCTTCTTTCCTACATGAGACTCTTTCCACTCCTAACACTTAACCCGTGTAAGAATTAAAATCCTTAATTTCCTAACACCTGGGAGGCAGAGGCAGGAAGATCTTTGTGAGTTCAAGGCCAGCCTGGTCTATGTAGTGAGTTCCAGGTCAGCTGGCGCTACAGAGAGACCCTGTCCCACAAAACAATCTCTCAACCAAAACCTAGTGCTATAAATGCTGTCATAACTGCCCTATGGGGGTGGGGAGAGCAGAAAGCTGGGTGGGTAGGAACATGGGGGTGGATATGGGAGGGAGGAACCATGATTAAAATGCACAGGATGAAGTGCCCACAGAATTAATAAAAATACTTTTAGAAAATGAAATGTTATACAGAACAACTAGTTCTACTGCTCCTGCTTCTATTAACACAGTGGCATTGACTTAATTTACTGGGTCCTGTTTTATTTTTTTCCCTGAGACATAGTCCCAGAACTAGCAAAAATCAGTCCATTTCCATTAGCTGGTGGTGTTCTGAGCTGTTCTCCATCCATCCCCTGCCCTGGCACCACAGCTAGCAGGACAGAAGGATAGGAGGCCAGCATTTCCACAGTTCAGAGAAACGTATTCTTGTTCTAAATGAAAATTTGAAAACCTCTTTTTTCACTGACATGTCCCTCATCAGTTAGGAATCTTTGTTATCTGAAGACTGTCCCTGGTCTGTTATGTCTTTGTGTCTGATGACTGTCCCTGGTCTGTTAGGTCTTTGGTATCTGATGACCTGTCCTTGGTCTGTTATGTCTTGATTATCTGACCTGTACCCGGTATATTGTAATTTTGGCTTTTTCCTTCATCAGCCCTCCTCTGCTTCTCTGGAGGACTGAGAGTTCTTTCTGCCAATAGCCTCTCTCTTCTCCTCACCTTTTTGCTAGCTAATAAAGGACTCTTGATTTGACTCAGAACTGTGTGGCACTTCTCTGTGGGTATTACTATCCCCTTGTAGCACCAACAGGCCTGGCTCACTATGTAGACTGTGTCTCACACATCCAGTTGCCTCTGCCTCCCAAGTGCCAAGATTAAAGGTTCATGCCTCCTTTCCCAGTTCTGGGGTCTGCTTTATGGTGGGAGGAGATGCGTGATGAGGACACCACTCTTTGTTTCTCCTTTGTCCTGACTGTTAGGTCTGTGCAGAATATTTCTGAATTCCATCTTGCTCTTCTCCTTTTTTTCTTTTTCTCTTTCTCTGGAGCTGTGTCATGCTTTTTGAAGACTTCCCCTTTAATTCATGCACATGGTTGATTTTCTGTTGTTGCAACACCTCCAAGCAGATAGATAGAAGACACACACACACATTCACACACACACACACACACACACACACACACACACACACACCAGAAGGCACACGAGGGAGCCCTGTTTTAGAACAAATTTAATCTCACAGCAATGAACCATTGCCTCAGAGTGAGAACTAACCCAGTCCCTCAGTAGTGTCATTTACAGGGCTGGAGAAACAGCTCCATGGTTAAGAACACGGGTTTTTCCTTCAGAGGGTCCAGGTTTGGTTCTGAGCACCCACACGGCAGCTAATGATCATCATTAAGTCCAATTCCTGGGGATCAGATGCCCTCTTCTGCTCTGTGGTTATTGCACACCTGTGGTGCACTTAAATCCATGCAGGCAAAAGACAAATACACCTACAATAAAGATAATTTTTTTTGGTATTTTTGAGACAGGGTCTCCCTTTTAGTCCCAGCTGTCCTGGAGCTTGTCTGTAGACCAGGCTGATCTTGAACTCACAGAGATCCACCTGCCTCTGCTGGGATTAAAGGCAGGCACCACCACACCCAGATTTTTTTTTAATAAAAATAAATTTTTTTAAAAAGTAAAAAGACTCATTCTATAAAACCAGGGAAAAATCTGAATATGCCTCCTGTCAACAGCCCATGTCACTGGGTCTTAGTTATTTGCATTTGTTTATTTATTTGTAGACAGAGTCTCTTGTAGCCCAGGCTGGCTCTGTAGTCAAGGATGACCTTGAACTTCTGGTCTTCCTGCCTACAACTCTGCAGTAGCGGGGTTATAGGAGTACAGCCAGTGTTTGTGCTGCTGGTGCTGGAAAGCAAGTGCTTTGTGTTTGCTAGGTGATCACTGTACCAGATGAGCCTTACCTCCAGCTCAGTTGCTTGCTGAGCTGACTTTAAAAATCACCAGTTCGGAGGTGTAGATAACATCTTTGACATGTGGGTCAGGATGACAGCAATTGACAAAGTTTGATTTTACATGAAGAGATTCCCAATTAAAAAGATTTATTTTATTTTTTATTTTATTTATTTTTGTATGTGTATGAATGTACTCTCTGCATGTAGGTTTGTGCACCTGTGTCGTGCAATGCCTCGGAAGTCAGAAGAGGGTGTCATATTCTCCTAGAACTGGAGTTAAAGACGGTTCTCAGCTGCCATGTGGGTGCTGGGGATCGAACCCGGGTCCTCTGCAAAAGCAGTCAGCACTCTTAACCGCTAGGCCATCTCACCAGCCCCTATTTTATTTTTATTTATGTGTACGTCTGTGGGAGTATATGCTGTGTGGGTGCAGGGTCTGCAGAGGTCAGAAGAGGGTGTCAGATCCCCCACAGCTGGAACTACAGGCACCTATGAGCTGCTCAATGTGGAACCAAAGTCATGTCCTCTGGAGAGAACACTATTTACTTTAAAAATTAAAAAAATATATTTGTTATTTTTATTTTATGTATATGAGTGTATTGCCTGCATGTATGTAAATGCACACATGTTGTGTAATGTAGGTAAAAAGAAGCCACTGTAAGGTCATAAGCCCACCTAATTTGGGGATTTTCCGGGAAGCCAACTGAGGTAGAAGTTCTGAGAAAGTTGCTCCAATCGGGATCCCCAGTCACAAGCCTCAGTTTATCTCAAGATGCTTCTACTAATACCAGCCACAAATCCCAGTTTCTCTCAAGATGCTCCTTTTTTTGTTTTGTTTTGTTTTATAATGCTTTTATTGATGTTTTGTGTATTTCAGACATCATTTCTCAGTTCAGTTTAGACATATTCCCCTTCCCCTTCCTCCCACCCGACCCCAGATCATGCATTCTGCCATAAATGTCCTGCATCTTTCTCTCCGTCTTTTTTTTATGTTTAGGAATTCACATTTTCCTCCTTTAATTTTATATTACTCTAAAATATGAATACAAACTTTCCGCTCATATACGGTAATTACAGAGTCTGAAAGTAAGTGATGGATTAATTCTAGAGCCCGTTAAGAGATTTACATTGTAACAACATAGTTGCTTTCAGATAAACAGAAATATAACAATAATGTTGTTCAGCTTGCCTTTCCTCTGGGGATTTGGTGTTAAGATGCTCCTTCTGATACCAGGCACAGACCCACCTACGCCCATTCCCTTATCTTCCCATACCCATTTTACTGTAAGCCCACTTCCTGTGTGCTTGGGTCTAAAAACTGCCACTTTGGGACATTCTGCTCGCTGGTCCTCCTGATCCTGACAAAGGCAGGCCAGCCGCCAGGTCTGAAATAAACCTGACTTCCTTCTCATCAGAGTCCTCACATTTTCTCCTCTCTGCCTGGAGTCACCCCTCGAAATCAACCTAATAGCCACCTGTGGCTACATTTTGTTAAATTACCTGCTTGTCTGTTTACACCGAAACCTGGCCCTAGGTGAGATTTACTTGTATTAGCAAACCTGTGAGATGGGGCCCCTGATATTAAAATCTAACAAGAACTCATGATATTTACAGAACATGAGGCAGGAGGTCTGAAAGCAGGCCTTGAGATATGACATCACTCGGATTATAAAAACAAAGTGCTGTGAATGAATAAACAGATTTCCTTCAACATCATCTGAGGAGTCCCCAAATTCATTAATTTCTGCATGTGTGTAAACTAGACCCTTTTGGCTTAGGGCTTGTGGTGGTCGCTAGTGGCTTTTGGCTGGATAGAGGTCAGTCTGCAGACCAGCAACCTGGGAAGTGTGTGTTGGTTTAGCTAGCTGGTTTTGACTGGACAGAGCCCTGCAGTTGGCCACCAGCCTGTGAAATCTGTCTCCAGGAGTGGCTCCCTGGCAGGCGGGGTTTGTTCAGCCACAGAAGGGCAGTGGACCACACCCAAGGCAAAGAGCCCAAGTCAGGACAAGTAATCCCGGCAGGCTGAGCTGTGGGATTTCCACAGCTGTGCTGAAGCTTTTCATTCCAGCTTCAGCTCCCAGGAGAAGCTGTTGGCAGCTTCTTCTTGCTCTCCCACCTTTTCTTTGCTCCCTTTGATCCTGCAGGTGTGGTGATGCCATGGAGGTCAGAAGAGGGTGTTTGATCCCCTGGACCTGGAGTTACATATGGTTGTTAACCACGGTATGGGTGCTGGGAACCTAACCCCAGGTCCCCACAAGAGCAGCCAGTGCTCTTAACTGCTGAGCCAGCTCTCCAGCCCCATGAACTTAGTTTTTATGAGATTTTTAGATTAGGTTTAGGCTTCATTGATGGTTTCTCTCCATGTATTCTACTGTGTTTTGGGGAGGAGAGCAAGGAAGCTCGCGTTGTGATTTGATATTGTCCTTTTGATTTCTTGGCATTCCTTAGCAACTACTGATAAAATGAATAATAAATGATGGTGAGGATGCAGACAAAAGGGAGCCCTTGTCCACTGCTGGTTGCTGGTGTGGTGTGGTGTGTGTGTGTGTGTGTGTGTGTGTATGTGTACATGTGTACATGTATATATGTGTGTATGTGTGTGTGCATGTACATGTGTGTGATTTTTTTTTTTTTAGTATTTTTAAGACAGGGTCTCCCTTTAGTCCCAGCTGGCCTGGAGCTTGCTCTGTAGACCAGGCTGGCCTTGAACTCCCAGAGACCCACCTGCCTCTGCCTCCTGAGTGCTGGGATTAAACATGTGTGTGATTTAATCTAGCCACCATAGAAGTCAGTATGGGGCTGGAGAGATGGCCTAGCAGTTAAGAGCACTGATTGCTCTTGCAGAGGACCTGGGATCAATCCCCAGCACCCACATAGCGGCTGAGAACCGTCTGTAGTTCCAATTCCAGGAGAACTACAGTTCCAGGGGAATCCAACACCCTCTTCTGACCTCTGTGGCATTGCACAACACGGGTGCACAGACCTGCATGCAGACAGTACATTCATACAAATAAATAAATAAATAAATAAATAAATAAATAAATAAATAAATAAATAAAAAAAAAAAAAAAAAAAAGAAGTCAGTATGGAAGTTTCTGAAAAAATGAAGAGGGGCTGGAGAAATGTCTTGGCAATTGAGAGTGCTTGCTGGACTTGCAGAGGCATGGCATTCACTTCCCAGCACCCACACTGAGTAGCTCATGGAGTGCACATTGGGATTTCAGCTCCCAGGGATGCAGTGCCCCCTTCTGGCCTCCTTGGGCACTGCACTCACATGCATGAACACATACAAGCACACATACTTGAAAATAAAATGAATCTCTTTAAAAGACTCTTATGACCCAGCTGGGCTGGAACTTACTGCATAGTCCAGGTTGGCCTCAAACTCTCAGAGATATGCCTGCCTCTGCCTGTTGAGTGCTGGGATTAAGGCCATGGGCCATCAAGTCTGACCTGTGCTTACTAAATTTGCTATAGATACATACAATTGTGTATGTAATTATGAACTAAAGCTATGTGGGGACAAAGGGGCCTCACAGGAGGACAAGAGAAAAGGGGCCAGCAGCCTGAGGGAGATGCACCTAACACACATGGACACAGGCACAAACACGTCACTAGCTATTTTAAAATTCTGTGTGTGCCTGGTGTGGTGGTACATGCCTTTAATCCCAGCACTAGGGAGGCGGAGGCAGAGTCAGGCAGATCTCTGTGAGTTCAAGGCCAGCCTGGTCTACATAGTGAGTTCCAGGACAGCTGGGAAAAAAACCTTGTGTGTGTGTGTGTGTGTGTGTGTGTGTGTGTGTGTGTGTGTGTGTATGTATGTGATCCTAACATCCTGACCAATCAACTTGGAGAGGAAAGGAATTACTTCCAGGTCACAGTCCATCACTGAGGGAAGTCAGAGCAGGAGCTCAAGCAGGAGCTGGAAGCAGAGACAGTGGAAGAACACTGCTTGCTGGCTTGCTCTCCAGCCTCTGCCCAGCTATCTTTCTTATATGGCCTAGGACCCCCTGCCCAGAGTGGCTTTTGAAGTCGTTTTTTTTCTCCATCATGTTCTCTAAAAGAGAGTAGTCAGAACAGAAGCTGGGCCCTCTTCTTATGCACCAAGTGGTGCTTAGACATGATCCCAAGGCAGCTGCATGGGTATGAAGAAAATGCCCCATATGTATAGCCACAGGTCAGTCTCATGTAGACTATCCCCTGATTGAGACTCCATTGGATAACTCTGGGTTGTCAAGTTGACAGCTGCAGTTAACTAGATGTAGTTTACGTGTTTGTGCACACCTGCACATGCACAAACACTGGGGCTAGAAGGCCTGATCTATCATGTTCTGTCTGTTCCCTTAAGATGGGGCCTCTGCGACCAGGCATGATGGCACATACATTTAATTCCAGAAATCAGGAGGTGGATCTCTGTGAGACTGAGGCAGCCTGTTGAATATAGCTAGATCCAGTCCAGCTAGGGCTACAGAGAAACCCTGACTCAATACACACACGTGTGCACACACATACACACATGCACAAACACACACATACACACATGTGCACACATGCACACACATACCACATGCATGTACACATGCACACACATACACATGCACACACATACATACATGCACACACACATAAACATTCACACACGCACACACATACACATACACATGCACACACATACACACATGCAAACACATATGCAAACACACATGCACATCCATGTCCACACACTTGGGAACACACCCATACACATGAGCATGCATGCACACACACAGAGACAGAGCAGATACTTGGCTGAACCAGAGCCAGGGTGTCAGCCAAGAAGCCCCAGGGGCCTCCTGTCTCTACACCCCCTCCTCCACTGTGCTGGTATTATAGACACCCATGGTCAGGCCCAACTTTTTATGTGGGAGCTGAGGATTTGAACTCGGGTCCTCATGTTTATACAGCAAGTGCATTTGCTGTCTGATCCAACTCTCCAGTCTCCAAAATTAAAAAATTAAATTACAATTTTGACTCTTACCAATGGTGGACACATGCCTGTAAAACCCAGCACTTGGGAGGCTGAGAAGGAGGGTCAGGCTACAGAGTTAGACTGTGTTCAGAAACCAACAGACAAAATGGTGCTGTTTTCGAGTTAAGCTGATGGCACAGCTATGTTGCTGTGCTTTCTTGTCTTACCATTCTGTATGATTTTAGGAGGAAATGTTTGAGAGGCATGTAGCCAAGTGACTGAGCAAACACCAACACCCTCACCATCATGGTGCATGCGTGTGCATGCATGTGGAAGCTAGAGGTTGATGTTGATTCTCATCTTCTATTACTATCCGCCAATGTTGTCAACCTGATACAAACTAGAGACACCTAGGAAAGAGAGGGTCTCAGCTGAGGAATTTTCTCCATCCAGTTGTCCTCTGGAATAGGGCATTTTCTTAATTTCTAATTGATGTAAAGAGCCCCATCCATTGTGGGCAATGCCATTCTTTCAAACCCTGTGACACAACTTGGTTTATGTCAAGGAATTCTAATCTTTTAATCCCACCACTTCTCCCTTTGTATTGATTCTGATAAACTAGCCAACCAGGAAAGCCTGTGAGGTCAGTCCCCAGCTGAGGTGGAAAAGACACAGCTCTCTTGCATTAGGGATAAAAGTGCATCAGGACCAGGCCCTGGGTCCTGTGCATACTTGCTGGATCTGACTCACCATATAAGGCACATTTTTCAAAAGTGTAATTTGCCTTCCTGAGTTACTTTCGCTTGGTCTGCATTTTTTTTGTGTGTGGTGTTGTCAGGGTTCTTGGACCTTGGATTTTATTTTTTACAATTTGGGGGCTCATCCAGGATGAAACCCAGGACCCTAACTTTGGGAGACACATCCCACTGCCTTATTGTAGCGGCCTTGTATGGCATTTGGAATCCTTGGTTCATAATGATCCCAAGAAAGGAAAAAAGTCACTCAGTGATGGAGAGGAAGGGCCCAAGAAAACACCACAGAGGTCAGGCAACTCTGCGCACAGACCAAAGTAAGAAAAGTCATGGGGAAGACAGCGCTGCCTTGCTGTTCTGGGGTTGGTGGAGCCCTGATCTGCAGCTGCTTCAAGGGAATTTGTCGGAGATGGGTGAAGCGGCAGATTTAGATTCAAGAAACTAAACTTCCTCCTTAGGGATGGGGGCTGAGCTTCTAAGGGACCAGAATTAGGACAAACTTAGCTCTAGGGGGAAAAAGAAAAGAAAAAGAAAATAAAGAAAATGAAACATATTCCCCAGAGAGTGGGGAAATGAACCCTGACACCCAGAGATGTTCTCACCACTTTCAAAATATACTTTCCTGCCCCAGCTAAGAGAAAAATTTCAAACAATGCAAAAGAGCCCTCCAAAATCTCCACTTCCTTTGACTCCCCAGGAGAAGGTTCAGACTTTATTTCTCCTCAGAGAGGGAAGAATTGTTCTTGCCTCACTAATAGCATCAAGGAAGGAGTCAGGGTTGGTGCATGAACATACAGAAATGGCTTCCAGGCCATTGGAACTTGGTAATATGCATTTTCAGCAACAGTTACAGCATGCACAAGACTCAAGCCTACTCAATCGGACAAAACTCTAGCACAGAACTGGGAAATGGGCAGCAGGCTCCAACCCGAACCAAGGAACTATTGGCAACTGACTACTTCCGGGTGAAGGAGAGTAGATATTCTTTAAGTGAGTGACTCTAGATAGGCTGACTAGACTCCAGTGGATGAATGTGCCCAAAGGACATCTGGGTACTTGACATATATGACAGAATGCATGAAACCCAGTGTATGTGTGTAGGATATGAGGAATCATGGTTGGGGGGTGTCTAAATTTGATTAAGGTCTACAATATGAAATGAACAAAAACTCAATAAAAATATATTTTAAAATCCATTTCATTTTTTCTCAGGCTTTTTTTTTCTCCCTCTACCATGGTTCTCTAAAGGAAACATTCAGAGCAGAGGAGCCTGGGAAGTTAGTCCTCTTAGACACCAAGCAACCTCAAACTACATGGTCCCAAGACAGCTTCTTTTCTTACCAGATCTAAGCATTTTAAATCTCAGTCAACATAGAGAGTCATGTGGGATGAGTCTCTCAGAGCAACAGCCCGACAATCTATGTTGGACACAGCTCCCCATCTCTTCTGCAGCCTTATGGATTCCCTTCCTGGAGAAAGCTTGTGAATGGTAAGGACCAGACCCAAAGGACATCGCTTTGCATTCATAGCTGCAGGGAATGGCGAGAGACCATGAATTCCTATCTGTCTCTGCTTTTCTATTCCGGGCCAGCATATCTGAGGATAATTTCTCCTGTTATTTTTTTATCTTTTATTGAAGTTTTGGGCATTTCATACATCACGTCTCAGTTCAATCCAGACTCATTTCCCCCTCCATGCCCCCCACCTCTCCCAAGTTCATGCAGTCTGCCATACATGTCCTGTTTCCCCTTCTGAGTCTTTTCAAAGTTTTTTTTTTTTTTGTCTTTGAAGATAATGTGACTTTTATTATTTTTTTCACATACATTTATTTTTATTGTTTTATCAAATCTAGACCTGTGTCTCCCCCATTCCCCCACCCCACCAGAGCTCATGCATTCTGCCAAACATGCTTTTCATCTCTTTCTCAGTCTTTCTCAATATTCTCCATGAGGAAGTTGACTGTTTTGAGCAGAAGTTCACTGTTTCAGTCAGTTCTTCGATGCAGTCCTTTCTGTT
>VZQC01013424.1:2555080-2592717 GCA_009823505.1 Rhizomys pruinosus
GGGGCTGGAGAGATGGCCTAGCGGTTAAGAGCGCCGACCGCTCTTACAGAGGACCCGGGTTCGATCCCCAGCACCCACATGGCGGCTGAGAACCGTCTGAAACTCCAATTCCAGGAGAACTCCAGTTCCAGGGGAATCCGAGGCCCGCTTCTGACCTCCGCGGCATTGCACAACACGGGTGCACAAACCTGCATGCAGACAGTACATTCATACACATACATAAATAAATAAAATTAAAAAAAAAAAGAAGGCAGTTTTACCGGTTTTATAAGAAATTACCTCTACAATAGTTGACTCCAATTTACGGTTGGAGAACGACCTCATCATCATCATATTTCTCCTTGTTCTATGGTGGGGGGAAGGCAAGAAAGTCTCTCATATCAGAACCTTTGTGGCACCTAGAAGGTAAGTTTCATTAGGACTCATTATAAATAGTTGTTACATGTAGGATCCAGAGAGGGGTTCGATGTTTATGGCAATCTGAGGCTTTTCTTCCTTTCAATGTTTAGACAGGTCAGCCTTTCCGTTGCCACTTTTTGGTACATCCTACTCAATCCAAAGCTGTATCTTTTCTTTCTCAGCCGTTAAATTGGTGACGTTTTGTCCTGCCCTGGTGGGTTATGGCCGAGCACGTACAATTTTAGTCATCTCATATTTGACAAGGGGGCCAAGAAGACACAATGGAGGAAAGACAGCATCTTCAGCAAGTGGTGTTGGTAAAACTGAATCAACACTTGTAGAAGAATGAAATTAAACCCCTATCTCTTGCCCTGTACAAAAGTCAACTCCAGATGGATTAAAGACCTCATTGTGAAATCCCAAACTCTGAAGGCAATAGAAGACAAAGTTGGCAGCAGACTACAAGACATAGGCATAGGAAAAGACTTCCTAAATCAGACAGCAGCTGCACAAGAAGTAATGGCGACAATTGATGAATGGGACCTCATTAAACTCAAAGCTTCTGTACATCAAAAGAAACAATCAATGAAGTGAAGAGAAATCCCACAGAGTGGGAGGAAACCTTCACTGCAGATACATTTGACAAAGCATTGATTTCCAGAATATATAAACTACTCAAAAAACAAAGAAGAAAGAAAACAAATGACCCACTCAATAGATGGAGCAAAGAGCTGAGCAGAGACTTCACAAGTGAGGTATTAGAGATGGCTAGAGAAACATCTTAAGAAGTGTTCAACATCATTAATCATTAAGGAAATGCAAATCAAAACCACTTTATGATATCATCTTACTCCAATAAGACTGACTAGGATCAAGAAAACAAACGATACCAAGTGCTGGAGAGTTTGTGGGGAAAGAGGATCACTCATCCATTGCTGGCGGGAATGTAAACTCATACAGCCACTATGGAAAGCAGTGTGGAGAACCCTTGGAAGACTTGGAATGAACTTGCCACCTGACCCAGCCATATGACTGCTGGGCAGGTACCCACAAGACTCATCTTACCTCAGAGATATATGCACACCCATGTTTATTTCATCTCTCTTCACAATAGCAAGGAGCCGGAACCAACCCGAGTGTCCCTCAACTGACGAGTGATAGAGAAAATGTGGTACATGTACACAATGGAGTTGTATGCAGTGGTAAAGAAAGATGACATCATGAGCTTTGCAGGTAAATGGCTGTAGCTAGAAGATATCATGCTGAGTGAAGTAACACAGTCCCAGAAAAACAAAAGACAAATGGTATCCCTCATCTGTGGATGCTAGCACCAATTACCTAATTGTATGGCTAACTGACCAACGTCAATGTGATCTGAAAACAACTGTGCTCTTATATTGTGAATCCCTTAAAATATAATAAAAAAGAATTCTGTAATGTAATTATGGCATATACAAGAAATTGTGTTCTACCTACCAGGTACTATATACCTTGTTATAGCCTCAAGTGAAACAGACCTATAAGTATTGAGTTACCCATACATACTGAAATTGTTTTATATATCTGTTATACTTTGCACCTGTTACTGTTAATATTTTTAAAAGAAATTAGGTTTTACTTCTGGTGACCATATGGACAGTCCGAATGTAACCAGTTTGGGTGAGCCCCAAGTACTTCCTGTCTGCTGTTGGTATGTGACACTGCCACCCCCCCTTCCTTTTCCTTCTTAAAGCTATAATTCAAAATCTGGGGACAGGTGATAAGGCCTTTATTTGAGAAGGTATTGGTTTTAACCTCTTTATTATCTGGGTTTGTTTCATGGGCTATGTTAGAACTTTTTTGCCTTTCATGGTTTAAATCCATTGTACTTTGAGTACCGAAATGAACTTTACAGACCTTAAAGAACAAATTGTAGGCCTTACTGCATAGATTTAGTGTCAACTTGATACACCTGAGCTGAGAAACCTCAATAATTGCCTTCATTGGACTGGCCTGTGCCCATTGTGAGCAATGCCATTCTTGGCCAGATATTTCTATATTGTATACAATAGGCTGAACATGAGCCAGCAACACAAGCCAGTAAATAGCATCCTTTCCTAGCCTGAGCTATAGCTACAACCACCAAGCTCCTACCATAGCTTTTATTTGTCAGAATATTTTGCCACAACAATTAAGAGTTTATTAAGAGTGCTTAAGTCAATGCTCAAGCTTTACTTAGGAGTTATATGGTAATTAAAATGCTAAATTAATTCAAATAATCCTCTTGTGGGCTTAACAACCACACTTAAAGCTCCAATCTGATTTGGCAAGAGTGATTTGAAGGGACAATATTTTGGACCCTACCCTCTGAAGTCGACTTGAGTCCTAGGGTCCTGAATCGACAATTTTGTACATGTCCTGTGGCAGTGAGTCACCAGTCATCCTGGGCCAGGGAGGTCTTGGAGATTCACTTAAAAGGACTTCATCCGGCCAGTGTCCAGTCAAGGTAGGAAAGTCCATATACAGGAGAAACTCCTCATGCTTCAAAGGGAAGCTCTGGTCAAGCAAGGCCTGACTTTGTTCTCACATAGATGGAACTGGTGAAGAGAGCCAGGCACAAGGCCTGAGTGACCCCCTAAGGACCGGAACCTCAACTGACCTTAACACCAAAACTAATTTAATTTATCTGAGCTAACTGTGGTTTTAAACACCCCAACAGGAAACTGTAATCTAAAGAAGAGGAAATGAAATAACTTATCACCAGAGAGATAGGTGAGAGACCTACTGTGCCAAGTTAGAAAATATCTCAGAGATGGGTGACAGATTTAATGTGCCATGCCAGAAAATACCACCTTTTATATTCTCATGGTTAAGGTGGCCCTCATTCTAGAGCTCTATATACTGAAACTTTTTTCCAATTCCTCAAACCAGGGTACAAGTCCTCTCTCCCTCTATAGACCCTAGACAGGGACCCTCCAATTGCTAATGCACCCAGAAGCCCTCCCTGTTGGTACTGTGAAGTCCCTGCATTGGTATACTCATATAAGACTCAACCAGATTTTCTTTTCAGTTGCAGAGAAAATGTCCACTAAGTACTGGCCACTATTGATCTGGACCAAACCCACCAGGCAGAGCACCCAGAGCAGCCAAAATGGTAAGCCAGATTCTAACCCTTCAGCCTGATAGCTGTTCCCTCAAGACTTCACCTCCCCATCATCTCTGAAACAGATACAGAAGAGAGAAGAGCATCTCATTTCCTTATCATAAGCAAAAGGCTGGAATCTTAGGTCTGGGCTTCCCAGAATCCCAAGGGGCACAAAGGTGCCCACTTCTCCAGAGGCTGTCAATCTTCTGACGTCTTCCCCTGTACCTGAGGTCTTGCCCCATGGCCATAAATAGGTGGACCCCAGCCACCATCTCCCCTTTTGCCTCTGCCCCTGCCACTGCCTCTGCCCCTGCCTTTGCCCCCTGCCATGCTGTCCAGTTCCACCACGTGTCTGCAGGTGGCCTGTGCTGGAAGTCCCACATGGAAGTAAAACATGTTCCTGGAGTGACTTAAGCCTCATGTGCCTTTTTATCTGGGGGCTGGGTGTGCACAGCTTTTTTTTTTTTTTTAATAACCTAACAGTTTCCTTTTTATTTGGCACAGGCTTTGAGATACCCAGATCTCATGGAAAGGATCTCATCAACCAGGAATTGGCCTGGCTGAAGGCTAGGTTTTGTGAGTGACTTAAGATTGGCTCTCCAAGGACTTCAAAGCGTCTCCATAGGGGGCCACTTTGCTTGAGTCAAAAGCTCTTTCTGAGCCTCTGCTTCTTCATTTATGAGACGGGAGCAGAGGGTAATGGCCAAGATGGCACTTGGTGGTCCCAGACTGCTGTAGAAACAGTAGACTGCAGCCAGTGTCAAAGCCTCTATTGTGAGCTCTAGGTGCCTACTTCTCCCAGACTGGCAATTGGAGTGGGACTCCTGGGTTCTTCTAAGGTGGGGAGGAACTCAGGAAGCAGAGAGAGAGGGATGGGTTATTCAAGGTCCTGATTCTGGAGCTTGCAGAGCAGACAGAGTGAGGAACATAGATATCCAAATATGGGTACCACCTGACTAGTCTGCCCCGACAGACAACCTGTGCTGCCCTTGTCCTGGGACTGGACCCACTTTCAAGGAACCTGTTACTTCTTCTCCAAGTCCCAGCGCAATTGGAATAACTCTGTCACTGCCTGTCAGGAAGTGGATGTCCAAATTGTTATCAAAACTGAAGAGGAGCAGGTACACATGGCAGGATTCAGCCTGTGCTTGGGTGGACATCTGACCCGTATTGGCTGGAGGAAAAGGGGGTGCTTGGGAAATATTCTGGTTAGGTAACTACTTAATTCATTTTTAAATGGAGGAGAAATGTGGCAATGAGGGGTTCCTAACAGTGATGGCAAATATCATCATCAATACCTGGGAAAAGGGAATCTCAATTGAGGAATGTCGTCCATCAGATTGGCCTGTGGCCATGTTTATGGGCCACTTTTTAAAATTTTTTTTTAATTTTATTTATTTTTGTATGTGTATGAATGTACTGTCTGCATGCAGGTTTGTGTACCCGTGTTGTGCAATGCTGCGGAGGTCAGAAGAGGGTGTTGGATTGCCCTGGAACTGGAGTTCTCCTGGAATTGGAGTTACAGATGGTTCTTAGCCACCATGTGGGTGCTGGGGATCAAGCCAGGTCCGCTGCAAGAGCAGTCGGCACTCTTAACCACTAGGCCATCTCTCCAGCCCCATATGGGCCACTTTTGATTGTTAGGTGAGAAGACCCTCCCACTGCAGGCAGTGTTGTTCTTTAGACAAGTGGGCCAGGGCTGTACAAGAGCTGGTCAGGGAGGCATGCCAGAAAGCAGCACTCCTCTATAGCCTTAGATTCCACTCTTGCCTCCAGGTTCCTGCCTTGAGTTCCTGCTCTGGCTTCCTTTGATGATGGGTGATAACCTGTAATCCACACAAACTCTTTCCTCACTCTGGTTGCTTTTGGTCATGGTGATTATCACAGCAACAGAAAGCAAAGAACACTAAGCATCTTGCAAGAAGACATAAACTCTTCCTTACTTTTTTGTTTTGTTGCTGTTGTAAAATACCTTGACAAAGCAACTTCAGGGAAGAAGGTTTATGGTAGTTCATAGTTCAACGGTGCAGTTTGTCATGATGTGGATGCAATGACAGCAGGAAGGTAAGGCCACTCATCATATTATATCCAGTCAGAGAGGAGAGAGAGAGAGAGAGAGAGAGAGAGAGAGAGAGAGGAACGCTGACACTCAGCTCCCTTCTCTTTTTGGTTCAGTGGGGAACCCCAGCCTATGGGATGGTGCTGCATACAGTTAAGGTGGGTTTTCCCACATCAATGGACCCAATATAAAATAATCCTGCCTAGTCATTCCCAAAAATGTATCTCCTGGGTAACTCTAGATCCTGGATGCTTAATATTAGCTATCACAAGTTCTGAACTTGAGTTAATGTTTGGGGGGACACATAAGATGTAAATAATATCCATTGATGCACTGGGCAGACAGTCGTCAGATCCCCTGGAACTGGAGGTATAGGTGGCTGTAAGCCACCTGATGTGGGTGTTGGGGACTACTGAACTCCTGACCTCTGCAAGAACAGCAAGTGCTCTTAACCAATGAGCCATGTCTTCAGCCTCAGGGCTGTCTTCTGACTCATTTTTTTCTTCCTTTAGAGATTCCTGGAGGAACAGATTCTAGAAAGCAACAGCTCACCTGGATGGGGCTCTTGGACCTGACAGATGAAGGCATGTGACTGTGGATGGATGGGTCAGCTCTGTCGCACAGGTAGATCCTGCAGGAAGAGAGCATGTTTGTCGAGTTGGGTAATGTACTCAAACTCAAGATTCCTCCCCCAATTCCTGGCCCACTAGACACGAGTAGGATATTTACTGATGGAGGGAAGGAGTCTTCAGATCCATATTCAGACAGGAGTATAGATGCCTGAAATTCCACCAGATGCACTGCAGTTTATGGCCTTGGGAAGGGATTTACATAGAATATCCTTTGAAAATCTGACCTATAGGTCTATGAGCTCAGGAGACAATTTCCTGTGACAAGATATTTTGAGGCTGGGGAGACAGCTCCATGTGAAGCACATTTGATGCACCAGCATGAGGAACTGAGTTTGGATCCCAGAACCCACTTAAAAGCTGGGTGTGGCTATGTGCATTTGGTGGGAGGCAGGGCAGGAGGATTACTGGGACCACATAGCTCTGGCCTCGGTGACAGGCCATACTGCACAGCAGTAAGGCAGAGAATGATAGTGAAGGATGGCTGAAATCCTCCTCTCACCTTCCTGCACACATGCACAGGTATGCACACACACACACACACACACACACACACATTATCTCATTTCCCCCATAAGATTGTTATCCTATTTCCCTCACAAGGTAGTTTTTTATACTGGCAGGTATAGTGGCACAGAGGCTAAATCATGCACACAGAAATTCCAGGATTGACTTGGAGGCAGAGGGTGGAGAAACAGAGATGAACACATTATTCTTTCATGGGAGGGAAAAATGAGGCAGAGTAAGACTTACATGCTGAGAATTTGAATAGTTTTCCAGTAGCTTCTTTTACTGTCTATTAATAAATCTGAGGAAGTGTCTAGTCACCCAGGTTTCAAGAATGCCACAAGGGAGCTGGATGGGGTTTATGTTGGCTGCCTTGTTTCCAACAACCACACACTCAGCACAGTGGGTTCTCTCTCAAGCCCTTCTGTAGATAACAAGTTTGTGACTGTAGTCCTGCAGGACAGATATAAAAATACAGAGTTTACAGCAGCTAGGAACATGGTTCACAGGGAGGGGCTGGGCAGACGCTCATCTTTTCATGGGCTTTGTAGGTTCCAGAAGTATTGGAACAGCGGAGAACCCAATAATGACCCTGACGAAGACTGTGTGGAATTTAGAGGCAAAGGCTTGAACGATGTTGTCTGTGAACTTGAAAAGTTCTGGATCTGCAAGAAGTTATCAACCTCCTGCCTCCAGCAGATGATGAATCTCTCTCTGCATCCCCTTGATCCCAACCATCCTTGCGATGGAACAAAGATGTACCCACATTTACATCAGTTCATTCTCTGTCTGGGGAGTCCTGCAGCTCTGGGACCATCATCTTTTTGTATAAGGACTGTTCTTTGACAGACAGACATCATCTTGAGCTCAGTGGGCCAGGCCTATGATCCCCACAGCTGTACTCATTGATTGCTGATGCATCCCACAGAAGGAGCAGGGAGAGTCAAGGGACCCTCACTGGAGTATCCAGCCACACCTCCCAAACTGGGATGCACAATTCACTCTAATTACACATGGCCTGGGGGGAAAGCTAGAGTATATAGGCCAGGATAGACTGAGGGAGGGACATTTTTATGGGGTTAAGGGAAGGACCAGCTATGCATGGGTGAAAACTTTCCAGTACAGCCTTAGGGGAGAGCATCCACATTCCTATAACTTAAGTAAATCCAATAACGTCATTGGCTTCCCAGAATGCACTTTGGTGGAATCATACAGCCATTTGTCTTTGGAACCAAAGTAGGAGGGGGTGGATGCTGTTTATGCCCCAGAAGGAACCTTAGCCAGTTTCCCATGGGATGTCTTCCTATGTCTCCCGGTTCTTTTTGGCCTTTTCCATGTTGGTTAAGTATAGTGACCATATATGGGATATATTCAGATCCTCTGTGTGTGTGCTCCACTAAAGTACACCTTCCTTCTGGGTGATATGACAGTGTTTGCACTGCCATGTATAATTACCATGTCCACAGGGGCTCCATCCATTCCCAGGAGACTCTCAACTTCTGTCCAGGTACACAACACCCTCTTGGCTTGGGACCTTCTTTGACTGCATTTGCTCAGTCTGCTGGCCCCTGAGAATTGACCATCTCCATTCACCCAGTGACTTCTGGGAGTTAGCATGCAAATATCAGCCCCTTCTTCCCTTGGGGTCATGTGGTAGGCCCTGGGGGCTGGGGTCCCCCAGACCTCTCTTTACGGAAGGCAGCTGTCACCTGCCAGACTCTTCTCAACTGGACTTTTCCATAAGGTGCTGCTTTCTCCAAAGTTGAACTCCATCTGGTTCATCTTACATGAGTGAGGGGCCATGATTATCTGGCCATTTGGGGCACACATGGGCAGCTGTGAAGGACCAATCAGCTTCCAGAGCTCCATATGGATTGGTTGTTGCTGTCTGCTTCCTCTGTTGGACTTCTTGTTCTCCTAATCCTGTTTTATTCTCTTGATATTATCTATCTATCTATCTATCTATCTATCTATCTATCTATCTATCTATCTATCATCTATCTATCTATCATCTATCTATCTATCTATCTATCATCTATCTATCTATCTATCATCTATCTATCTATCTATCTATCTGTCTGTCTATCATCTATGTATATTTGCATGTATGTGTCTATGCTTGTATCTGTGTATGTATGTATGCTTGTCTCTAGTATCATTTATATATGTATTTATCATCTATGTATGCATGTACATAAGTATGTATGTGTATCTATCTACCTACCTCTCAATCATCTATCCATTGTCTGTATGTGCTTGATAGTTTTTGTTAACTTCACACAAACTAGAGACATGTGGGAGGAGGGAACCTCAGCTGAGGAATACTCTCCATCAGATCATCCTGTGGCCATATTGATGAGGCATTTTTCTTGATTGCTAATTGATGTAGGGGGGGCCAGCATCCTGTGGATGGTGCCATCCCTGGGCAGGTGGGTCTGGGCTACACAAGAAAAGTAACTGAGCAGATCATGGAAAGCAAGCCACTGAGTAGTGTCTTCCATGGTCTCTGCTATCTCCGTGGTCTCTCCGGTCTCCAGGTTCCTGCCCTGAGCTCCTGCAAAGATGGACTGTATTTTGGAAGTGTAAGATGAACTAAACCCTTTCGTCCAGAAGCTGCTTTCAGTCAATATTTTATCACAGCAACAGAAAAGCAACTAATTATCTATCTATAGCTAGCTATCCTATCTCTCATCTATTTTCATCCATAATTTATCTCTATATAATTTATCAATAATCCATCATTTATCTGTCATCTGTACCTATTAATTAATCACTTGCTTATCATCTATTTCTCATCTATCTCTCTATATATCTCTCTATCTCTCTCTCTATCTATCATCTATGTACCAATCAATTATCTATGTCTCTACTACCATCTGCCTGTCATCTATCTATCTATCTATCTATCTATCTATCTATCATCTATCATCTATCATCTATCTATCATTGACCTATCAATCTACTGTCCTATTGACCTATCAATCTATCATCTACCTATAATCTATATACCTATCAATCATCTATCAATAATTTACCCTCTACACTGTAATATAGACATGTTCTTTTTGGATGTGTTTTGTGATTTATAACAGATTTCTTTGATCATACTTCAGTTTTTGGTCATGAGGTGGTTTGAGTAGCAGGTAGGAATCCTCAGAAATGAGATGGTAAGTAGAAAGAACACCTCAGTGATTAGAAAGTTAAGTTTTCAGTCCTGTGCTGGATAGCTTTAGTGTCAAGTTGACACACCTGGGTTGAGGGAGCCTCAGTTGGGGAACTGGCTCCATTGGACTGGCCCGTGGCCATGTCTGTGGAGTATTGCCTTGATTGCTGGGCAATGTGGGAGGGACCAGCCCACTATGGGTGGTGCCACCTCTGGGCAGGTTGTTGTGTACCTTATAAGAGGGCAGGCTGGACATGAACGAGGGGAGGAAGCCAGGGAACAGCACTCCTCCATGGCCTGTGCTTCAGCTCCTGGCTCCAGGTTCCTACCCTGAGTTCCTGCCTTGGGCTCCCTGAGTGATGAACTGTGAACCAGGAGATGTAAGCTGAATAAACTCTTTCCTCCCCAAGTTGGTGTCAGTCAGAGTGTTTTGTCACAGCAATGGACACAAACTAGAACAAGTCCCTTCCACTGATCTCCAGGGAAGAGGGCAGTAAGAGATCGAGCTCAATAAGAACTCTTGAATGAGAAGAATTGATGGCCTCACAGGTTGTTAAGCACACGAAGCTGCTGGTAGGGTTCCACCCTCAGAAGGTGGGAATCTGATGCTAACTTTAGATAGCTTGAGTCAGAATTGGAAGTTTACTGCTGACCTATACAGGATCTCAGGGAGGTCACCAAGTAGGTCCAGACCATTCACCCTATGGGCCTGAACACCTACACTCTCCTGAGTATCCTACCTCCAGAGAAACAGGTCTATACAGTTCTGGACTTGAAGGATGCCTTATCCATACCAGTGGCACCTGCCAGTCAGCCTCTCTTCCCATTCGAATGGGCTGATCCAGAGGTAGGATACACAGGACACCTGGCTTGGACTAGATTGCCCTAGGGGTATAAAGATTCCCCAACCCTGTTTGATGAGGCCTTAATTGCAGACCTCCTGGAGTTCACCAGAGACATCCAGGAGGTACCTTGCTCCAGTAGGTGGATGATCTCATTGCCGCATAAACAGAATAAGATTGCAAAAGGGCTACTGAAGGACTCTTGCACTATGTGGGTTGTCCCATTTATTCCCACAGTGAGCCATGTAGAAAACACATGTGGGAAAGCACAGCACACAGACACATAGTAAGGTATCAAAATACAGAAGAGAGCCTTTGTTCAAAAATGGCCTTTATAAAAAAAGATTTTATAAGCAGTGTGACTTCATTTCCCAGGCCAAATCCCAGACCTTTGTGTCACCACATCCCACTCCATGGGTGTGTCCAGAGAGGTCCTATGACTCCCACTTATGCACTAGGGGGCCATGATTAGTGTGCTAGCCCATTCATACCAAAGTTAACAATTTTCCCACATCTCACCCTTTTAATTTTATTTTTTCTGAGAGGCAGGTGAGCCCATGGGAGAGGCTAACAACACAAAGGAAACTGAGCTTTTAACTGAGCTGTTTAAGCCTGTTTTGAGTATCAGGCAGGGGGCAGGTCAGACCCGAGATTTTTTTTTTACACTAAGGCAAATTAATATATATAAAAAAGTGAAGTGAACCAATTGTCAAGCATAAGGAATGAATGTAAGTAACATTCATGTAAAACCAAATAGCAAGTATCTATGCCCAAAATTTGAATATCCTAAGGTCCCCACAGAACAATTGGAAAGGCTTGTATGCACAAGCATGTTGATCAAATAAGAATCTAGTCCATATTTGTTGAGATCTCAGGAATTATCCCTATTTCCTCAGCCCACACATTCTAATGTGCCTGCCTCTTCCATAAATGGTCCCTAGGCTTTAGGAAAAGGGGCAAGAGTAGATGAGAAGCAAAAGCAGTCCACTTTTAAGTGACATTTTGGACTTTCAGCTTTGTTCAGGCTTTTCCTTCCACAGGCTGGCAGTCCATCCAGTCATCCCCCCCCCACCCTTTTAATAAATAAATAAATAAATATTTTTTTATGTGCATGAGTGTACTGTCTGCATGTAGTTTGGTGCACCCATATTGTGCAATGCCAAAGAGGTCAGAAGAGGGCGTTGGATTCCCCTGGAACTGGAGTTAAAGTGGTTCTTAGCCACCACATGGGTGCTGGGAATTGAACCCGGGTCCTCTGCAAGAGCAGTCAGTGCTCTTAACCTCTGAGCCATCGTTTCAGCCCTGACATCCCTCTTTTTTCTTATCCTACTAACAAAACACAACCAGTGGGAGGTATTGGCATTTAAATGGCATTGATTAGGGGCTGGAGAGATGGCCTAGCGGTTAAGAGCACCGACCGCTCTTACAGAGGACCCGGTTTGATCCCCAGCACCCATATGGCGGCTGAGAACGGTCTGAAACTCCAGTTCCAGGAGAACTCCAGTTCCAGGGGAATCCGATACCCTCTTCTGACCTCCGCGGCATTGCATGACATGGGTGCACAAACTTGCATGCAGACAGTACATTCATACACAAACAGAAATAAATAAAATTTTTAAAAAATGTCATTGATTATCATGACAAGTTACTCTGTGGGCAGAGATACAAATAATCCCTGTAGCTCTGGCTGTCCTGCAACTCCGTAGACCAAGCTGGCCTTGAACTCACAAAGATACACCTGCCTCTGCCTCCCAAGAGCTAGGATTAAAGGCATGCGCCACCATACCTGGCTTCAAATATTTAAATGGTATATTAGTCTAGGAACTATGGCTTTCTTCATACAGTTTCTTAGTTACTAGAGGTTTTAACCTTTAATACCAGCCACATGTTATTCCTCCAAATGGGTGGGCTAATAGCCAATTAGATTTGGGGTACACTAATTTTTTTTGGCAGCCATGGATCTTCCAGGCAGGTGTGGAGTAGTTGAGTCTTGCTTGACTCAATGAGACTAATATTTATTTTTACTAATATTTTTCTTTCCAGTAGCCTTTGGTAATGCTCTCTGACATTCCAGAAACCTATTGTCAACTTGTAAGAGTGGTCTCTATGTCCTTTTTATGCTCACACTGGGTCTTCATCAGCAGTAGATCTTAACACCAATTTTTTGTGTGTACCCCAACTTGTAGCCTTTGTTTTGGTGGGGCTACTAGCTCCCAGCCAACACTTCTCGACAGAATGCCCATTGCTGGTACTAAATCTTTCTTTTAATAACACATTTTGCTTAACTATAAAGCCTTTAAAGATATTACAATTATGTCTAGCTCTGAATAAAATTTTCTTTTACAGTTCTTATGCCCATTAGTTAATTAAAGATACTGGCTATGTATGCCCCATGAGAAATTGTTACTGTAGTAATTGGTTCTTTTGTAGTTAAAGAACAAGTCCATTACCATCTGTGGTGGTTTGAATGAGTGTCCCCCATAGGCTTTAAGTATTCAGACATTTGTCTCCAGTTGGTGGCACTGTTCTTGGAGGTCTTAAAAGGTGTGGCCATGCTAGAGGAAGTACATTATTGGGGGCAGGCTTAGTGAGTTTAACAAGCCTTGTGGTCTCCAGTCACTCTCTCTCTCTGCTTCCTGTGCTCATTGTGAGATGTGACCCTCAGCTTGCTGCTCCAGCTCCAGCCACCATGCCTCCCACCACAATGGACTCTAATTCCCTGGAACCGTCAATCGTAAGCTCAAATAAACTCTTCCTTTTATAAGTTCCTTTGGTCATGGTGTTTTATCACAGCAACAGAAAAGTGACTAATACAGTTATTTGGTACCAGAGAGTGGGCTGTTGGCTGTGAAGAACCTGACCATGTGGATGTTTGGAGAAATGTGGAAGACTTTGGAACTTTGGGCTAGAAAAGCTGTTGACTACTGTAAGCAGAGCTTAAGGGGCCATTCTAGTAGAAGCCTGGAAGAAAGCATTGCTGCAAAAAATGTAGTTCCAGAGGAAAATAAAGACTTAGGCAGCAACTGGGATATTTTGATAAAGAGTCTGGCAGCAGTTTGCCCTCAGTTCAAATGCTTGCCTGATGCTAAGTTGAAAAGCAATGGACTAATGTCTTTGGTGGAGGATATTTCAAGACAGCCTAATGTAGACATGGTGGCATGGCTTTTAATGGTGAATATTATACAGATCTACAGTGAAAAACAGCAAATGGGGCAGAAGGAAATGCAGAATATACAGTTTGGATCTGAAAAGTACACTAGGAAGATTAAAGGTGTAGCCAAGGCATGTGAAGGAGAGGCTTCCTTTCACAAGGAGACTAAAGTGATTAAGGAGAGGCCTAGATATTTACAAGTAAACAATGGGAAAGGTGAGGTTAAAGTGATTAAGGAGAGGCCTCAAGATTTACAAGTAAGCAACATAATCAATACCTTCAGGGCAAGACCACACCCAGCTAATCCAACTTTTGAAAGGAAAATACTGAAAGCGTTTTCTACTCCAACAAGTCTAGGGCAGAGAAAAATTGCAAATGTGGTTAAAGTAGAAGAGAGTCCATCCCGAACTTGCAGCCAGATTTGGCAATTTCATTCATGTGGTGCTGGCTTTAGAGGCATGAAATTTGCAAGAGTGAAGGGGTCATCAGTTCTTCCTCCATGGTTTCAGAGAGCCACAGAGGCCAGATAGAGTGCAGCAGGGGCGTCCCTGAATAAAGAAGGCCCTGATAGGCCATTCCATGAAGCTGTGAATGTGAAGCCTGGTTGGCAGCGGAGACCCCAAGAAGACATTCGAGATGCCATACCTGTGAGATATTTGCCAAGGAGAGCTGCATACAGGGAGTGGTACCAGCCTAAGAAAGAGATGTATGTTGCGTATGTTGCAAGCAAAGCTGGAAGAGCTGAGCCATCTAAGCCCTTTGGACGTAAAGTCCCAGAAGTTGCACATGGAGCTACTGGACTTGGTTTTTGCCCTGCTGGTTTTCGGTCTTGTTTTGGTCCAGTACTTCCTCACTATGTCTCTATTCCTCCCTTTTGGAATGGGAATGTGTATTCAGTTCCACTGTATGTTGGGAGTTTGTAATTTGCCTTTTGATTTTACAGGAGCTTACAGTTAGGAGATTGGCCTGAGTCTCAGAAGAGACTTTGAACTGTAGACTTTTGATTGGCATTGAAACTGGTAAAGACTATGGGGAATTTTAAGGTTGGACTAAATGCATTTTGCATTTTATATGGTCAGGAGCCTATGGGGGCCAGGGAGTGGAATGTGGTGGTTTGAATGAGAGTGTCCTTTTATTTATTAATAGCTTTAATTATTTAGACATTTGTCTCCAGTTGGTGGCACTGTTTTTGGAGGTCTTAGAAGGTGTGGCCGTGCTAGAGGAAGTATGTCACTGGGGGCAGGCTTACTGAGTTTAAAAAGCCTCGTGGTCTACAGTTGCTCTCTCTCTGCTTCCTGTGCTCATTGTGAGATGTGACCCTCGGTCTGCTGCTCCAGCTCCAGCCACCATGCCTCCCGCCACAATGGACTCTCCCTGGAAACATCAATCATAAGCTCAAATAAACTCTTCCTTTTATAAGTTCCTTGGTCATGGTGTTTTATCACAGCAACAGAAAAGTGACTAATACAGTGATTTTTGTTTTCTTGATCCTAGCCAGTTTTATTGGAGTGAGGTGATATCATAAAGTGGTTTTATTTTGCCTTTCCTTAATTATTAATGATGTTGAACACTTTTTAAGATGTTTCTCAGGCATCTTTAGTTCCTCACTGGTAAAGTAACTGTTCAGCTCTTTACTCCATCTTTTGAGTGAGTCATTTGTTTTCTTACTTCTTTGTTTTTTGAGTAGTTTATATATTCTGGATGTTAATGCTCTGTCAGATGTATCACTGGTGAAGGTTTCCTCCCACTCCATGGGTTTTCACTTCACTTCCTTAATTGTTTCTTTCACTGTACAGAAGCTTTTGAGTTTGAAGAGGTCCCACTTGTCAGCTGTTGACCTTATTTCCTGCACTGCTGTTGTTTGATTCAGAAAGTCTTTTCCTATTCCTATGTCTTGTAGATCACTACCAACTTTTTCTTCTATCACCTTTACAGTTTCAGGTTTCACGCTGAGGTCTTTGATCTACTTGGAGTTGATTTTTGTACAGGGTGAGAGGTAGGGGCTTAATTTTGTTCTTCTACATATGGTGATCAAGTTTTGCCAGCACCATTTGTTGAAGATGCTATCTTTCCTCCAATGAACTTTTTTGGCCCCTTTATCGAAGATGAGGTGGCTGAAATTGTATGATCTCAAGTTTGGATCTTCGATTTTGTTCCTTGGTCAACGGGTCTGCTTTTGTGCCAGTACCAGGCTGACTTTATGACTGTAATATAGATTGAAGTCCAGTAAGGTGATACCCCCTGTATTGCATTTTTTGCTCAGAGTTGCTTTGGCTATTTGGGGTCTTTTGTTTTTCCATAAGAATTTAAGGATTTTTTTCAAGTCTGTGAAGAAACTCATGGGGATTTTAATAGGGATTGCATTGAATCTGTATATTAATTTGGGTAGAATGGACATTTTTACTACATTAGTTTTTCCAATCCATGAGCATGGGAGTTCTTTCCATTTTCTGATGGAAATCTCCTTCTTCAGGGGTTTTAAATTTTTGTTGTAGAGATTTTTGGTGTCTTTGTTTAGGTTTGTTCCCAGGTATTTTATTTTTTTGAGGCTATTGTGAGTGGGAAGGTATCTTTATATTCCTTCTCCAGTTGCTTGTTGATGGTGTAAAGAAAGGCTACTGATTTTTTCTAGGTTAATTTTGTATCCTGCCATTTTACTGAAACTCTTAATTGTTTCTAGGAGTTTTCTGGTGGAGTTTTTTAACATCCTTTAGGTAAACTATTATATCATCTGCAAACAGGGATAATTTGATTTCCTTTATTCTAATTAGTACTCCTTTAATTTTCCTTTCTTGCCTTATTGCCCTAGCAAATGTTTCAAGCACTATATTGAAGAGGAGTGGTGACAGGGGTCAGCCTTGCTGGGTTCCTGCCTTTAAGGGGAATGCTTCTAATTTTTCTCCATTTAGGATGACATTGGCTGTGGGTTTGTTGTATATTGCTTTGATTACATTTGGGAACGTTCCCTTCAGTCCAATTCCCTCTAGAACTTTAAACAATGAAGGGATGCTGGATCTTGTCAAAGGCTTTTTTCAGCATCAGTTGAGATGATCGTGTGGTTTTTTGTCTTTCAGTCCATTTATGTGTTTAATGATATTTATTGATTTACATATGCATCTCTGGTATGAATCTGACTTGGTCATGGTGGATGATCTTTTTGATGTGGGTCTGTATGTGATTTGCAAGTATTTTGTTGAGAGTTTTTGCATCTGTGTTCAATAATGGGATGGGTTTATATTTTTCTTTTTTGGTGGTGTCTTTGCCTCATTTTGGTAGTAAAGTGATGCTGCCTTCCTAGAAGGAGTTTCCCTCTGTTTGTAACTTTCTAAATAGTTTGAGTAGTAATGATTGTAAGATCTCTTTATTTATTTATTTATTTATTTATTTATTTATTTATTTTACGAGTAACAAGGTTTGGCACATGTCACACAAAATCGTGAGCACCCAACCATCACACTTATGAACCCCAAAACGATCTCTCTTTAAATGTTTTATAGAATTCTGCTGTGAAACTATCTGGGCCTAGATTTTTGTTAATTGGGAGGTTTTTTTTAAAGACATCTTCAATTTCTTCAAATGTTATGGGTCTGTTTAAACTGTCAATCTCTTCTTAGTTATGCTTTGTTGGTTCCCAGGATTTCAGATATTCATCCAATTCTCTTAGGTTTTCAATCTTAGTAGAGTATAGGTTTTTGAAATATTCCCATATGATTGTCTATATCTTTTCTTTATGTGTTGTGATGTTTCCCTTTTCATCAGGAATACTATTAATTTGGACTTCCTCTTTATTTCTTTTGGTTAACTGGGCTAGAGGTCCATCTTGTTTATCATTTCAAAGAACCAGCCTTTGGATTCATTGATTCTTTGTATTGCTTTCTTTGTTTCTATTTCATTGATATCTGCTCTAATTTTATTATTTCTTCCTGTCTGTTGTGTTTAGGGTCCATTTGTTGTCCTCTCTCAAGTGTTTTTAGCTGTTCTTTTTCTGTTTATTTAATGTAGGCACCAGGGCTATAAATTTCCCTCTTAGGACTGCTTTTAACATATTCCCTAGGTTTTGTTGTGTTGTATTGTCTTTTTCCTTTATTTCCATGAATACTTTTATTTCATTCTTATTTCTTCCCTGACCCATTCATTATTCAGGATTGTGTTTAGTCTCCATGTGTTCTTATAGCTGATTGGGCTTATTCTGGTGTTAATATTGAGCTTTATTGTACTGTGGTCTGATAGAGTGCATGACATAATCTCAATCCTTTTATATTTGTTGAGGTTTCTTTTGTGTTCCAGTATGTGGTTAGTTTTGGAGAATGTTCATGGGGCGCTCAGTATAAAGTATATTCTCTTGAGTTTGGGTGGAATATTCTGTAGATTTCTGTGAGGTCCATTTGTTGTATTATATTGTTCAGTTCCAATGTCTCTCTGTTTCATTTTTGTCCAGTTGATTTATCCAAGGGGCTCAGTGGGGTATTGAAGTCCTCCACTATTAGTGTGCTGGGGTTAATCTGAATCTTGAGGACCTACAGAATTGTGTTTCTATAACTTGGTGTACCTGAGTTTGGTACATAAACATTTAGGATTGTGAAGTCTTCCTGGTTAATTGTTCCTTTGATAAGGATGTAGTGGCCCTCTTTGTCTCTTCTGATTGACTTTACCCTGAGGTCTATTTTGTCTGATATTAGAATGGCAACTCCTGCTTGCTTTTTGGTACCATTTACTTGGAAAATTGTTTTCCATCCTTTCACTTTGAGTTGGTGTCTGTCCTTGAGGGTGAGATGGGTTACTTGTAGACAACATATAGATGGATTCTGTTTCCTAATCCATTCTCCAAGTCTATGTCTTTTGATTGGGGAGTTTAGACCATTAATATTTAAGGTTATTATTGAGAGATGTGTATTGCTTCCTTTCAATTTATTCTTTGTTTACATTCTTGGTCTATGTTTTTATTTACAGTGTTATGCTTTTATTAGTTTCTCTCTTTAATTGCTTGGACATAGTTGCTCCTTTCCTCTATTCTTTGAATTGCTTTGAGTATTTTCTAAAGTGTTGGTTTTTTTACATGTATTCTTTCATTTTTTATGTCATGAAATATTTTTCTTTCTCATTCAACTATAATTGACATTTTTGCTGGGTATGATAATCTGGGTTGTCATCTAAAGTTGTTTAGCACTTGGAATACTTTGGTCCAATGTTTTTCATATTTTGCACTGAGAAGTCAGATGTAATTCTGATGGGTTTCCCCTTATATGTAATTTATTGCTTTTCTCTTGTGGCTTTCAGTATTTTGTCTTTGTTTTGAGCATCTAACATTTTAACTATGATATGATGTGGGAAGTTTCTTTTCTGATCTTGCCTATTTGGTGTTCTATGTGCTTCTTGTATTTGTATAGGTTTTTCTTTTTTCAGTTTGGGAAAATTTTCATCTATTATCCTGTTGAAGATCTGATCAATACCTTTGTCTTGGGATTCTTCTCCTTCCTCTTATCCCTATGATGCAGAGATTTGATCTTTTCTTAGTACCCCACATTTCCTGGTTATTCCACTCTTGTGTCTTTAAAATTTTTTCATAATCTTCACTTGAGCATTTTAGTTGTTCCATGTTATCCTGTAGGTCTGATATTCTATTTTCTGCCTCATTCATTCTGTTTCTGAGGCTTTCTCCCTGTTGATTGGATGAATGTTCCATTTCCTTTTTCATTTTTTCCCATGATTTCTTTAGTATTTCCACTTCCTTTTGGAGCTTGTCATTCTCTACTTGTAGCTCCTTGCTTCACTGCTCTGTTTCTTTTTTCATTTCAGCCTGGGATCTTTTCAGTGTTTCCACTTCCTTCCAAAGTTTGTTATTCTCTCCCTCTAGTTCTTTTTGGAGTTTCTGTTTCTCTTCCTCTAGTTCTTTTCAAAATTTGTGTTTCTCTTCTTCTAGTTCTTTTCAGAGTTTGTCAATCTCTCCCTCTAGTTCTTCCCAAAGTTTATCATTCTTCCCTCTTAGATCCTTCCTGTGTTTTTCATTTTCTCCCCTTAATTCTCTGATTTGTTCTTTATATTATTTGATTTCTTTGAATATGTCTACAACTGTTTTCTAAGATCCATGTCTTGGTTTCCTTCCAGGGGGATCTCATCCTGGGGATCTTCTATAGGACTGGTCAAGTTCAGTGTGTATTTATTATGAAATTTTCCCATGTTGCTATTTTGTTGTTGTTGTTGTTGTGGCTTTGGCATGCGGGTTTATTTTTCTATGTGGATTCTGGTGGTAGTCTCAAATGTTAATATGGAGGATTGGTTGGCCACTTACTGTGCTTCCTGCTATTCAGTTCCTCTACATTGGCTGTGCAACCTAGAATCACTAACATTGCCCACTGGATCATCTGCACCACAACTCAACCAGCTTACTGGATTATCTATGCCACTGCTGGGGCAGGGGGGGGAACTTTTGCTCCCTTCACCATCACCCCCTGAGCCCTGAGCTTGGCTGGGTGACTCCACCCATGCTGATCACATGGGAGGTGGGGCTCCCACCTGGTCCCTGAGGCATGGCTTTCCCCCTCCCCCAGAGTTTTCCAGCCCACCTGAGTGTGTTCTGGGCCCCTGGGCATCTGGGTTAGCATGGTTGGGTGACTCTGCCCATGTCAATCACACAGGAAGTGGGGTGTGGCATCCTGCCTGGTGCCTGAGACATGCCTCTGGTGCTGACAAGCTGTTCCCCATAGTTTCCTGGCTCACCTGAGCATGTAGAACTTTAAATTTAAATCAACCAATTAATTATAATTATGTACATATTTTTATTCAAATGATATCTAGGGTAGGGGTGGTAACTAAAACTATTACATCTTTTTTTTGTCTTTTTGGTCTTAAATTAAGTATGCTGAGATGGACTTGAATTAGCAAGTTTTGTGGCCATGCCTTAAAATTATCTTGAGAAGGTCATGGAGATTAAAGACAGTTAACCAAGAAACCCACAAAAGGAAAGTCTTTTAGAAGGAATATGAGGCAAATTGAAAAGGTTAGGACATGTTAGAAATGTTTACAATATGACATCTTTAACTTTTCAGTTTAAGATTAAAAAAAAAAACCCTGTTCTTGTCCTGTAGGATAGTTACTATGAAAAGCCTTAATTTGCATCAGAAGGGAGTGGGCTTCAGCCTTTCATCTGAGCACTTGAGCAAACCAGGGGAAATTTACACATGAGAGAGTTAATCTGGAGCTGAGCCTGAGAAACTAGTTTTTTACAGTAGGAGGGCAAGATGAGTTTTTGTAAATTCAAGCCCAAAGTTTTATTTAAGGCCTGTAAATTTATGAAAAATTACTCCAAAGCCAAGTGAGGCTACTAAGTTTTGATATTAAATTCAGCCTGGAAGCTGCTGGCTTTTATAGCCTGCAGGAATGACTAAGTTAGGAGGCATATGCTTTGGGGGACGGGATGCTCATTCCTGAGCCAAAAGAGAGCCAGGTCTGGTATCTGCCTGTCTCTATGGCTTCCACGTGGGCAGACAAAAAGGAACCAGGCCGGGGCTGGAGAGATGGCCTAGCAGTTGAGAGCGCTGACCGCTCTTACAGAGGACCCGGGTTCGATCCCCAGCACCCACATGGCGGCTGAGAACCGTCTGAAACTCCAATTCCAGGAGAACTACAGTTCCAGGGGAATCGAGACCCTCTTCTGACCTCCGTGACATTGCACGACACAGGTGCACAAACCTACATGCAGACAGTATACTCATACACATACAAAAATAAATAAAATAAAATTAAAATTAAAAAATATTATATAAAAAAAAAAGGAACCAAGCCAGGGATACACCAGTTTCCTCCATGCGTGCAAAGACATGTGTTCCCAGATTGGCTTCCCATCCATCCAACCAAACAGGAGAACCAGCTCCAATGGCACAAGATAGATGTTAGGAAAGAGAGAAAGAGGTTGATAGTAAAGAGGCAAGATTGTGAGGTTTGCATACTGAATTTATTAGCATTTCCTCCAGCTGCATGTCTGAGCACCATTTGTGGGTTGTCCCATTTATTCCCACAGTGAGCCATGGAGAAATCATGTGCGGGTGTTGAACTCAAACTGCCACAATCACAAAAGAAACTAATGAGGGGCCACAGATTAATATAAAATTTATTTAATTTGCTGGTGCACCAGATCACAATTAAGAAAACTGACACAGGACAGGAGAGATGGCCTAGCAGTTAAGAGCTCTGACTGCTCTTGCAGAGGACCCAGGTTCTATCCCCAGCAGCCACATGGCAGCTAAGAACCATCTTTAACTCAAGTTCCAAGAGAATGTGACACCCTCTTCTGATCTCCATGGCTTTGCACGACACAGGTGCACAAACCTACATGCAAACAGTACATTCATACATATACAAAAATAAATAAAATTAAAAAAAGAGAAAACTGACACATCAGAAAAGCCAATTATTGATGTGTCAGGGATGCAACCCACTCCATGCAGGGATGGGTGCAACCTCCACTGTCTGTTACAGAGAGCTTTTAAAGACAAAAATCCCCACAAACTAGAGGAATGTGGTGACATCATACAAACACAATGCAAGGCCATAGAAACACAATGCAAGCAGTGGTGACATTTAAGCTGATTGGTTGTGTTTAGTAGTGTGAAGCTCCCTTGGAGAGTAATGGGATCCTTATGGGGTGAGAAGCACTCCTACAGAGCTGGGAAAGTTCACCCTGACCTCAGGTAGCTGTGGGAACTAGGAACTCAGGGTAGGACTGTATTCTCATGGTTAAGGTAGTCATGGGAACCAGGCTTGCTTCAACTACAGAGTTGCTCCTCCATGGTTAATGCTTTCCTTTTGATTAACTCTTTCTGACCTGGTCCTAACACAGGAAACCACACCACACACTAGCATGGTAAGGTATCCAAATACAGAGACAGCCTTTATTAAAAAATGCTGGGTTTTATAAGCCGTGTGACTTCATTTCCCAGGGTCAAAAACCAGACCTTTGCATCAACACATCCCATTCCATGCACGTGGCCAGGGAGGTCCTATGACTCCCACTTATAAGCTAGGGGGCACTGGTCGGAATGCTAGCCTATTCATACCTAACAACTGAATCTTCCCGCAACACTCCAGACCATGATGCATCAAATATCAGCCAAAGAGGCTCAGCTCCATGTGCCCCATGTCACCTATCTGGGGCATAATCTAGCAGGAGAACAATGCACTCTCTTGTGGCTGCATCTCAGCAATCCTGCAAATCCCCACTCTAGAGAACAGAAGACAAGTAAGAGGATTTTTCAGGGTAGTTGGTTCTTGCCTTCTGTGGATTTCAGGGTTTTCAGAAATTGCAAAGCCTCTACATACCACCTCAGAGGGACCCAGCCCCTGGAGTTGACTGAGACTGAACAGAAGGCCTTTGAACCTCTGAATAGGACCCTTGTGTCTGCACCAGCCCTGCCTCTCCCAGATGTCACTAAGCCTTTCCACTTATTTGTGTATGAGGCCCAAAGTATTGCCCAGTTGGTTTTGATCCAAACCTTGGGGCCACAGAATCGGCCTGTGGCCTAGTTTTCTAAGAGACTAGCTCCTGTATCCACCAGGTGGCTGGCCTCCATATGGGCAGTAGTTGCCACTGCCCTAATAGTAAAAGAGGCTGGCAAGTTGACTTTAGGACAAAAGGTCATTCTAACCACTCCACATTAAGTTGAGACCCTCCTGGGGGGAACTCCAAAAAGATGGATACTGAATGTCTCACTGACTCACTACCAAGTGCTCCTCCTGGATCAGCCTCACGTAGGGTTGTACAGAACTTCACCCTTCAGTCCAGTGATGCTGTTGCAAGATGATGAGCTGGATTAACTCCTGCATGATTGTATTTAGATGACTGGGCAGATCCAATCTGTCAGACCAGACCTAACTGATATTTCCCTGCCAGAGGCAGATGAAGTGTTGTATGCTGATGGAAGCAGTTTCATCCAGAATGGCCTCAGGTATGTGGGGGCTGCAGTGATTACAGAAGATTAAACTGTTTGTGTCCTGTCCCTTAGATGAGGAACTTCTGCCCAGAAGGCTGAACTCATAGCCCTGACACAAGCCCCCTGATGGGGAAAGAACAAGACTGTCACCGTGTATACAGTCAATGCGCTTTCCTGATACATGTGCATGGTGCACTGTATCAGGAAAGAGGGCCCCAAATCTCAGTTGGAAGAGACATGAAGAACAATGGAGAGATATTGGTCTTGTTGGAAGCCATCTGGCTACCCAGGAAATTGGCCATCATACACTGCAAGGGACATCAGAAAGGGGGCTCTCTGAGGCACAGGGAAACAGGACAGTGGATATGGCTGCATAGAAAGTGGCCCTAGAACCAGCAGTGCCTCTCCAGGTTCTGGTCATGTTGCTGGAACCAAGCCTGACTCACACACCCATCTACACACCACAGGAAGAAAAATGGGTACAACGGGAAAATGCAAAACAGGAAAAAGAAAGATGGTGGTCTTTACCAGATGGGACACACATCCTCCAGCCATCCTAGGAAGACAATTAGTGATCCAACTCTATTAGATGACTCATCAGGGGCCACAAAGACTACTTAACTCCTCAGACCTAGGTATTATATCCCCCAGCTGGACCATGTGTCCTGTCTGTGCCTACATAAATCCTAAAGGAGGAAAGAGAGTCCTGGAAGGAATATCTAAGACTATCTAGATCTGTGAAGTCCTTATCCATCTCCTGGTATCCTGTAGAGTATGCAAAGCAGGTTCTGCAGCCATTGCTACCTAAGCCCTTGGAGAAAACTTCAGGGACCTTAGTGCCCAAATAGACACAGACTTAGAATGCCTAGGAAATTCCCTCTCCAGGCTGGAGAACCATGTAGACCCTCTAGCTGCAGAGGCCTAGATCTCATCTTTTTTTTTAAATTTTATTTATTTCTGTATGTGTATGAATGTACTGTCTGCATGCAAGTTTGTGCACCCGTGTCGGGCAACGACGAGGAGGTCAGAAGAGGATGTCGGATTCCCCCTCCAATTCAAGGAGAACTGGAGTTCTCCTTGAATTGGACTTTCAGATGGTTCTTGGCCACCATGTGGGTGCTGGGGATCGAACCCGGGTCCTCTGTAAGAGCGGTCAGCGCTCTTAACTGCTAGGCCACCTCTCCAGCCCCTGGATCTCATCTTTATGAAACAAACAGTTCTCCGAAGAATGCTTACCACCACTCCTGCCGAACAGACTTAACCTGTTCACACACCTTTAATCCTAGCACTCGGGGAGGCAGGCGAATCTCTGTGAGTTCATGGCCAACCTGGCCTTCGGAGTGAGTTCCAGACTAGCAGTGGTGGCACACACCTTTAATCCTAGTCCTTAGGATGGGTGTGGTGGCACATGTCTTTAATCCCTGGCCACATGTATACCCTAAATAAATGAGTCTTTGGTAGCTCACGATCTGCTTGCTTTTCACCCAACTCCTGGTGTCTGTGTATTGATTCCATTGTCTCTTACCCCCACTCTTTGGTCATGACCTGAACCCCTCCAGGTGGACGGGGGGAGGTTGCAACAGGTCTCTGCACAGCTCTAGGTGAAACCTGCTGCCTCTATGCCAATCAGTCTGGGGTCATTAGAAAAATCCCAGCATTAGTCAGAAACAACATAAAAGAAAGAGTAAGAAAAAGACACCAGTCAGAAAACTGGTATAGGTCTTTACTTTCCTGCCACTCTAGGGACTGTAGCTGGGCCACTGGTCCTCCTGCTTCTAGCCTGTCAATCAGGCCTTGTCTGATCAATTGCCTTAATATCTACATTAGGTGACAAGTTAATGCCATAAAACTCATGGTCCTAAGGGAGCCCTATAATCCCCTATCCAAATATGAGTATATGATTTGATCCATGCCCATAGAACCAGTGGGGAATGTGATGAGGCAACCCAAGAGTGACCATACTTATGCCATGTTACCAGCCCCGGATGAACCCAGTAGTTTACTGCTAGAGACAGTTAACTCAAAGTGTGGGAATAGAGAAGTTTTGTCCAGCTGTACCACGGTATGGTTTGATGACAGACTGATGTGCTCCTGGTTGTTCCTGATGACTGCAGATTTATGGCTTCTGTACTTCCTGCTAGGCTTTTAAACTATTCACCCCTGAGCTAACAAGGATGTGGTTTTTCTGTATAAAAGCTTACCTTGGTAATAGCTCAGCACTGCACTTGGGACTGAATGCCCAGCGTAGTCACCAGATAGCTATAAAAATTTCTTTGGGTATTATTTTGTGTCTGTGCAGTCTTCTCTGGTGGGTATACCTCATTATACCAGGCACAGATTGGAATAAATAGGTCCTTATAAAACAATAAATAAATAAATAAATAAATAGGAAAGAAGGAAAGATAATGGAGGACATGAAACTGGGGGTTAGTGGAGAGGGGTTGGAGAGGGATCAAAATACATTGTATGACATTTTGGAATCAATAAAAAATTATAAAAGAGAGATCAGAAGACCACACACCACGTGCCTGCCTCTGCTACTGCTTCTGAGGTGAGGGTGCCTGTTGCTGCTGGTCCTTTGCTCACGTCAGACTCCAGCTTCCTCAGCCTTCTGTGTGTACTCAATCCTGGCAACTCTCTGGGAACCCTCCAGGCCTTCAGTGCCAAATTGGGACAGCTGAGACATCCAGCCTTGTGGACTGGGCAGCCACCAGCTTCTCAGCCTCTGAAGTGTACAGACAGCCACTGTTGGACTATAATCTCTGTCTTCTTCTTTTCTTGGTCTTCTTGATACAGTGTCTCCCAGTAGCTCCAGCTCTCCTGGAACTCACTCTGTAGACCAGGCTGGCCTTGAACTCACAAAGATCCGCCTGCCTCTGCCTCCCAAGTGCTAGGACTAAAGGTGTGTGCCACCACACCAGGCTTTATCTCTGCCTTTCTGGCTGGCTGTCCATCTGTCCATCTGTCCATATATCCATCCATCCATCCATCATCCATCTATCCATTCATCCATCCATCCATCCATCCATCCACCAATCCATCCATCATCCATCCATCTAGTGGAGAAAATGTCTCTCCCCCAGAAATCATTAACTGCTTATTTATCTGCAGGGAGGAGAGGATCTTGTAAGCCCCCTACACAACTGTCTATCAATTCTCTTGGAGGGATGGTGTGGGCATGCCAGAGCTTAGATGTGTGCTTGCTAACACTTCAGCCAGCACCAAGAGCCAGGTCACAAGAACCTCTAGGTCTGCCTGGAAAGGTGAGGAGATGCACGTGTGGTGATGTGGAGGTCTGGCATTGGCTACTGGGAGATGATGTCATGCAACATGGGGGGTTGTGTATCCCAAGTCTATATAGCTGCTTTGCATAAATGAAGAGAAGTCCTACAAGCTTTGCTACCTGACAGAGATCTCTGGGTTATTATTGCAGGATTGATCATGGAACTATTAATCTTTTTTCATAACTTTAATATTTATTGCTTTAAATGAATACTGTATTGAAAGCCCAAGCATTCAGTTTACACACAAAATTATACAAGTATATACTGCTCCACAAAGGCACTGAACACATTTCAGTTTACAAAATTTACTTTAAAGAAATTTAAAAATTCTAAATATCAAAAGGTTCAGCTGAAGAAACAGGTATAAATTTAGCAGCCAGTAATTCTGACAGGGAAGTTGCAGCTTGCATGACTTTAAATATGTTAATTAATGATTGTACTTTGTGTTGATCTGAAAAAATATAACACTGGGTTTCTGTGTCAAAGAAACATGTTCAAAAATATTTAATTCACTTCAAAATGTTATACAAATCGTGGTGGTTCCTATGTACCCATAAAGCTTGTCCTTTTAGCTCAGAAACGTCACTAAAGTAATATATTAATTCTTCCAGTACAGTGGTGTTCCATATCATTGACATTTGCATACTCTAGAATAATTTAGAAAGAAAGATGTAATATTCACAACGTTCAGAAAAGCAAGCAAAATGTCAAGGAACCTGCCTGGTTCTTCTGAGATGGTCTTGTGTCAGCTTCATAAGCATTCATTCACAAAACAGTAAGCTAATGTTTGAACACACTTTCTACAATAAAGTTCATTTTCTCATAAATAATGAAGTCTCTTCCCTTCCCCCTCCCCCCCTCCCGCCCTGGGCACCATAGAAGTATACAAAAGAATTTTAGTTTGCACACATCTCTTGGAATGTGTTTAACCTGGTATTTCAATAGACTTAAAGATTTCCAGGGTCTCACAGGGGCCAGATTTTAAGTGAATTGCTCAGAAGAGAAAGAAAATGTCTTCTGAAAGAAGTGAACACAATCATTACCAATAGAAAAAGTATCCACTGTAGTCATCTCTTATAGAAACAGAAAAGGATAACATTTCCACCCTTAGAAATGTGTGTGTGTGTGTGTGTGTGTGTGTGTGTGTGACTTAAAGTTCCATTGTACATAGTCAAACAATTAAATCTGGAAACCACATGAAACCCTATAATTCACATGTTAAAATGTTGAAACTATGACCAAAATATGGAAACTGCTAGAGCTGTCAGAAAGAAATAACCAAATGTGATAATCTTTAAAAAGTTTTCAAAATTATAATTACCTTCCAGTTTAAAATTTTTAATTCTAAATTTGAAAAAAAAATCTATACACAAACCACTGATTTGAGCAGGCCAGGAAAAAAACCTAAACAACAAAACAAGTCAGCAATGAGCAGGACCCAGAGGGGCTGATAGTCACAGTTCTCTCAAGGACAACTCTTTTAGGATTTATTCTTTGTATTTATTTATTTTTTTGGCCTTTTGGAGACAGGGCCTCCCTGTAGCCCGAGCTGTCCTGGAACTCATTCTGTAGACCAGGCTGGCCTTGAACTCACAAAGATCTGCCAGTCTCTGCCTCCCAAGTGCTAGGATTAAAGGTGAGCACCACCACAACCAGCTTAGGATTTATTCTTAAGGTACTGTGTTTTAAACCTGCTTCTCTTGTAAAACTAAAGGTCCACTTTATTACTTAAAAGTTTTATACAGTGTAAAACCAGAACTATATGTAAAATACTACTTCTAATATTTATCCGTAGTTAGTCCTGCTCCATTGGCTCTTCTGTGGCTTCTGTGGCTTCGTCATTTTCCATGGATGCCTCTGAGAGAATCTCCCAGTTTTACTGGAAGTGGACCCTCCTGATTCTTCTGCCTCAGTGTTGATGGGCTCAGTCTTGAGCAGTAATCACAGCTGCTGTGAGTTCAAGAGTTGCAATCATGGCTGTGTGTGCTGGTGCACACCTCTAAACCCAGTCTCTGGGATGAAACAGTTGGATCTCTGTGAGATCGAGGCGAGCCCAGCCTGGTCTACCTGGTGAGTTCCAGGCCAGCTGGGGCTACAGGAAAACCCTGTCTCACAGAACCAAAATAGCAACTACAACAACAAAAGAGTAACAATCATGGGTCAACATGATGGCTCAGTAGGTAAAGGTACTAGCTGCCAAGCCTGACAACCTGAGTTTCAGCCCCAGAACTCACATGGTAGAAGGAGAGAACTGACTCCAGCAAGCTGTCCTCTGACCCGTACAAATGTACTGTGATACATGCACACCCATATGTACACACACACATACAAATAGTAAATAAAAAAATCTATATATCACCCCATGCCAAAGCTCAGGGAACAGCACAGAAAGAATGTAAGATCAGAGCATGACCTCTGGACAGGACATGGCCAGTACATACATGAACTACATACACGAGTGCCCTTCAGCTGTGGGTTAAGACTTGCATGAGATTAAGAGAGTTGGAAATTCCAGCATGGTGCAAGAAGGCTCCTATTCCCCTAACTTGGGCCATTCAGGAAGGGGAGCTCCTTTTCTTGGGGAGGTGCTGGCCACTGCAAGATTACTGTGCCCCATTGGATGACCCCACAGCCTTGTACACATGAGCAGCACTAAGTCAACTCAGTGGTTTATGAAGAGGTTGGGAAGGCAGGGAGAACAGTTGGTGGGGGAGTGGAGGATGGATACAACCAAAATTTCTTGCTTTTTTTTCTTTTTTTTTTTTGTTCTTTTCGATCGAGAAAACAAAGGATACCAAATGTTGGAGAGATTGTGGGGAAAGGGGAACACTCATCCACTGCTGGTGGGAATGCAGACTCATGCAACCCCTATGGAAAGCTGTGGAGAGCAGGTGTGGTGAGGGTCCCAGGATGGCGCCCGAGACTTTAGCCAAGTCTTATGACTAACACCTGATTCCCTCCTACCTCTAAGTAAAGCCATGCTCACCAAAGAACCAAGCCAGGGATACACCAGTTTTCTCCATGTGTGCAAAGACATGTGTTCCCAGATTGGCTTCCCATCCATCCAACCAAAGCAGGAGACCAGCTCCATGGCACAAGATAGATGTTAGGAAAAGAGAGAAAGAGGTTGATAGTAAAGAGGCAGGATTGTGAGGTTTGCATACTGAATTTATTAGCATTTCCTCCAGCTGCATGTCTGAGCACCATTTGTGGGTTGTCCCATTTATTTCCCACAGTGAGCCTGGAGAAATCATGTGCGGGTGTTGAACTCAAACTGCCACAATCACAAAAGAAACTAATGAGGGGCCACAGATTAATATGAAATTTATTTAATTTGCTGGTGCACCAGATCACAATTAAGAAAACTGACACAGGACAGGAGAGATGGCCTAGCAGTTAAGAGCTCTGACTGCTCTTGCAGAGGACCCAGTTCTATCCCCAGCAGCCACATGGCAGCTAAGACCATTTTAACTCAAGTTCCAGAGAAGTGACACCCTCTTCTGATCTCCATGGCTTGCAGACACAGGTGCACAAACCTACATGCAACAGTACATTCATACATATACAAAAAAATAAAATTAAAAAAGAGAAAACTGACACATCAGAAAAGCCAATTATTGATGTGTCAGGGATGCAACCCATTCCAGCAGGGATGGGGTGCAACCTGACTGTTCTGTTACAGAGAGCTTTTAAAGACAAAAATCCCCACAAACTAGAGGAATTGGTGACATCATAAAACACAATGCAAGGCCATAGAACACAATGCAAGCAGTGGTGACATTTAAGCTGATTGGTTGTGTTTAGTAGTGTGAAGCTCCCTTGGAGAGTAATGGGATCCTTATGGGGTGAGAAGCACTCCTACAGAGCTGGGAAAGTTCATCTGACCTCAGGTAGCTGTGGGAACTAGGAAATCAGGGTTGGACTGTATTCTTCAGTTAAGTAGTCATGGAACCAGCTTGCTTCAACTACAGAGTTGCTCCTCCATGGTTAATGCTTTCCTTTTGATTAACTTTTCTGACCTGGTCCTAACACAGGAAACCACACCACACACTAGCATGGTAAGGTATCCAATACAGAGACAGCCTTTATTAAAACATGCTGGGTTTTATAAGCCGTGTGACTTCATTTCCCAGGGTCAAAAACCAGACCTTTGCATCAACACATCCCATTCCATGCACGTGGCCAGGGAGGTCCTATGACTCCCACTTATAAGCTAGGGGGCACTGGTCGGAATGCTAGCCTATTCATACTAACAACTGAATCTTCCCGCAACACCCAGACCATGATGCATCAAATATCAGCCAAAGAGGCTCAGCTCCATGTGCCCCATGTCACCTATCTGGGGCATAATCTAGCAGGAGAACAATGCACTCTCTTGTGGCTGCATCTCAGCAATCCTGCAAATCCCCACTCTAGAGAACAGAAGACAAGTAAGAGGATTTTTCAGGGTAGTTGGTTCTTGCCTTCTGTGGATTTCAGGGTTTTCAGAAATTGCAAAGCCTCTACATACCACCTCAGAGGGACCCAGCCCCTGGAGTTGACTGAGACTGAACAGAAGGCCTTTGAACCTCTGAATAGGACCCTTGTGTCTGCACCAGCCCTGCCTCTCCCAGATGTCACTAAGCCTTTCCACTTATTTGTGTATGAGGCCCAAAGTATTGCCCAGTTGGTTTTGATCCAAACCTTGGGGCCACAGAATCGGCCTGTGGCCTAGTTTTCTAAGAGACTAGCTCCTGTATCCACCAGGTGGCTGGCCTCCATATGGGCAGTAGTTGCCACTGCCCTAATAGTAAAAGAGGCTGGCAAGTTGACTTTAGGACAAAAGGTCATTCTAACCACTCCACATTAAGTTGAGACCCTCCTGGGGGGAACTCCAAAAAGATGGATACTGAATGTCTCACTGACTCACTACCAAGTGCTCCTCCTGGATCAGCCTCACGTAGGGTTGTACAGAACTTCACCCTTCAGTCCAGTGATGCTGTTGCAAGATGATGAGCTGGATTAACTCCTGCATGATTGTATTTAGATGACTGGGCAGATCCAATCTGTCAGACCAGACCTAACTGATATTTCCCTGCCAGAGGCAGATGAAGTGTTGTATGCTGATGGAAGCAGTTTCATCCAGAATGGCCTCAGGTATGTGGGGGCTGCAGTGATTACAGAAGATTAAACTGTTTGTGTCCTGTCCCTTAGATGAGGAACTTCTGCCCAGAAGGCTGATTCATAGCCCTGACACAAGCCCCCTGATGGGGAAAGAACAAGACTGTCACCGTGTATACAGTCAATGCGCTTTCCTGATACATGTGCATGGTGCACTGTATCAGGAAAGAGGGCCCCAAATCTCAGTTGGAAGAGACATGAAGAACAATGGAGAGATATTGGTCTTGTTGGAAGCCATCTGGCTACCCAGGAAATTGGCCATCATACACTGCAAGGGACATCAGAAAGGGGGCTCTCTGAGGCACAGGGAAACAGGACAGTGGATATGGCTGCATAGAAAGTGGCCCTAGAACCAGCAGTGCCTCTCCAGGTTCTGGTCATGTTGCTGGAACCAAGCCTGACTCACACACCCATCTACACACCACAGGAAGAAAAATGGGTACAACGGGAAAATGCAAAACAGGAAAAAGAAAGATGGTGGTCTTTACCAGATGGGACACACATCCTCCAGCCATCCTAGGAAGACAATTAGTGATCCAACTCTATTAGATGACTCATCAGGGGCCACAAAGACTACTTAACTCCTCAGACCTAGGTATTATATCCCCCAGCTGGACCATGTGTCCTGTCTGTGCCTACATAAATCCTAAAGGAGGAAAGAGAGTCCTGGAAGGAATATCTAAGACTATCTAGATCTGTGAAGTCCTTATCCATCTCCTGGTATCCTGTAGAGTATGCAAAGCAGGTTCTGCAGCCATTGCTACCTAAGCCCTTGGAGAAAACTTCAGGGACCTTAGTGCCCAAATAGACACAGACTTAGAATGCCTAGGAAATTCCCTCTCCAGGCTGGAGAACCATGTAGACCCTCTAGCTGCAGAGGCCTAGATCTCATCTTTTTTTTTAAATTTTAGTTATTTATTATTTGTGTATGAAGTATGCCTGGTTATGCAAGTGTGCACCCTTGTCGGCAAACGGCGGAGGTCAGAAGAGGATGTCGGATTCCCCCTCCAATTCAAGGAGAACTGGAGTTCTCCTTGAATTGGACTTTCAGATGGTTTCTTGGCCACCATGGGTGGTGCTGGGGATCGAACCCGGGTCCTCTGTAAGAGCGGTCAGCGCTCTAACTGCTAGGCCACCTCTCCAGCCCTGGATCTCATCTTTATGAAACAAACAGTTCTCCGAAGAATGCTTACCACCACTCCTGCCGAACAGACTTAACCTGTTCACAACACCTTTAATCTAGCACTCGGGGAGGCAGGCGAATCTCTGTGAGTTCATGGCCAACCTGGCCTTCGGAGTGAGTCCAGACTAGCAGTGGTGGCACACCCTTTAATTAGCCTAGGATGGGTGGTGTGGCACTTTAATCCCTGGCCACATGTATACCCTAAATAAATGAGTCTTTGGTAGCTCACGATCTCTTGCTTTCACCCACTCCTGGTGTCGACTGTATTGATTCCATTCTCATTCCTCTTACCCCCACTCTTTGGTCATGAACTGAACCCTCCAGGTGGACGGGGGGAGGTTGCAACAGGTCTCTGCAGCTCTAGGTGAAACCTGCTGCCTCTATGCCAATCAGTCTGGGGTCATTAGAAAAATCCCAGCATTAGTCAGAAACAACATAAAAGAAAGAGTAAGAAAAAGACACCAGTCAGAAAACTGGTATAGGTCTTTACTTTCCTGCCACTCTAGGGACTGTAGCTGGGCCACTGGTCCTCCTGCTTCTAGCCTGTCAATCAGGCCTTGTCTGATCAATTGCCTTAATATCTACATTAGGTGACAAGTTAATGCCATAAAACTCATGGTCCTAAGGGAGCCCTATAATCCCCTATCCAAATATGAGTATATGATTTGATCCATGCCCATAGAACCAGTGGGGAATGTGATGAGGCAACCCAAGAGTGACCATACTTATGCCATGTTACCAGCCCCGGATGAACCCAGTAGTTTACTGCTAGAGACAGTTAACTCAAAGTGTGGGAATAGAGAAGTTTTGTCCAGCTGTACCACGGTATGGTTTGATGACAGACTGATGTGCTCCTGGTTGTTCCTGATGACTGCAGATTTATGGCTTCTGTACTTCCTGCTAGGCTTTTAAACTATTCACCCCTGAGCTAACAAGGATGTGGTTTTTCTGTATAAAAGCTTACCTTGGTAATAGCTCAGCACTGCACTTGGGACTGAATGCCCAGCGTAGTCACCAGATAGCTATAAAAATTTCTTTGGGTATTATTTTGTGTCTGTGCAGTCTTCTCTGGTGGGTATACCTCATTATACCAGGCACAGATTGGAATAAATAGGTCCTTAAAAAACAATAAATAAATAAATAAATAAATAGGAAGAAGGAAAGATAATGGAGGACATGAAACTGGGGGTTAGTGGAGAGGGGTTGGAGAGGATCAAATACATGTATGACATTTTGGAATCAATAAAAAATTATAAAAGAGAGATCAGAAGACCACACACCACGTGCCTGCCTCTGCTACTGCTTCTGAGGTGAGGGTGCCTGTTGCTGCTGGTCCTTTGCTCACGTCAGACTCCAGCTTCCTCAGCCTTCTGTGTGTACTCAATCCTGGCAACTCTCTGGGAACCCTCCAGGCTTCAGTGCCAAATTGGGACAGCTGAGACATCCAGCCTTGGGACTGGGCAGCCACCAGCTTCTCAGCCTCTGAAGTGTACAGACAGCCACTGTTGGACTATAATCTCTGGTCTTCTTCTTTTCTTGGTCTTCTTGATACAGTGTCTCTCCAGTAGCTCCAGCTCTCCTGGAACTCACTCTGTAGACCAGGCTGGCCTTGAACTCACAAAGATCCCTGCCTCTCCCTCGCTCCAAGTGCTAGGACTAAAGGGGTGTGCCACCACACCAGGCTTTATCTCTGCCTTTCTGGCTGGCTGTCCATCTGTCCATCTGTCCATATATCCATCCAATCCATCCATCATCCATCTATCCATTCATCCATCCATCACATCCATCCCACCAATCCATCCATCATCCATCCATCTAGTGGAGAAAATGTCTCTCCCCCAGAAATCATTAACTGCTTATTTATCTGCAGGGAGGAGAGGATCTTGTAAGCCCCCTACACAACTGTCTATCAATTCTCTTGGAGGGATGGTGTGGGCATGCCAGAGCTTAGATGTGTGCTTGCTAACACTTCACCCAGCACCAAGAGCCAGGTCACAAGAACCTCTGGGTCTGCCTGGAAGGTGAGGAGATGCACGTGTGGTATGTGGAGGTCTGACATTGGCTACGGGAGATGATGTCATGCAACATGGGGGGTTGTGTATCCCAAGTCTATATAGCTGCTTTGCATAAATGAAGAGAAGTCCTACAAGCTTTCTACCGACAGAGATCTCTGGGTATTATTGCAGGATGATCAGGGAACTATTAATCTTTTTTCATAACTTAATATTTATTGCTTTAAATGAATACTGTATTGAAAGCCCAAGCATTCAGTTTACACACAAAATTATACAAGTATATACTGCTCCACAAAGGCACTGAACACATTTCAGTTTACAAAATTTACTTTAAAGAAATTTAAAATTCTAAATATCAAAAGGTCAGCTGAAGAAACAGGTATAAATTTAGCAGCCAGTAATTCTGACAGGGAAGTTGCAGCTTGCATGACTTTAAATATGAATTAATTGATTAGATACTTGTGCTTTGGTTGATCTGAAAAAATATAACACTGGGTTTCTGTGTCAAAGAAACATTAGTTCCAGGGGAATCCGACACCCTCTTCTGACCTCCGAGGCATTGCACAACACGGGTGCACAAACTTGCATGCAGACAGTACATTTATACACATACAAAAATAAATAAATAAAAAAAACATTAATTAAATACTGATACATTTCTATAAAAAAGGCAAATGTTAAATACGAACTAAACATGATTTTTTTTATACCAACCATTAAAGGCTTCCCTAAATTAAGGTAGTTTCTAAATATAGCAGAAATATTAGAATTGAAGTCAGAATGTTTGAACATGCAAGATAAAAAAAAAAGTAGAACTCTGTAGTTTCCAATAAACAGTACACAAAGGAGAGGAATCAAAATTAAATTATGTTTTTATTCATAAACAAAGAGAAGAAATTGCACGTAAAATAATTTATAGAAATTTTATCAAAAGCAACAGATACATAATGACTTTATCATTAAGACTATGAGGTGGATTGCATTGATTTACATATGTTGAATTATCTGCGCATCTCTGGAATGAAGCTGAGTTGATTATGGTGGCTAATCTTTTTGATATGCTCTTGAAATCAGTTTGGAAGTATTTAATTAAGAAATTTTGCCTCTATGTTCATCAAAGAGGTTTAACTATACTTTTCTTTTCTTGTGGGATCTTTGTTTTTTTTTTATGTCAGGAAAATACTGGCTTCATAAAAAGAATTTGAAAATATTCCTTTCTTTTCTCTTTTATGGAATAATTTGAAGAGTATTGGTGTTAGTTCTTTGAAGGTCTGGTAGAATTCCCCATTGTATCTGTTGGGCTCTGGGCTTTTTACTTGGGAGATTTTAACATTACTGCTTCTAGCCAGGTGTAGTGGCACACATCTTTACTCCCAGGACTCAGGAGCAGAGGCAGGTGGATCTCTGTGAGTTCAAGGCCAGCCTGGTCTACATAGTGAGCTCCAGGCCAGCTAGGACAAAAGGGAAACCCTGTCTCAAAAAGACCAAAAAATACTGCTTCTATATCATTGGTTGCTATGGGTCTATTTATTTGTTTCATCTTAATTTAACTTTAGTAGATCATATGGATATAGAAATTCATCCATTTCTTTTATATTTTTCCAGTTTAGTGGAGGTTTGCCATCTTATTAATCTTTTCCAAGAAAATTTCTTTGTTTCATTGATTCTTTGTATTTTTTTAAATTTCTGTTTCATTTTCAGCCCCAATTTTGATGATCTCTTCCTATCTGCTGTGTTTTAATGTTGTTTGTTCTTGTTTTTCCAAGGTCTTCAGGTGCATCAAAAATTATCAATATGAGCTCTCACAAATATTTTGGTAGGAACTTAGTGCTAAAAACTTTGCTCTTAGTGTTCCATAGATTTTGGTATGTTGGGTTTTCATTTTCATTCTACTGTACAAATTCTAAAATTTCCTTCTTGTTTTCTTTGATGATCCAATTTTCATTTAGTAGCGTGTTGTTTAGTTTCCATGAGTTTGCTATTGATATGCAGCTTGATTCTTTTGTGAGCAGATAGGATGGAAGCTATTTCAATTTTCCTGTATTTGTTGACACTTTCTTTACATCCTAATATGTGGTATTTTGGAGAAAATTCTATGGGGTGCTGACAAGAATGTGTATTCTTTAGTGTTTGTCCACACATATGTTCTATAGAAATATATTGATTTATTAACGCCTCACTTTCTCTATTTAGAG